>CM063249.1:16227415-16739915 GCA_032158295.1 Pycnopodia helianthoides
TTCTCGGTACTGGAAAAATTGTCCTGCTTATCGAGTAGTACCTGTGAGGGAGGTAAAATAAATCGGCCAGGACGACCACTTTGGGTTAGTGGATCGAAAGGATTTCGCATTAAAACATCACTTCCACAGAGTGAGTTCTTAAATCCTTCTACTGTTTCGACTAGCCTTCTCTATAGTCATCGCCAACACCGTGTGCATCTACTTTGCCATGTAGATTTGTCCATGGAGAACTGGTCTTGCTATATTATATTCTACTGCCGCAGAGTAGATTTCGGAAAAGGGAGACTTCTCGATACTGAAAAAATTGTCCTGCTTATCGAGTAGTACCTGTGAGGGAGGTAAAACAAATCGGCCAGGACTACCACTTTGGGTTAGTGGATCGAGAAGACTTCTCGCTAAGAACATCACTGCCACAAAGTGAGTTCTTCAATGCTCCCTGCACTGTTTCGACTAGCCTTCTGTAGTCATCATGAGCAGAATGTTTGGTTAGGAGGCATTGCATGGTGAGGTATCATGTATATTAAGTTCCTTTAATAACACCATGTGTATATATCTACTTTGCCATGTAGATTTGTTCTTTGAGAACTTGTCTTGCTATTTATTCTACTGCGCTAGAGTAGATTTTGGAAACAGGAGACTTCTCTGTTATGAAAAATACCGTCCTGCTTATTGAGTAGTACCTGTGAGGGAGGTAAGAAATCAGCAAGGACTACCACTTAGGGTTAGTGGATCGAGAAGACTTCTCGCTAAGAACATCATTGCCACAAAGTGAGTTCTTCAATGCTCTCGCACTGTTTCGACTAGCCTTCTGTAGTCATCATGAGCAGAATGTTTGGTTAGGAGGCATTGCATGGTGAGGTATCATGTATATTAAGTTCCTTTAATAACACCATGTGTATATATCTACTTTGCCATGTAGATTTGTTCTTCGAGAACTTGTCTTGCTATTTATTCTACTGCGCCAGAGTAGATTTTGGAAACAGGAGACTTCTCTGTTATGAAAAATACTGTCCTGCTTATTGAGTAGTACCTGTGAGGGAGGTAAGAAATCAGCAAGGACTACCACTTAGGGTTAGTGGATCGAGAAGACTTCTCGCTAAGAACATCATTGCCACAAAGTGAGTTCTTCAATGCTCTCGCACTGTTTCGACTAGCCTTCTGTAGTCATCATGAGCAGAATGTTTGGTTAGGAGGCATTGCATGGTGAGGTATCATGTATATTAAGTTCCTTTAATAACACCATGTGTATATATCTACTTTGCCATGTAGATTTGTTCTTTGAGAACTTGTCTTGCTATTTATTTTACTGCGCCAGAGTAGATTTTGGAAACAGGAGACTTCTCTGTTATGAAAAATACTGTCCTGCTTATTGAGTAGTACCTGTGAGGGAGGTAAGAAATCAGCAAGGACTACCACTTAGGGTTAGTGAATCGAGAAGACTTCTCGCTAAGAACATCACTGCCACAAAGTGAGTTCTTCAATGCTCCCTGCACTGTTTCGACTAGCCTTCTGTAGTCATCATGAGCAGAATGTTTGGTTAGGAGGCATTGCATGGTGAGGTATCATGTATATTAAGTTCCCTTTTATAACACCATGTGCATATATCTACTTTGCCATGTAGATTTGTTCTTTGAGAACTTGTCTTGCTATTTCTACTTCCGCAGAGTAGATTTCGGAATTCGGGAGACTGCTGACTAGTTCTGAAAAGAACTGTTCTGTTCTACCTTTTGGAAAGTAGTATGTCGCCCAGGACTACTACTTTCGCCCATGTAGATGGGTTTGGGCAAGGCAACATTGGAGAGACACAACCTGGTTTTGGAGAAAAAAATTGTTAAGCATTTTGTATAAAAACCATAATGATTTAGGCCTAGGTATAAAAAAATATCCTATTAAGCGCATTATTAAGCCGCGTGGAGCGCTCCAGCACAGCGAAGTGCCTTACCATGGGACGGAGACTGGTCGGACTTCACACTCCATGGCCACGAGGTGGGTGAGCTCACCTATCTTGGATTGATGATGTCAACTACAGGCAGCAGCTCGAAGGAGATTAGGAGGTGATTGGTCGTAGCAAGAACAGCAATTCCGAGTGGATGCCTTTGAGAACTGGGCATACAGGCGCGATCTCTGAGTGTCGTGGATGGAGAGGAGGACAAACTGCTGGGTTGATGGTGAGGTGATGCTGAGAAGACAGACGGCTGTGAGGAAGATGAGAAGGAGAGGTCCTCCAACAACATCATGGATGTTGACCACCGCAGCGCAATTTGCACCATCGGACTGAAGAGAGACGGCTACTCCTAGTAAATGGGAACCTAGCACAATTAAAAAGATTGTTATTGATGTTAAAAATATACCTGTAACACAGCAAGGGCATAAAATAGACAAAAATACAAAGAATATTACTAATGGTCTAAAACACACGTAAATAATTATATAAAAGATGAATCTATTTAACTTGGTCAGAACAACCAACCTACAAAAGAGGAGCTACTAACACCCCCCTACCTGGTGAGAGAAAATGCATTGATGATGTCAACTACAGGCAGCAGCTTGAAGGAGATTAGGAGGTGCTTGGTCGTAGCAAGAACAGCAATTCCGAGTGGATGCCTTTGAGAACTGGGCATACAGGCGCGATCTCTGAGTGTCGTGGATGGAGAGAAGGACAAACTGCTGGGTTGATGGTGAGGTGATGCTGAGAAGACAGATGGCTGTGAGGAAGATGAGAAGGAGAGGTCCTCCAACAACATCATGGATGTTGACCACCGCAGCGCAATTTGCACCATCAGACTGAAGAGAGACGGCTACTCCTAGTAAATGGGAACCTGCCACAATTAAAAAGATTGTTATTGATGTTAAAAATATACCTGTTATACAGCAAGGGCATAAAATAGACAAAAATACAAAGAATATTACTAATGGTCTAAAATATTAAATAGACAAAAATACAAAGAACATTACTAATGGTCTAAAACATTAAATAGACAAAAATACAAAGAATATTACTAATGGTCTAAAACATTAAATAGACAAAAATACAAAGAATATTCCTAATGGTCTAAAACACACGTAAATAATTATATAAAAGATGAATCTATTTAACTTGGTCAGAACAACCAACCCACAAAAAAAGGGGCTACTAAACACCCCTCTACCTGGTGAGAGAAATTCACTTTATACATACAATCATAAAAATTGATGTTGTTAATCCCCAATATCACTCGGGGCAAAAAAAAGACAGCCATAATAGACTCTATGCTGCTAGAGATTTACAATTATCAATTTCAATTAAATATATAAAAGACAGAGTAGATTGTACAGATAGTACAAATACAGTGGCTTGTAGTGGTTTCGAATGGGACATTCGATAATAATAATATGAAAGTATAAATAAATACTTTCATAATTGGAACAAGAGGGTTAGGGTTAGGGTTAGGGTTAGGGTTAGGGTTAGGGTTAGGGTTAGGGTTAGGGTTAGCGTTAGGGTTAGGGTTAGGGTTAGGACCTCGATGCCAACGATATAGACGGTTGGTATATCCCAACATATACACAACATACAAAAAAAACCTTAGAAATGGTATTAGCCAAAGTACCCTGAGTAAAAATTAATCACCGAGGATGAAATAATCCATGACATTAACCAAACCTCCGAAAAACGAGCCAAGACCGACTTTGAAAATAAAAGATGCCGAGTTGATGTTAAAATCCATCAAGCTGATAACAAAAATTACAAAAATGACTTGTAAAATTAATAGGAAAACCCCCTTACAGTGTTATTTCCTAATTACCTAGTGGCTGCACACAACGTCAAAACCTTACTTAAATTAGATATACCAGTATATAAAAAATTGCATTTACTACATAGTGTAACAGAAGCCATAGATATTCAGTATCGAGGGTAACTTTACCAACTACATTCACCAAAATACGGATGAAAGGTTAAACTTTGGGCAGACTACCGACGTAGCATTGACTACCTTATACTAATTTACAAATGTATTTAAACAAATAAAGACATCCCATAGATATGGACTGATAAAAAAAGTTTACGTTGACCAAATGCAGAATGACTGCACGGGACCTTAAGAATTATTACAGTTGTCAATACTTCAGAGAGAAAAAAAAAATTATAATAGTAGATGTATAAAAAAGGTATGGATGAAGTAAGTAAAATATTACAAGAACCTCAAGATGATACCCATTGAGGAGACCCTAGTACCAACAGGTTAAACAGAAGACGATCCCTATAGAAGTATGACTAGGTAGAACAGCGTATTAGTTTATACAACATTTATGAAGCTAAACAAAGTCCTGAAATGACATAATACAGGAAGTAGTTTAATTAATTTGTATGCCAGGTCTCAAGGTGGAACCTTGAAAGCAATTAACCTGATGGGTTATAAAGTCTGCATGTAATGATGATGAAGACAGCCTAGTGACTGACTTGGAAAATGATCCACCATAGTGCCGATGGCACTAGGTGAAGTACCCTGTGAGGTATACCGGTACTACATGTACGGGTCAAGTCTAAGTCCAATTATGGCAGGTCTAATTACAACAAAACCATGTTAGTCTCTATGAGGAACCTTTGGTTCCCCTATAGGTCATTTAGACCAAGATGAAAAAAATTATCAAGATGACTTCATAAATGAAGGTAGAAGAAGCTCAAGTAACGACACCACAAGTGACAGTTACGTAAATGGCTCATATAAAAATGGATACTGAACACAGATGAGGATAAAGAGTTCAAGACTTAAAATATTTACAGAGTTACAGCAAGATAAAAAGCTAGGTGTCTCAACAACTGAGTTAACCTTTTTGAGTGAATCTACATTATTTAATTATAAACATGACATTGGAACATCCAATGACTTCCCTAGATGCTACACCATAAAGTTGTCATTAAAAAAGGTACAACAGGTAGATACAAAAAAAGCTAGTAACACTCAATAAGAAAAAGTGATTAGAAAAACTTATGAACTCAGAATGTCCTGGATAAAGTTTAAAAGTTACAGCAATATGGAAACTGAACCAAAAAAAGCTTTATTTCAGATGAGAATAAAAACATTATGGGAATGTGAGCCCATTGAAGTAGTGATATGAGAACTCAAGACTCAAACAAGATTTAAAGAGTTACAGCAAGATGATGCTAGGCATTTCTACCCCTGCCCAAAAAACAAGACCTTAAACCACTAGGGTCTTGTGCTAGAGATACCCATCAACACAAAATGTTGAAAGTTGTTTACATCCTAGGTTGGAAATGGATACCTGACCCATAAAAGAGAGGTCAATGCATACAGGGACTGACTGAGCAGAACACACCACACTGTAGATACTAAAACGTTCTTCACTTAAAGAGATATACTCTTCACTTAAAGAGATATAAACCACAAATAAAGCGTGATATGGAAATGAAAAAAATATTATCTCACACATACATGAAAATGGATATTAACCACAGATGAGGATAAGATTATCAGCCCATTGTAGTAGCGATAAAGGACCTCAAGACTCAAAAAAAGATTGATAAAGATACAGCAAGATATAAAGCTAAGTGGCTCAACCACTGGGTCAGCCTTTTTATGAGAATCTACATAATTAGTTAATTATAAACATGACATTGGCAGAGTCTTTCTCGAACTAAATGACAAGACAACACACATACATGCATACAAGGGGGACAAAAGCAGTCAAGTGGAAATACATGAATAGAGGGAGTGGAGAGAGAAAAGCAAGAAGCATTCAGAAAGAGTAGGGGGTAAGCAGGGATTATGGCGACAAAGGGGGGGGGGTTGGAGGGAAGGGGATGGCTAGACTACAAGAAGTTGGAAACACAAAGGACGAAATGGAAGGTTGGAAGAAAAGTGAATAATTAGTTAATAGGGCAGACTAAAAATATGGATATCTATGGGGGAAAGGGAGAAGGCAAAGACAAAGGGTTATTAGTCAACAGTTATAAAAATGACCAGTCTATCACCATCATTAGAGTTTTACCTAGAGAATGTTTTTATAAGAATTAAGGACGCAAAACCCAGGGGGGGCAGTATAGACTAACTTTATATTGAAAATGAAAATAAAAGAGGTTGTTGCAATCAATCTCTTTTTGTAAAGCCTGAAGGACTCTGGTACTGTATAGGAGTTGTGGAATGCAACAAGATTTTGTTGATTGTGTACCCACAAACTATACCAGCACGACCAAGAAACATTAACATACAACCAAACAATTAAAACCATGAAGATGGTCCTACTGATTACTATGATAACAATGTTAAATTGTTATACGCTCCATTAAAATGGGAACCACCACAACAGACGTTGACTCATTATACCACGACCATGGTATAGACCTTAGCGATCAACATTACCAGTTATGACCTGTAGGATCTTCTCCAGTCTCTGGTTGTGCCACGATGCTTTAGAAACTGGGTCTATGAAGGTGGAAAGGAAAGTGATACAACGATGTCAATATATAAACAAATAGAAAGTGACAAAGTGACATTGACAAGAGTGATGATAAGTGACAGCAAGTGACATTGCAACAACCGAGATACTGTGACGGCAAGTGACCTTACAACCATTGAGACACTATGACAGCAGGTAGCGACTAATGCATTTTCCCTACCAAGTGACAACCTTGAGCTTTCATCTCAGCTTGTTTTTCACCTTAAATGTTTTCTTCTTGAACCCTCTCACCAAAAACAACTTTTTTTAAGACTTGCATTAAAAAAAAATGTATTAAAAAAGGGAAATAATTCAACTCTCACAACGTTAAAAAGTTTCCATTTTGCTCATTTTGTCAATCACGCAAGAGTGGCCATGGGAGCTGCCGCAACTATATTTAAGGGGAAACTGTCATCATTCGTCATGACAAGCAAAAGGGAAACAACAAAACTAATTATGGTTGTAGTCAATTAATTGATATTTTTTGTTGTTTCACTATTTCCCTTATTCTCTTTAGCGGGTCATTATCTATGATTCACAATATAATGAAAAAAAAAAAATCAAAAGCATGTTTTAAAAAAGCAATTTAGGGTCCAATGGTCCAAGCTCTTCGGACTAGTAAAGTAGTACAGACCAAAAGAGAGGTCAATGTCAAATCTACTCTAGAACTTTTTGGTTGTTACGCTATCGCTATCTTGGAGACAATAGTGTAACAACCTCAGAGTTCTACCAGAAGTAGGAAGATAGGTCAAACCTAGCTGCGATAATTGTAGCTCTTTGACAGGCTCTGAGTCTGATCCTATGACGATCAGGAGGATGGTGCATTACGATTTTGGTCAATGGAGGTACCGCACAGGTACGACCAAAGTAATAAAGGTCATACAATTGTTGCAATAACTTTTCAAATGCTGTCTTAGTCTTGATCTATCAGATGCCAAATTATGAACACCATAGCAGTAGTATTTCATGAAATAGAGTGAATAGCAAATGGTAATTTGAGGTCTGATGTCATAACTACCACTACCTTCCTTGTTTTATCATGATGATGTAATTGTTAAATGCACTTAAATGCCTAATCAAGGTCTAACCATGACAGACAAACTTGCACATTATGAAGTTGTTCAGATGTTCGGAAGTTTGCATTAATATGTCGAAGAGGAAAAATTAGCGAGAAGAAAATAACAATAAAATAACTACATGTAGAGCTGTGTGTTTGTTTGCAAACGACACACAGAGTTGTTTCTTTTAAAACTGCACCTTTAAGGGGACGTCATGTGACATTTGATGATGTAAATATAGCAAATTTTAGATGTAACACATCCTGGCATGAATACAAGCAAGGTTTCAGCTCGATTATGCTGCCATCGGGAGCATGGAGGAAATAGAATTAGCTAATTGCAAACTACTTACTAAATTCTAACCAAAATAACCTATGGTCTTTCTCAAAGCATGGGAGCATGGAGGGTAACGAATTTATTTTTAGCACTAGCTCATCATCATAGCTGCCACTGACACTCTGACAGTGCAACGGAAACCATGCAGAAGCTGACGTCCTACATGTGTACCACCACCAGGACATAATATTGCTTAACAATTTTCTGGTAAGTATAATTATTTTGTGCTGTAGCTACTTTACTGATGGGCATGCTGGGCCCAGGGTAGCCCCATTTTGAACACTAGGCCACACTGTCAGTACCATACTCCATAGATGAGATAGAGCAATGCTATACGTGCCAATGTAATGCAATCCAACTTAATAAAAAGGGCTAAACCGGTCAGCAGAATCAATAAATGTTGTTGCTTACCTGCTCAAACAGGATCGAGTGTTTGCATGCTTTGATGATAAGTTGATAAGCAGATGAACACCTTCACGAAGACAGCCACGAGATGCATGCAGCAGACTTGACAGGATCACACACACCCTGCTATTAAAAGTAAACAACATTAGGTTAGCGCAAAATTGACACCAGCGCAAGTTTTAAACTTGTCTAGGTTGCAGCTCATTGTTTTACACGCGCTCAACCGCAGTGATTCACTTCCAAAAGGAGGAAGAAACTTGCCCGAGAAAGTGCAAGCCTTATAGCGGGCAAATTTCAAACTTGCGAGGGTTACTACTTTGCGCTCAACAATTAATACGTGACGTCATGACGACTTTAGCAAGTGTCAAATTACATTAATTCAACGTATATATGTTCAAAGTTATCATAACTCCTTAACTACACTATGGATTTTTACGTTTTTTACATCATTGGAAATGTCTTCAAAAACTCTACAAATTTAACACAATTGACTTCCGGTCCAAACCGGATCTCATGAACTGCTCACAATTTAATCAAATTTTAACATCTGGTGTTTATTTACATTTAAATTCAAAGGTTAATATTTTAAAAACCATATCCCGTCCTATAAACTGCATAAGCTATTCTGACATTCTAGCTATACATCTTATGAAAGGGCTTAACATTTAACATGCAATGACATGACCCCAATTTGTGTCTTCCGGTCGAAACCGGAAGTTGACTGAAAAACATTTTTGCGCCTCGTTTTAATGTCTGCAAACAATCTGTAATTTTGAAATAAAGTGGTACCCCTGAAATTAAAAGAGTGATTATGTCATTATCTTCGGCAGGGCCTTCTCCTGACAAGTTGAATGTATTTTGGGGGAGGTGTGTTTTGGAAGAAAAAAATGGTATTCTATAGCGTTTATTTATGACATTCATATGTAAGATAAGCAATAAGCGGATAAGCAAGTTTTATTTTTTTTAAATGAGGCTTAATGAAATGGTTGCATCTGCCGAACAGCAAATAATAAGGTCGACTGTAACTTCCGAGGCTTAAATGAATTGACTATAATTTATGTACCCCTACAAGAAAATGACCGTAGGCTTCGGGGACTTATTTATACAGACTAACGTAAACCTTGGTTACTTGGATCACTCTGCTATCAGGGGCAAACACCACCGAGTTTCAGGGTCCGAGTTACTCCTAGAATTATGAGGTTCCATGAACCTCATAGAGGTCCATGTACAAACTACAATACAAAACTTTTTTTCATTTACGTTTCTGCACCTGGAGTTCTCATTTGAAATCGGATCTCGCCAAAATTAGGCTCTACGTGTTCCTTGGAATCTCATTGAGCGTTGCATGGGTCAAGAAAATCCACTCCACAAATTTAAAATTGTTAAAAAGCAATAAATTCTTCCGGTCATTCCCAGTCCTCTTCAAACAGTGTGAGTGTTATAACAAATATGGCGCTGGAGTCACATGATGTGTGTACAAAACCAACCTACAGTTGCCGGGACCAGCGTTGCTGCGCGCGGAGTACCAGTTTGTTCGGTAGACCTTTGCGAGCGCAGCAAGCGCCATATTTGTTATAACACTCACACTGTTTGAAGAGGACTGGGAATGACGGTAAGAATTTATTGCTTTTTAACAATTTTAAATTTGCGGAGTGGATTTTCTTGACCCATGCAACGCTCAATGAGATTCCAAGGAACACGTAGAGCCTAATTTTGGCGAAATCCGATTTCAAATGAGAACTCCAGGTGCAGAAACGTAAATAAAAAAAAAGTTTTGTATTGTAGTTTGTACATGGACCTCTATGAGGTTCATGGAACCTCATAATTCTAGGAGTAGGTCCGAGTAGCTTCGGCGTACAAAATATTATATCTAAAAGACTAAGTCTAAGCAGAACTTCGAACGTTGAAGCAGTTTTCTTAACGCGTTCTGCACCATTAGATGAATAGAAGAGTCTTCTAAATGCTAATAAGGATCTTCATTGACGTACACCTTGACCTGGCTGCGTACTCGTGCCATTCATCAAATGAAAAGGAAGAATTCCCTAAACTCCTTTATTTCAGACCAGAATTTCAACTGTTTCAGTGTAGATTTGACTGTATTTATCGTTTTTTAAAGTATTATTACGTTACTACCTAAGAAGTACATCGTCTAATAATTTTGGTTCCATTTATTTTTAATTTTATGGTAGGCTGAAGGGTCATGTACCGGCACCATAGACAGCTGTGGATGCTGGTGTGGTGCTTGGGCTGTCTGCCATGAGGGTAACCGGGCCCAATTTCATGGCTCTGCTTACTTCCGAATTCTGCGCTTACGATGACCATTCTAAATGTCCCGGTGTCATGGTCCCGGTGTCATGACACCGGCATGACACCGGCATGACACCGGCAGTCTGCAGCTGAACCATGGAGGAAGGAACCAAAATGTCAGCATTGTGGGATTGTTATGCAACCAAAACAAATGGAATTGACAGCAGGGGCAAATGGAATACTGATTGTACATTTTAGAAACTCAAATTATTTCTTTGTGAAACTTGAAAAGGATAAATGCTTAGAAGAGAAAACTCACCAAACGTACACACAGCAGCCTGAACATTGGTTGTGTTGTATCTATAGTCTAACCACGCTAGTCATGCTTGATTGGTTTGATCGTGGCGCGCCACACTCACGTGACCAAGTGCAGCGGGAGGCCAACTTGTTTTTTCTTACATCCTTCATTAATTTGTTTGGATTAAAACCCAATTTCTTATTTAATCATTTATGTGTTTGTTTATGTTTTCTGTATTTATTTATTTATTCATTATTTATTTATTAAAAATGTCAAGTAATACACCCCAAGGGAGCGGTTGTATGGCTTCTGACTGGCAACCCCCAAGATATTGACAAAATAGGTAGACCGTTAACATAGGTCTTGATAGCTCATTTTGGTAGAGCGCCGGCACGTTAGTCCGGAGGTCGTTGGTTCAAATCCCGCTCTCGTCAATTTTTTTTGTTTTTTTGTTTTTTTGTTCTTTATTTATTTATTTGCTAAATTGTTTATTCTTTTATATCTTTTTTGAATAACTATAAGTTAAAGTAAGTTTAATTTAATTTAAATTAATTTATTTTACTCTTTTGTTTTTCCTTTTTTACTTATATATTGTTTTCCTTTTTTTTTTTATCGGGGTGGGGCGAGGGATGTACCACAAAACACATCACTGAGACCTGGTAAGCCGAAATTGGGCCATAATATTGCAACAAAACAAACTACTAAAGGGTCATTCCGTGCCAACTCACCTGAAATTCAGAAAAATTTGGCAGGCTCCGTCTCAGATTTCGCTAATTTTTTTTAAAAACAATCCCCTGTGGGTGCCTTGAACACACACAACATTTTAGAGTCCTACTCCTTGGCATTTCTGAGATACGACCCCCCCAAAATTAAGCCCCGCCCCTTCAAATTGATATTTTGTGTTTTTGAGCATTTTTAAAGGTCTATATCTACAAATGGAGAGAAGATATGGAGCTACAAATTAATTTACAGGGTATCTGGTATCCCATCAACTATAATCTACTGTCAAAAGTAGCACAGCTCATTTGCATATCAAGGGTTAGGTCTTTAAAAACCTACATTTTGGCATGCGCAATGACTTTTTGTCATTTTTGAGACCCCCTAGTGCCTATGTGAAATGTCCGATTGCTTTTATATTTCATTTGGGCATAAACTAGGTGCATATGTGTGACATATTATGAGGATAGACCAATCACACCTTTGATGGGTATTTGGCAGGGGTCTTAATATGCGTCCAACTTAAAAAAATGCCAAAAAACGCCGTTTTCAAGTGGTTTTTTGACAACGTTGGACATTACTGACAGATTTACCAATTTTTTCCTATAATACTTTGTACCCAGTCTACTTATGTAAAAAAAAAAAAAAAAAGGTTTTTGTACTCCATGGTCAGATTTTTATTTAAGTACACCTAGTATTTTGCACTTGTAATGACTTTTTGTCATTTTTGAGACCCCCCCCCTAGTGCCTATGTGAAATGTCCAATTGCTTTTATATTTCATTTGGTTATAAACTGGTTGCATATGTGTGAGCTGATATAAGGATAGACCAATCCAACCTTTGATGGATATTTGGCAGGGGTCTGAACAAGTGTGCGACTGTAAAAATGCCCCAAATTGCCGTTTTCAAGTGATTGATTGACATTATGACAACGTGGGACATTACTGACAGATTTACCAATTTTTCCCAATAATACTTTATATCCAGTCTACTTATGTGAGAAGGAAAAAAATGGTGTCTTTACTCCTTCATGTAAAAAAAAATTGTGAATATGCTTAGACTAACGTTTTTGCTGTGTTATGTAATTTAGGCCATTATGCACTGTGGTGCTGTTTGTTCCTTGAGATTCTGAGATTATGTCCACAGAACATCTCCACTTTAAAAGTCTTGTGTTCTCTTCAGTTAAGACAGTCGTTTGAAGAAGACCAACTTTTCTGCAGTATACCTGTTCATGGCAATCCTCCTTCAAAGCTGCACCAATGCTGCATGCAGGGATTGATCTTTCCTGAACGTTGACGCCATCATCATGGAGCAAGAACTTGCTGAAGTTGTCACTTCTAAAAACGTATCATTCTGTATTTCATCAGTGTTCACTTTTCCTTCCTTCAAAAAGTGGTTGCATACAACACTTACAGCTTGTTTTGGAGAACCACTTTATTTACAAAAAGAGTGACCTTGTATATTCCAGGGTCTTCTGGCAGGCAAGATACTACTACAGAAATTCAAGACTTATAAAAATAACTGCTGAACAAGTTGTGGGTCGTGTACACCACATGCCTGGCTCTGTTGCTCTTTTGTGAACTTGTAATGTCACCCACACGTTACATGGTCTATAGATAGGGGGAAATTTAAGGGGACGTGGGGGATTAACCCACCAGTGACAAGGTCAAAGACTGGACCAATAAATCAGACAATAGACTCTTGTGCTTGTGGTCAGTTGTTTATCTTTGTATTTCACAGTGTTAACTGATACTAGAATGCCAATGTGTTTCTCTACTGTAAGGCTGCTGACTCTAATTTTGTTTGCTAGTCAAACTTTTTCAATGTTGACTCACAATAGTAACAACACTCTCAGTCTCAGTGAGCCTAAATTGCATAACACAGCAAAAACGTTAGTCTAAGCATATTCACAATTTTTTTTACATGAAGGAGTAAAGAAACCATTTTTTTCCTTCTCACATAAGTAGACTGGATATGAAGTATTATTGGGAAAAATTGGTAAATCCGTCAGTAATGTCCCACGTTGTCATAATGTCAAATAATCACTTGAAATCGGCAATTTGGGGCATTTTTACAGTCGCACACATGTTCAGACCCCTGCCAAATATCCATCAAAGGTTGGATTGGTCTATCCTTATATCAGCTCACACATATGCAACCAGTTTATAACCAAATGAAATATAAAAGCAATCGGACATTTCACATAGGCACTAGGGGGGTCTCAAAAATGACAAAAAGTCATTACAAGTGCAAAATACTAGGTGTACTTAAATAAAAATCTGACCATGGAGTACAAAAACCTTTTTTTTTTTTTTTTTACATAAGTAGACTGGGTACAAAGTATTATAGGAAAAAATTGGTAAATCTGTCAGTAATGTCCCACGTTGTCAAAAAACCACTTGAAAACGGCGTTTTTGGCATTTTTTAAGTTGGACGCATATTAAGACCCCTGCCAAATACCCATCAAAGGTGTGATTGGTCTATCCTCATAATATGTCACACATATGCACCTAGTTTATGCCCAAATGAAATATAAAAGCAATCGGACATTTCACATAGGCACTAGGGGGTCTCAAAAATGACAAAAAGTCATTGCGCATGCCAAAATGTAGGTTTTTAAAGACCTAACCCTTGATATGCAAATGAGCTGTGCTACTTTTGACAGTAGATTATAGTTGATGGGATACCAGATACCCTGTAAATTAATTTGTAGCTCCATATCTTCTCTCTATTTGTAGATATAGGCCTTTAAAAATGCTCAAAAACACAAAATATCAATTTGAAGGGGCGGGGCTTAATTTTTGAAATATTTTTTTTTTAATTATCTCAGAAATGCCAAGGAGTAGGACTCTAAAATTTTGTGTGTGTTCAAGGCACCCATAGGGGAGTGTTTTAAAAAAAAATTAGCGAAATCTGAGACGGAGCCTGCCGACCCATCAGGTGAGTTGGCACGGAATGACCCTAAAACCTGTTAAGTTTGCTTGCATACTGCTACTTTTACACAAAAAGTGCAGCGGTAGGCCATTTACCACTTTCAAACAGGTACGCCTTGCTGAATTGTGACCCAGGAAAATAATGTAACGTTGTTGATCTTTTTGAGTAACTAGAACGTACATCTTGTTTCGTCCCAACAGTAAAACATTTAACAATGGAGCATTGCGAAGAGTAAAAAGATCAACTATGCTTTAATACATTGACATTTTTATAGGCCTATATGGATTCCTTGGATTAATCATTTTTGCACGAGCGTTCCAACTCGTGACAAAACCTGTTACCACGGGGCCTCAACAGCGACCTCTATCGCGGCTAAAATTTCAGAGAACATGGAAAGTAACACTGCATGATGAATATTACATTTTCTTTGGCAGCATTCATGTGACAACAATAATTTAACAAAACATATCAAAAGGCGAACTTGTTTTTGCAAAGCAAGGTTGCTTACCAAATTGACAGTTCAATGACATATGACCAAATTGATGTCCGGTGCATGGACTCGGACAAAAGTCAAACCAAAACAGAAAAATGCTAAGCATTATTTCTGCTCAACAAATTGCACCCTTGGGACGCAAAAATGAGCAGACTAAGATTTGAACTTCGAGAACACGTATTTATTAACATAATACGCTGTGAGGAATTAATCAACCGTTTAATAATAACTTAACAAAAAGTACATACAAATCCGCACAACACACACTGTGCCCAACTGTGATCACCAAAGTCTTGCTAATTTGCGCAGGCGCCCGTGAGGTTCCTCCTAACATGCGCACGACGGGGGCGCTCACCCCTGGGGACAACCCTCCCTCCCCGGGGATTGATTAACACCATAATGAACAGGGTGGGGAATATGTCAGTTCATAACGTGTAGATGGGATGAAAGTGAACTGGACGTGACGAAGGAAAGATAAATCGTTTGTAATTTTTAACCAATCTGCCACTCAGGGGTGAGCACTCTCACCTGAATGTCTTCCTGTAGAATGAGATAAGCTAAGTCACATGGGGACCGGGGGAGGGTTAAGGCAGGCTGGCAGGGTATACTTTTGGTAATCGTCAAAGACCAGTATCCTCACTTGGTGTATCCCAACATATACACAACATACCAAAAAAAAAAAAAACCTTAGAAAATTTGGGCTCTAATGGTCATCGAAGTTGCAAGAAAATGTTGAAAGAAAAACACCCTGTTGCATAGAATTGTGTGCTTTCAAATGCATGACAAATGCTACACGCCTAAAGCCTTTTCGTAGATTCAAATATTTTAGTGAGAAAAGTAATTACCTCTTTCTCAAAACCTACACTACTTCAGAGGGAGTACTTTGTATATGTGAATTTATCAAACCAGTCAAAATTTGATTGACTAACGTTGTTGTTGTTGTAGTTTGTATTTTTCTTTCTTAATTTTTTTGCCAATAAAAAAACGGTGCTCATAACTATTATAGAAGTTCTCTGGATTAATTCAAGCTATTGCCAAAATAACATCCTGAAAACAGATCATTAAGTCATGGCTTATGAAGAATGGGTTAATACTGTGATATTAAACCGGTCGGAATTTGATTGGCCAATTATCGTGGTTGTTGATGTTGTTGTTTAGTTGTTTTCGTTTTTGCTTATAAAACATGAGTGCTCAGAAACATATATTAAAAGTTATATGAATTTATTCCTCATGGCTAAAATAACACCATGATCGTAAAGTGATTGGATTATGACAAAAATTGTGCTAATGTTGTGGTTAGCATCGCCTTCTATTCAAAGCCCTTACGTCTATCACGGTACCATATGTCGTCTGCACCTCAACGGGATTTTAATTCCGCCATGACACACGACGGCTGTTGCCGCAAGTACGTTTAATCCACTGACAAATTGCAAGCATAAACCCACGAGGTGTGGAAACGTTATGCACTGAAACAGTCGTCGGAAAACATTCGAAAACAACAGTGGAAGTCTTTTGACGAGAAAAGCCGTGGTTATTTCTATGTGTCTGTTTGTTTTCCGAGGTTAAAAATAAAGTTTATTTACCCAACTGCTGCGAAGTCACCGAGTCAAAATAATTTCGCGCCTTTAAATTTCATACTTGAACTGTGAGTAAAGGGGTCGTACGTATTGTCATATGAAGAACTTTCCAAAATAGAAAAAAGTGAGTTTATCCCCGGGTGTTTACTTAACGCCACAAGTTTTCATAATGCATAAAAACACCAAGGTGGATAAAAGTTCTGCCACGAACAGCTCTTGGAATCGTCCGCATCAACATGTACAGTGAACAAAGTATAATGTGACCTGTGTGGAGGGTTTTCGGCGTATGGACCGCGAGAACGGGAGTGCGGATCCGGAGTTGATGCCGAAGGTTACCCCGGTCAGGTGGAGCTCGCCATAGCTGAAGGGTCGAAACGAGAACTTGGTCTCGAGACTTGGTAAGTTTTATGATACGCATGAAAATCGAATAGAAGGAGTTTCAACTCGCGAGGACGCTGAACTTCAAGGAGTAACAAGTTGGTACGTCAGGAAATTGGAGTGAGATTTTCCCTTAGTTACATGCTTATTTTGTTTACATTTTATTTACCTCAACACATATCACGTCTTAATGCTATGTCACACAAGACATTTTTTACAGGCAACTTGGAGGCAAACAACTGAACTGTGTACAAAAGGAACATAACAGCTGAAGCTGAAAAGTTGATAAAAAAACAGACAATCTCCATAAAATATCAGATTTAATGTTGTCTTCTATTGAGCTGTGTACAAATCGTGCCTGCAGGAAGTCCAGGCTCTGTGGCTCGTTTGTAAACATGTCACAAGTTTAATGGTCTATAAAGATTGGCATAGTGGACAATTTGAAATAAAGTTTGCTTGAAATGCTGTAGGTTTTTGAGAGATGAGTAAAACAGTTAGCTTTGATCTCTCGAGTCAAAGCCCGATGCTTGAAAACAGTGGAAGTTAGGTTTTTTCCTCACTATATTTTCTCGTGCCTCCCAATGACCGAATGAGCTTAAACTTTCACAGGTTTGTTATCACATGAGGAGGGGGGGGGGGTCCCGTAAAGCGTTGTCCATGTGCTTTATAAGGGAAGTACATTATTGATTGAAACTATTTTCCCCTCTCTCAATAACTTCAAAACCTACCTACACGTTGTGTTTAAAGCTCTTTTGATTGTTTTCCCTGCCATTTCGTCAGAATTAATGTTTTGAAGCATCTTAGTTTGTGATGAGTGAATTTTAACTGTAAGTTCGGTAGGAGATATTTCATTCATGCTAACAACACAGAATTAATAATGTATGTTTTTAGTTTGCAAGCATTATAAAAGTAAGTCCATTTTTGATACTGTTTGAAGCTATATCTGCTTCCCAACGGATACAGTAATCCCGTTCAATGTAAATGTTATAGCGGTGGATATTCTGCAGGACGTTTGCATAGCGGCATATACTACAGCATCAATATTGACCTACTGTGAATTAACACGCATAATCTTTTTGAGAGGAGGTCAGCCGTAGGCCGTTTTCGAAACCACGGCTTGCATGGGCTTAGGCTCCGTCAGCTATTTATGAGACGTGCGCTTACTTATGGTAAGCCGGAGCCCAAGCTACCAATAAGCCGTGGTTTCGGAAAGGGCCATACACCTTGATAATGCAAGTGACCGTATTTCTTACCGCGTAGAGCGCTTTCAACGGCAAATTTCCTTGTTTCACAACTACATTTTTATTTTATTTACAGGCGTACGTTGTTTTCTTGTTTCAATGGCCAATAAATAATAATAACAACAACAACAATGAAAACAACAACAACAGTTCGTTGTTTTGTGTTTGCATTACGTCAATCTGTTTCACCTAACTCCCTTCCACGGTCATAGCTACCTCGAATTACAATACGCATGGAGACATAAAACCCATAAAGGTTAATTTCGAGGTTTGTTTTTGTTATAATCGTTACTTTTTGCGACTACAGGGATCTGTTTTGTTTTTGTGCTGAGAGATAAATAATTCGACAGCGATCCATTTAATCCTCTTCATTATAGTTCATGTTAAGATTTTCTGCTTCACTTAAATTCCATTCCCGCCATTGATAAAAATGTATTAAAATTAAGAAAGATAGTCAAAAAACAGTTACAAAATCAACCAAAATTGACTTCTGAAATGATTCAGTATGTAACAGCTTTACCCATTCGAATCAACAGGGATATAATACTTCGCCCAAAATAGTTTAGGGGATTACAAATGTTGCCCCTACCCGCTTTATAGTGATGATATAATGACCAACCTAACTGGATACTTTAAGCACACGCCCAGCTGGTGTGGAAACAGTTGTCACACTTTGGCATTTAAGACACTGATCGCGTTTCAATATAATATGCCCGTGATATTTGATTACCGGCGGCCACATTCTTTTGGGGAGGCCAGAAACAAGGCTGCAAGCTCTCCAACCGAATCATCAACAACAAAATCCTCGTTCTCAAGGGGATTCAACTATCACTGATTTTCAGAGAGTTAAAGAATTTGTTTAGAAGAAGAAATCAGCTTGGGAGTTTTGGCTGCTTGTTAACAAAGAGGCATCCACGAAACTGCAGGTACGTGATCTACTTTATCAAACTGTTCTTCATCATGTGTCAAGAAAGAACCTTCGGAACAACAACATTATTTTTTGGATCGAAACCCGTTGCCCTCGACTGAGAGGAGAAATTTTGACCGGCCTGTTTTTTTTTGTTCTGTGGCAAACTGAAAGCAAAGGAGCTGTAACAAGTTGTTCCTTTTTTCTACACAAGTTAACTTTTTTGAAATCATGTTTGAAGGACTTAAAATAAAGATTGATCTTGCGCTTAATGTATTTGGTTCAAGCTGTTTAAAACTTCAAGTGCAGTAGAATGCCTAATTGCAAATGCCTGCCACTATCGCTTTTTTTAAACATACATTAAACTATGCGATTTCATTTTCAAAAGATAGGAAACAACAAGAATAGTGTTTCGAAAAATATTTAATGACTTCTGTTTGTTTTCCATTCACAAGGCAAACAAAATTGGCTCGTTTTCAAATTGAAAATAAAAACTTGATACATTTCTTGGAACTATACGTAACTAAACGCTGGTCGGCATTCGCTATAATACAGTAACAAATTTAAGAGATAATTTTCGTTCAATAAACAAAAAAAAAATGGTTATTGGGTAGAACAATTTTTAACAAGATAGTCTCCTTTACATACAAATCATTACTTCACGAAAAAAAATCCAAATATATATTTTTTCCATAATAGGCCCTGCTCGTCTGAGCTTTCTGAAGCTCGAAATATTGTTTTTGGTTTTCTAAATAAAAACTACACATCATACAATGAGTTGTGTTAAGATATTAAATACAAATGTTTTCAATAAATTCCATGTACTCAGATTAAATTTACTGCAAGCAAGTATGTTATCCAATATTCGGACTTTAGGCTCATGCAGTAAACGATTAAATGTCTAAAATCAACTTTGGTTGTAGGCGTTTGGGCGTCTTTTTATGGTTGATTTATAGTAATAACAAAAACGATGTGTCAAGTCAGCAGCAGGTAACTCGAGACATCATCGCAGACGTTTTAGGCACAATACCTCGTAGACGAGTAATAGTTCAACGCCGCAGGACGTATTTGTTAGCCATCACATTACATCAAAGCTTAATGACCATAACGATGTGTTCCACGGCAAGGCGCGAGATCCAATTAATTGTTAACCTTTGATATTATTTATATATACACGCAAAACTTGAGTTGGGCTTTTCGCCGTGCCGTACGTGATGGCGATGCCTGATTGCAATTTCATTACGGGGGGACCGGGAATTCCAGTCCGGCGGGTCGTCCCGAGTTAGCACGCGGGGCTCGCTGCGGCGTCACGGCGCCGACGGTGTGATGGTGTACGCTCGGTGAACTTTCGGCGCCCACACGGTTTTACTCTTGTTTATAGTATACTGGATATGATCCACGCTGATTGGAAATGCTGCGCTGTCAATATTTTGTTGTTATGGTTGTTATTGTATGATCGCACATTACGGTTTCCAACGCCCCTCCCCCTACAAAAAGGACCTCCAAATATTGGTTTTATGAAACAATCATTAAGGCATTTATTCGAAATACGCTACATATTTTTGCTCGAATTTCGTCATACAACAAACCATTACATTGGAACGATTGGTAAATCTTAAAAACAATGCCTGGTTGGTCCTGGTACATAACACGCTGATAAAGTTATACAATATAAGTTTCTCTGGCCATATAACCATAGATGAGGCACTCGTTGGAAAGATCACAAGAAACGGATCTTCACGTCTTGCCGAGGGGTGGCGCCCCGGGCCGTCTAATTCCCACTATTGGGTCATACAATGATCATAAATCGAATTTAAATAGGCAACAATCTTTTTGCCACGGGTTACCCTCCAGAGGAGAATTTTGTGACAGTGATAAGGGGTCAAAAACTGTGAACCAGTTGGGATTTACTTTCACAAACTCCCGGTAGGATTGCATTGACACTGCCGCTACAGGGGCATTCTTGTTTTGAGTTTTTTTGTTCACGGGGCATGAGCTGAATAGGGAACTCGAAGTGCACTCCAACTGGAATAGCAAACACTCTAAAAGAACACCACCGCGGGGGACTATATATTCCTTTCAAAACGGAGCTTAATTTTTTTCTCCCCCTTTTCACGAGTTCATACTCTCTGGTATTATATCCCAAGTCACATGTCAGATTAAGGAGTTGGAAATGAATTCCTTTTTTTTCTTGTTGTGTCATTTTTTTTAAGGGGGACGTCAGTCTAGGTTTAGCTCAAACTTGTCAATTCACATTTTGCGAGTTTTATTCAGTTGTATATTCCTACGATTGTGGGTTTCTGCATGCATACTTCAAACTGACAGCTGAAAAAGGGAGAAGTTAAAAACAAATTATATGGCATTGAAGGACATACCCTCCGGCTATGAGCACTAAACATTCAAAACGAGTGAATGCCAAAAATTTGAGGCTTATTTTATTTTGTCGACAATTCAGGTTAATTATTCAAATCTTTGAAGTAAACATTTGACAGTTTGGGAGACAATCAAACTTGCCATTCAAGTTAAGGACTGGCATTGCTAATCTCCCTCGGTACTGAATGCATTTGGTTTGCTCTGGTCAGATACCACAATAGGGCCATGCAACGGAACGGTACTATACAACACAAAATAATTTCATACTCTATACAAAACAACATGTAATACCCTTGCTGTGATACTCAATGGTTAAAGACCACTGGACATCACCTAAAGTATCCGTCTAAAAACAACCGGAAAGTGAACTAACTATCGGTGCACAATTTTTATCAAACTAGATTAGAAGACACACATCGAACACCATAAGGACGACATTAAAACAAGGTCCCCTGCTCTACATATTGCAACGACCCTTGGTCTGTGAGGAGACCCACTTCCTTCGCTACGAAGTACCAGTCCTATCAATCTGTGAAACGTGCGTGCCAAAAAAACCCAAACTCAACGACAATAACTAGCATGTAAATCAACCCTGTCATATCAAATCTTGTTCAACTGAGCCATAAATAAAATGTAACTCAAACTTTTAGTGAATTGTAAAGAAAACAACTAAATACATGTTCAAGTTATTTGACAAACGTGTCCAGTGATGTAGAGTTCGCATTCAGTCAGACTGTTACTTTGTGCTTTGGGACCCAGTAACCATGTGACACTTGCCTTTACAATGGACGGGTATGATGTGGCCCAGCCTGGAGTATTCAGTTTTTATTTTTTTTTCTTGGTTTATTTTCTCCTTGAGGCCGGGAAATGAAAGATTTTATGTCCTGATTCCGATGGGAAGCTACGTTCAGCGGTGGTAGGGACCGGGGCACATAAAATTATTTAGGAATAACTTTCATGTTCATTCTATAGCTCGTTGTATTTTTGAAAGATAATAATTTAAGTATTTACTAACAACATATTATGAGTATTTTTGACTTGCTATCAATGAGACTTATAGGTCATGTGGAATTTTTTCTTCTTCTTTAGCATGAAAGCACTCACTGGGCATCAGTGAAAATACTAATAATTTTTTCCCATCGCAATCTCTTAATGTATGTCACAGTGCCGTCTCGAAGATAATGCGTTGACTTAATGACAACATGTTGTTTTGTACATGACTGTACAAAATGTATAAAATAATTTCTATCGCACCTTGCGGGCATTTTCTTAAGCCATTTAATAATTTCCTCTCTTCGAAAACATCGGAATGTAAGTCCCCTTTTTATCCCAGTTCTAAACCCTAACCTCTCTCTTGATATCACAGAGAAAGTTGTGAGCCGTCCGTCATCCGTGCACCGCATACCGACCAATGGGAGAGCAGAGTTGTGTCTATCACGCGCAACGCTGCCCACGTAGATCTCTCCAAGTCACACCCGCCCGGCCAACCGACCAAACCTCGCTCTACCCACCTCACCAGTGACACCGAACACCGAGCAGCTGCTACTGCACGAGCCCCGAATTCTCCGGCGAGACTTTCCCAGTGTCTTGAACTTTGCAGTCGGATTTATTACCCTGGAAATATTTTTTCTCGGATACTTTGTTCTCTCCGCGAAAAGGGGGTGAGATGATTCCCCTGGTTTTGTTCTTCTGTCTGGCGTGGAGCCATCTTCTGCCGGTGGCGAGAGCGTCTTGCCGGGACGGGGGGCAGTTTGGAGGGGCGCTCTGCTGTCAAGGCAAGGATATAAACTGTGTGACGGAAGGCTACAGAGTGAACTCCGCTTACTACCACGATACTTGTTTTTGCGACGGGGCGTGTTCGGATAACAGCGACTGCTGCTCCGATTACGAATCTGCTTGCCCAGGTAAGAAATCAAATCTATTACCTCAATCACTCCAACACTTGACCCATAAAATAAACGGCTTCGCTGAATGCAAGCCTTAAGCCCAAGGTGAAGTTTAATGTAACTATTTGATCGCGAACTTGCAATCTACGGCTATGATCATTGAGACCTCACTGTTGAAGTATTTGAGTTAGACCACTACAGGGTAACTTGTCACCTCTGTTGAAGATTATAGTTTAGGCCTTACCATGTTTAAATCATTATGCACCTTTAGCGCCGTGTTCCCCTTTACCATAATAATCCCTATCTGGGACACCCCTGGACCGTCCGCTTTGAACTTAGGCCTAGCTTGCAGTAAATGCAAACACCGGCATTATGGCACTGCATTCCTCTATTAGGCATGACATATCTGCTTGCATCTGCGCAACTCATTGAAGCCAATTTTCACAGGACCAAGTCATCACATTCATCTATTCTCATAGGCCCTTACACTTCTCATCGTCCTTACAATGTTGTGACAGGATCGAATATATCCATCAATGGACACCACAACGTCTACATCGTACCATCAATATAAAAAACCACACCCCAAAACCTTCATATTGATAACCTTCACATTGACCATAAAAAATACCACCACAACAAAGGCACCTCCACAAGCAGTGTCAAAAACGTCCCCTAAAAATATTATCTCCTCAACATCGAAAAAACCTACCCAACAAAACCGTCATATTTTATCCCCACCAAAACTAACACTGCAAAACTACAATGGACCACCACCAACACCAGCACAAACACCATCACCAACACCACCTCCAACACCACCACCACCACCACAAACACTGCAAAATATCCCCACCTTGACCTTCAGCCAACCACCATCATCTTGGCCTTGCATTACCAATCACAACCAAGCCACTGTCATCATTGACATCATGAGAAAGTGATAAAGTATACAGCTTTGGTGAATACGGGAAAAAACAATTGCTCCAGAATCGCTAATGCATGATTTCGAGAAAAAAGATTGTTCCAGTAATCGTTGTTTGCCTTTAGCTTTAATCTTGCCTTTAATTAAAAGATCGATAGTGCATAATCACAGTTTGTATTTTACTCCAAGGCCGATTCCCGCAGTAGGCCTAACCCCCTTTTTTCAAAAAGTTACAACGCCGCCCCTGAAAGAAATAAAAGGTTGGCACCTTTGCACACCATTAACACAAATGTAAAGTCGTTCATGTCATGTCGACTAAGTTGAAACATTCGAGATGATCGAGTGGGTGTGTTAAACATGACTCAGAACATTCATGTTTTTTGGCGGCACGAGCTCGTGCAGGATGGACCAATTCGGGCAGTACACAGTTATTAGTAAATGCCTAGCATATTATTCTCCTCTTTGATTAAAATTCCCCAACCGTGCGTGTCATTAATGTCAGCCCATAATGTGTGCGAGTAATTTCAAGAATGTTTATCCTGTTCATTGACTTGAAGCAGCGAGAGACCAGAAGCAGAGTGTGTGATTTAATTGGGACTTTGCTTTTAAACGCGATTCACGATTGATGCGTGGACTCCGTAACGGGGTGGGGGAATCAAGTTGTCGTACATTACATATGCCTAACTTGAACAGTTCTGCATTTTATAGATTCGGCATAATGGTCCTATAGCCTTTAGAGCCTGTCGTACTAAGCCCGTCTCCGGATTGGCAGCACACACGCATACTATCTTCAACGCATGATGACGCAGCGAATCAGCCGTAGCCGTAGCCGTAGCCGCCAATTCGTACACGGCCTTAGCAATTTACAGGCACCCAGTTCTAGGCAATCTTCAAGAAGAAAACATTCAGTTATATATATTTTAAATACTTTCATAAGTTCAACTTTTTTGATCATAACTTGTCAGGGGATAGTAAGGCCGGAATCCGAATTGGTGGCTACAGCTACAGCTACGACTGTGCGTCATACCGTATACTTCAACGCATGATGACGCGGTGATCATAGCCGTAGCCGCCCGTAGCCACCCAATTTGGACATGGCCCAATACACTGTAACCAACATGTCTCAGTATAATGCTACCCGGAGTGTGTTCTTTTGCTTGCGCTGTAGTTGGGTGCCTCCTAGTTGCCTGTAAACACGGTCTAGTATAAAGATGGGCCGGTCAGGAATGAAGTGGGAATCACTCCCCACTTTCCTACCCTATGACGTTATTTTTTTCATACGAAATCCCCGTGCCATTTGTAACAACACTCTCACCAATGTGTGGTCCTATTTCGGTTTTAAAACAACAAAACGTGTGGATGCCAACATTCCGAGATGAGATTTCAATTTTCGAGAGAGCCAAATATTTAACTTAAAATATCTCTTTCGAAAATAGATCTACTTTATGTAGGTTGGTTACGGTTTAACAGTTGACGGTTGAGACGCCAGATGTACACCATCCCCATCGCGATAAATACCCTTAAAATAGCTCAAAGAATAGTGAGGTACGAACGGGTGAGGTATACATGCGCGAGCGAAGCCGAGAGCTGAGATCAGAGACGATTGACAGGGGGTGATACTGGGCCTATTCCAGTGAGAGAGATCAGGGTATGGGGGGCGTGAAATGTTGGCCTGGCTCTCTCCTCCAGGACCTCTGTCCGAACCACTCCTTCCCGGACGAGAACCTTTACGTGGATCGGCTTGTCGCGGGCGCGCGGTATCCCCTCATGGTTCTTCCCACACTCCTGGGTCAGAATTGACCCAGATTCCAGGTCCATGGGGCCCTGACCAACTTCGGGGTCAGGCTGACCAGGAAAGTGGTTAATAAATGGGATTCTAACTTAAAAAAAATATGCGACAGTTTGATCTATTCCGGGTCATACTGACCCAGAAATGGGTCAGACTCCACGAGAACCGGGTCCGGGTCAAGTCTGACCGGAAAGTTTTCAGAGTGTAAATAAAAACATTTCAACCAACTGAAGTTTCATAGCTTCAGTCTATGTGTGTTAATAATGTAACCGTACCAAGTTATTTAACCTCTCTTAGAGTTCCGTCATCGCCGATTTTATATTTATAAACAGAGTCCGATCTAGAATGTTCTGCATTATTGTTACATCCCATACGTTCTTTCACAATGAAGCAATGGCAATGTTATGATTGTCAAAATAAAGGTTCGCACGAAATGATGGATGATTAACCTTTACGTGTGTACGATTGCGTGGAAACACGAAACTTTGTAGATATTATGAGGAACCTTAACCCTCGCTGTGCGCGTGTTGTTATCTCCTATGAATAAGTTGACTTCACGACCGCACTGAGCTTGATTTCACAAAGCACTATAATGATTGCGGATTCTTTTAAGACTGATAGTAAAATAACGCTCAAAATCCGTCACTCGGTGACGCTAATGGCACCCCAACATCATTACCCCTGGTCACTGGGCCATTTGTTTCATTCCTTAAACCATAGAGCTTTCTCTAAGCTAAAGCCATCTCAGCTCCCTAGGGAGTATACAGCCTGCGCTGCAAATATCTTAAGATGGGTTGTCAGTTTCATCATAGTGATTTGTATTGTGACATCACACTTTGCTCATCAATTAAGATTGATTTACCGTTAAGATCAATCTTTAGCTGTTATGGGTACCATATTCATGAAATTGATAAGAAAAAGAAGTCGTCAAGCAAAGAAACTGTAGTTTTTGCCCTAAAAAACAACTTGTCCACAGTTGTGTCTTCGCTCAGCGTCTAGCCTAAAGCATGTGCACATCTGAAATTATCCCGTTGTGCTTTATTGCTTTTAGCGCCCTACAGAGCAAGTCACCCCAACGATCTGTTTAACCATGTTGTCATTTGTACATTGATAGCTTTCTAACAACTTCCCCATTGGCAGAAAAATGTACATATTAAAATCTCCCAGAGGGTGGCCACAGTCAAATAAATACTGGGTACAGAGGGTGTCTGGTGCAAGGCACTTTAACCTCGGGGCAGCTGTTGCTGGATCCAGGGTAATGACACGAGGTGACGCAGCACGAGCCGTTTTATTGGGATCAAAACATCGACGACTCCCACATCTTATAAACACCACGTGGAGGGGGATGCAATATATAAAATACTTTTAGGGAGAAGTATTTCAAGGCAGCACGTTTGAAGGAAAATCTTAAGGAAGGGAATTTGCACCCAGTGGGAGCTAGATTTCCAAAGATGTGGTTCTGGTAAACATTTGGCTTTTCAATTTGAGCTTTATTGGCGTAGCCTAAATCTGATGGGCCATGGTTGTAGAATCGTGGCCAGACTGTTGGTGGGACGAGTGTCGAGTATTCTTTTTTCTAGACTCAGGTTATTTCAAGTGAAGCTTGCAACAACCAGTTTTAAAAAGTGTCATTTACATAAGCAATTAATTTGTCTTTTTTTTTATCATCTGGACACTATTTTCATGGCGTCTTTTTCTTTCTTTCTCTATTTAGTCTTTTTTTTCACTGTAGGCTTTCATGTCCTGTTAAAACAATGTTTTCACTCAATTTTCTTCTAACCACCGTATATATTTTGGTTTTTGGATGTTAGTAAGTTCTTAGGGCTGTTTTATTTTATTTTTGACATTTCTTTTGTCTGCCCATCTGTTTGTGCCTTACTTGCCCCTATGGCCTGTGGTACTGGTCCCTTTTAACTTTTTAATGTAAATGGTTCAATTCAATCTTTGTGCTGCGTTGACAGTTTTTCTTTTTAATAAATATCTATCCATCTCATAAGAACACAGTTTATCTCTTTTCCCCGTCGTATAACAAGAGCCAGCAAGAATAAGTCTGTTCACTCAAGTCGTCAAAATGAGCAAACTAAACACTGCCCCTTCCCTCTTCTCACTATGGGCCCATTATTAACCCAACCACTTCTCTTCCCTCCCATATAGCCACTGACTGCGTAGTATCCTCATGGAGTTACTGGAGTGGATGCAGCGTGTTGTGTGGTTTGGGAGTCAGCGAGCGGAGACGGTACAAGATCAAGGACTCTGATAATGCCGGCGAGAAGTGTCCCCCTTTCCGCCAAATGAGGGCATGCTTTTCAAGCTTCTGTGACGCCAGTGAGCTCCCATCAAATGGTAAAACAATCATACCATTTTTTATAAAACACCACTTTATATTTGCAGCAGTATTTGAATCGATTTAAGGCGTTTTTGTCGTCCAGAAAGTTCAGAAAGATATTGATCACTGAACATACAAATTTTCCCCTTATAAAATTTGTTTACCCAAAGTACTACATTTTTGACGTCAGATCAAAAACGCTGATCATCGTTCTCGATTATATACTACGAAATATTCGACTCTACTGGTGACATAAGTTGCAATAATCTTACTATCACTTAATACGTATGACCATGAGTCCATGAACCTGAAGACAAGCAGGGTATACTGTTCGAAACGTCGAGGCCACAACAACGGCGGGCTCTTTTCAGAGCCAACACTCTACCCAAAAGAGATTCACACACGTCTGTACCCGCAAGTTTACATAGTTAATTCCTATTGTCTGCACCATGTAAGCTTCAAATGTCATTCACTGATTGTCACGGACCACTTTCAAGAAGTCTTACTCGATTGGCTGAAGCCAGCAGAAGTTTTAATGTGGCTTACTTTGTTCCTCTTATTCCAGGTATTGCACTTCTCCTGCCATATTCTTACAGTGCGAGGAGGAACGATCCCGATCTGAACCTCATGACAAACTTCCTTATTAGTCTGGGCCAGTACAAACCGTGAGTGTCACATAGGTCATGAAAAATATTCAACCCCTCTAAAGGGTAACATAGTTCTTAAAAAAACAACAACAATGACACATTGTAGTCATAATTCCTCCACGGATATATTCCTACAATCAATATTTAGACCCGAAGTCCGGCGTGCAATACCCATTGCAATACCGTAATTTGGGGATTAGGAGTTTCACTAGATGTTTTACCACAATTTTTCAAGGCCCATGAAAGAGCTGCTTAAGTAGAAAGTATTGCTTATAACATTTCCGCTAAGATGAGCCGGATACCAGTCACAAATGGTACATGTGAAATGGTAGTTTGGCTTGTGACCTTGTTTGGGATGGTAAGCATAATTTTGTTGTGCTTAGCATTTTTTTGTGCTTAAGCTTAAGCAGCTCTATGAAATTAGGCCCTGATTTTAATCAGTCTGTCATGATCTATTGTTTGACAATCGTAGACATAACAGACACGTTCACACAAGGTACTAACCTTCCTTCCACCACCACATCCACAGATTCGACAGTTACTGCGTGTATTTCAAGCTGACTGGACTGAACAAGAAGTGTCGTTCCAACGGTGATGATACAGCGTGGACCACCTTCGCCAAAAAAGGTACCACGGCGCCTTGTAAAGTCATGTAAATTCAGTCAAATTTCAGTGTTCACCAATGTTGAAATGGCCTAGAAACACTGCAGACAATTTGGGTTGAATACGAAAGTCCATCTATCAGCCATTCATCTTAATTTCCAGTGACTAATGATAGGTCAACTCCAACATCTACTGGCCTCCGGCGGACACACTTCACTTTATTCACATTCTTACGGCCTCAAAAGTCTACCCGTCAGTGGACAATAGTCAGCAGGATTTCTGAGATAAAATATTTCATCTTTCGTTTTTAATTTTTATGCAGATCTACTGAAATGAGAATATTTATTTTTTAAATTATGAACTAATTGTTACAAAAATATAGGACCTGAGTATAATATGCAAAAGTATTGTCTTCAGAAGTCAAGTTTCTCATTTCAAACACCTTCTAGGTACCGGCTTTTAACCCGAAGTTATCGTCTGCTAAATACAACACACGTTGTAAAACCAACTACCCCCGAAACACGCACGCACACGGACATACTGCTACTAAAGAGCCGTTGTCAAGCCACACTTTATAAAAAGGTTAATAAAACCATGTTTTAAATATAAAAAATTGAAACTAAATTGACAATTTATGTGTACTCATTACAGGGACAATAGTTTGCGTAGAGTGTGACCAACCAGCGTTCAACAAAGAAGGGCGGTGTCGGGGTGAAGGCATCCAGGGGAAGAAAACGCGTTGGGCCGCCCTGGATCTTCCCAAGTGCCGCGGTAGGTGGGTCCGGACATCGATAGAGGAGAAATGCAAGTGCAATACAGGGTCTGATTTCATATTTATTTAAGTCTACAAACTTGATCAGGAATTGACATTTTGCCAAGTGGTTGTGCCGTTGTACCATGCACCTTTTTTTCTATCATTGATATGGCAGAAAGTAGGCCTACTTTTGTGTTTGGTACATAATTCGTGTTTTTTGTCGACTCGAAACCCTTAAAATGCAAACACTGAACATTGATGGTACTTTCTCCACACCCCTCCCCCCAAAAATAAACAGTTGGACTGAAAAGTTACGGAAAGTTTTAAAATTCTCCTTGAACTTTTCAATTTTACTCTTTATAATCAATGAAAACTTTCTTACACGAGGCATACCAGTGGCAGCCATGTTGGCAAATTACTAAATGTTGTACCTTAAATATTTTTAAGTTCAAGCTATGTAAAAAATTAACTCGTAATTAAAGGACAAAGTAGACCATCTCGTTTTAAAAAGTAGGTCTTATAAAATTTTGCTGGTTCTAAATGTATAGAACAATGCCTTAGTACAAATAGTAATTAACTTTACTTCCCAACTTTTCTATGCTGCATTAACTTACTTCCCAAGTTCTTGTCTGCCCTTTCCTTTAGTACTATAATAGGATTAGTAGAATGACACTTTTTAGTTCTAAATTTATTATTAGTAAACTAAATCACTGCTGTGTGAGGGCAAATGATATGCAAATCAAGTAGGCCTACTGGGCTTTTTTGAGGGGATAGATTCGAGATATGCCACCTCCTTATTAGGACTGAAAACTAGGAATTGCAATTCACATCTTTGTTATAATCTTTAGTATATTAACTTTGTTGAAGGTACAGTTGAGACTGTTTAGAAAAAAAAATTCACAATTTTCACAACTCATCCAAAGGTTATGAAGGGATGTTTTATGGCAACATCTGCAAAATAATTTTGTTTCAAGCAGTGTTGACTATTTGTTGAAGAATCCAATTGTGTGAGGTTGCCACTAGTTATTTAATTGGCTGAAAAAAAGTGACACAATCCTGAATCTTTGTGTTTACTTGGTAAAAATGTTGGTATTTGTACAAATTGTCATTGGACATATTTATGACTGAAATGCACCATCTTGGGGAATATTGTTTGCAGATTTGATCACTTCATCATAAAAAGGAAGAGAAGTGTAAAGCATTTCTATAAAACACACAACATGTCAAACGGGCTTTTCTTGACGAACGGTGTACTCTTCTACAAACCAGAAAAGAAAAGTTCAAAATCAAGGCTCTGAACTCAAGTGTACTTTTTCTTTGACCCCATAACAGAGTCATTTAATAGTTGGATAATTGTATATAATAATATCTGGCACAAATTATACTTCAAAAATTAATCACAAGATTGACAAAATCTCAAAACTAACATTGTACAAAAAACAACAAGTGAGATTACTTTGAAATGAGCGACAATAATGTAGGTTTACTATTGGGTTTGGATAGATAAAGTATGTCTCGACTTCAATCGTGGTGTAGCCATTTTGTTCTCCTACCATACAAATGCATCAGACCAACCTGAGGCTAGAAAGGGAAAAACTAGTCTGGCCCCTTCCTGTGTATGAGAAACAGACTTTAATCGCCAGTGTGTATACAGGGAACCAAACAAAGATGGCCACTATGAAAAAGGTCTCTATACACAGTATAAATGTGTTTACTCTCTGATGGTGGTGCTTTTTAAATTAAATTAAATAATCCTTTAGAAACGTGCTTTAGAATTAACACATTGAATATATTGTGACTGAAAACATTAGGTATTCAACTGAATATCATATAGTACATTCTTTTGTAATTTGTAACAACTATGGTTTTTTTGGTTAATGTTACAGCCAAACAATGTCAACTTTATTAACAACTTTGGAATTTCGCTTTTAAACACATTGGTTGCCACTATACTGTTTGGTTAGGTACTCGTTTATGAAAATGACAGCGGACTGGCGCACATCATCTTGGCAGAATTTGTTGAACTACGGGCAGATTACAAGAAAGACGATCTCCAATTATCTGAGAACAAAATTCCACTGACTTTCATAAAGTGATTGTACAGCAATTTACACCACGCCAACTACTGTAATAATTGTTTCTAAAAAAAAAATACCTTCAACTGCTGATTGAAATCTAAACACACTATTACTCGTCTGTCACTTCCCTGAAAGGAATTTATCTTTGAATTTTTCCTAATACGAAATCGCTTAGCTAAGAAATAATAAATTTGAGGTCGTTCGTCGGTGATTTTAAACAACAATGTAAAATCAGCAACTCAAAGAACACTGAAAGCAGAAATCGGACTGCGCAGTAAATCTGTACAGCATTATTTTCTCAGTCTATAATTAATACCAATTACAATTATCGTTAGCTTGTTATTATAAAACCGTCACATTAGCTTCATTTGTACACTGAAATACACAGTTTATGTTTTTCAGGTTTGGTGATCTGATTTTTGTATTCATTTTTTCTCTCTTAGGAACACAACATTTATATTGTTTCCTGATGTTCAATAAACCAGCGAAATCCCTCAAAACACTTGATCTCTTTCTGACACCACGAGGCAATTTCTCTGAGAGCACAATTCGGTGTGCGCTTCGCACGCTACAACAAGGCCAACAACGGAGAGACATCACAGTTGCCCTTGAAAAACGATTAACTTTGGTTAAAACTTGTGCTAACTTTGACTTGACTAATTTTATCAGACAATACAAAAAACCTTTAAACTAAACGCCCGTCTCGTTCTCATCTTTACCACTTAAATTTAGAAACTTAATCTCAGAAAATCCTGTTCCCCTCTCGCTTGAAAACATAATTTCTGATGAATAAATCCTACATCCGGATTGGAATGGACCAACATGACCCATGACCCATGACCCAATGTGCTCAGCTGATTTCCGACCTGTGTGATTGGTGTTTTTTTTATTATTTACTTACTCGTGGATATCCAGAATAAATCGGTAAACCAACGCTCCTGACGTGGTCATTATACATACGCAGGCTAAATACAATTCATGTAAATATCTCATTCGGTAATGTCCTATGGAACGCCAAAACGAATTCCCCTGGCTATTGCTTCAATAAACATCTCAATAATAACTTCACTCTGTTTCTACCTTTCTTCCATGTGATTGTGGAACGTGGACCGACTCTAAATGATAATCCTAAACACCCTAATCAATTCAATATTGCTATATTTATAGGCAGATACAAAAAGCCACAACACTGTTCCAGGAATGTTCCACTTTACCAAAATCCAACTCGCCTCACCAATTTACTACTTGCTTCCTGGGTCCAAATATAAAGAACCCCAAGCAGCAAAATATTGCTTACCAAATAAAAAAAGACCAACAGGGTGCCCGTCATAATCTATACGCATTGTACAGCATCTGGCTGGTAGCCTGTTTATGCTAAGCAGATCTTTTCGGTGCTTAGCAGCTCTACGAAATTAAGTCCTGCTCACTTTGCATGGATGGAATGACTTCAATTTTTTCCCCCCATTCTATACAAAAATATCACTCCCACACAGAAAATATATAATGGTACCAGGCTTTAAAGCTCAGAGCATCCAATCAAGTTCATTTTGATGTTTGAGCCAATTTTAATCACAATTAAAAACACGAGTGTTGATCTATTCTACACTAAATGAATACATTTGTTTCTAGCCACTACAGTTTTCTACGAGTCTAAACTACCTTATTTGTCTTCCTTGCCTATAATTATTATTTTTTTTTAAATTGTTTTTATTTTTTTTAAACCAAGTATTCAACTATTTTGTTTCATCCAGTATTTGTTATATATATTACATTACCCAATATATTTCATTACATTTAGGTACAGGTATTTTTTTCTCATTCATTTTCTACTCTCTTTTTTATATAAAGCCTAATATTATTAACCTGCACAGATACAATTGGACCAATTGTTTTTTTCGACGTCTGAATTTCTAAACTCACCAATCACTCACAAAAAAAAAAAAATAAAATTCATGTCAAACTCATCACAGAAAAAAAAACAAACCACAAAAAAAAACACCCACGTTAACAAATGCATAATGTTTTAAGTTACCCCGGAACATCAGCTGAGCACACTCAATTAATGGGGCTGAAACCTTAACTGTAAACACCAAACAACATTTCCATAATTCAGTTCATTATCCTCGTACTTTTTTTTTTAATTCCTTGGTCAGGAAAGAAAAAAAGATCTCCCCCTAGAGCTATACAATAAACACGCAAACACATTTGAATGTACTGTGACGATAACGGATGAGGAAGGGGAGCACGGAGGTAAAAGGCGCCTTAAATTTAGATATATATATATACACATGTAAAGAGGTGCGAAGTAGCGCTAATCTACGATAACATAAAGAAACTACGCATACAGAGAGCATCTTGGAGTAAAAAATTCCGCCAGCTTAGTAAGATTGATTTGAGCTTTTGTATCACCCCCCCTTTACACTCTAGGAAGGGCGCCCTTTACAAAAAGTATTTGGCACGCACGCACTGCGCACACTCTGAGTTATGTTAGCCAATGTGATCATCATGAATGAGACAACTTTTGTTCCATTATAATGCACGCAAACAAAAAGCCGTGTAAAAATATCCACATACAACGGATAACAAGCAAGCACCTCCGTCATGTCCTCATCAACTGAACATCGTCAAAAAATGGTTGAAGTATCTGTAGTTGCGCTTCAGAGCCCCAGACTGGAATAACTTCTGCCGGGGTAGAAACGGTTACCAGCCACAATAATACACTTTGACATCGCAGTCTGGCTGTTTAATAAGTATTTTTATATTTTTGCAAAGCGGCTTTGCGGAAAAAAAAGAAGCTGATCACCCCCTGATCTTCAAGGTATGAAACCCACTACTTTGTAACAGACCAATAATATGCCAGAGATTATTATATAGCTCTATACTAGGGATTTACAGACAGACGAACAAAAATAGTATAGGGGGAAAAAATAACCAACTCAGCCTCCACATCACCTTCCAAAGAGAGAGAGAGGAGATTTCATGTCAGCTAAGAGAACCAGAGGAGTGAATTGAAGTCAAACAAAAACCAACTTTCCTGAAAAAGATGAACCCATCCTTTGTTTTAAAAAACAGAGCAAGCTAAATACTGATTTGAAATCAGAATAAATTCTTGATTTTTAAATTTTTTCACAGTTATTTTACTGATTGAATTGACACAGCAGCCAAGAAACTTGATTCTCATCCCAAGGCTGCAGTTTACCATCCTCTTTTTAAGTTTCCCCCTCTCCACGGAATAAGAAGTGGCGGTTGAACGGGTTATTCTTTCCCCTTTGTGTGATACTCTAATTCATTAACGGTAGCGCTACTCTCACATGCCGTAGTAGCCCGGTTGTGCCCCCATCATACCGGCTCCTGGTACACCCATGGGGGGCATTTGGGGAGGGGCCATCATCATGCCTGGAGCGGCCGTCAGCATCAGCTGGGGTTCATCTGTGGTGGAGAAAAATGGTTCAAATGTTCCAGTTAGGTGTGTAAAAAACCTACAAATTCATAAATACATAAACAGTTTATGCATTCCTATTGGCTGACAGGTGGTCACATGACCATGTTTATGCAGTCCTATTGGCTGAAAGGTGGTCACATGACCATGTTATTTACCTGGTATTAAACGACTGATAAAGACAAAGCTAGAGCTGTTAAGACCGGATGGCTATTGTGCGTTCAGAGCTCTAAGCCGAGTAATGGCATGCAAGCTAATGTAGGAACTAATAACTGTCTGGTAACCTTTTTTGACATTCTGGTAAGCACAATTTGGTTGTGCTACTTTTTGTACTTAAGCAGCTCTATGAATTAGACTTTTCTCTAATCATTCATGCGCAGCCTCCTGGAGTGTATCGGATTTTGAAAAGGTGGAGATATTTTTTTTCAGATAAGACATTGAGATGACTTACTGTACACCAAGGGTGGTTCTTATTTGATTCACTTTCCTCAGATCTCTCCTTCTCTGAAGCTGCCAGCTTATCAACCTGGTGATAGTTAAAAACAACAGTTTATCAACCTGGTAATAGTTAAAAAACAACAGTTTATCAAATGGTGATAGTTAAAAACAACGTCTTCAACATGCTGACAGTTAAAACAGTGTATCAACTGGCAATAGTTAAAACAACAGTTTATTAACTGGCGATAGTTAAAACAACAGTTTATCAACTGGTGATAGTAAAAACAACAGTCTATCAACCTGGTGATAGTTTAAAAAACAGTCTATCAACTGTGATAGTTTTAAAAACAAATCTATTAACCTGGCGATAGTTAAAAACAACAGTTTATCAACCTGGTGATAGTTAAAAACAACAGTCTATCAACCTGGTGATAGTTTTAAAAACAACAAGTGAACAACTGAAGGGGAGGATAACAAACAATTTTAGAAACTAAATAACTGTGTTTTGGGGACAACCCAGTGCACCTGGCTCAAGTTCTGTGAAAAAAAATCTGCAGGCATATTACTCGGGTGGGATTTGAACCCACAACCCTTGCCATTCTAGAGCAGATGTCTTACAACCAGACCGCTGAGACTGCCCGGTAGCTAGAGGCAGTTCGAATCCTACATTTTATAAGTGGGTACTGCACAAATTTAGTAGATGTTAAATTTGGTACTTGCAAATAAAAATGCCTAATCATTGCCGAGAGTTATCATCCAGCTTTACCTTTGAGAGGTATTCCCTCATGACCTGTACCATGTACGGCATAGCAAAGTCCATGATCTTATGACGCCATGCCAGCTCTAGGATGACGTCCGGATGCAAGAGGTCGTAGCAGTTGAAGAGAGAGGCACTGAAGCACTCGTGGAGACCTTGGTCTAAGAACCAGGCGATCAGCTCCTCAGCGGTCTCCGTTTCCCTGGACTCGGCGGCGTATTGCATGGCATCCTGAGCGGAAAAGAGCGACAATCGTTCGTTAAATCCTATTTCCTGTCATGCAATCACCTTTCCACTTCAATTCGCTTTTTTCTACATACAAATTAAGCCAAACAAAGTCTCACCAAAACTTGTAATTATTCCATGCCTATAATTTGTAAATATATGCTGTACAGGCCTGGAATTACGAGGACCAAAGCTGCCAACAGAATTTGCCTTCAGGGAGATTTTGTGAAACAACCAGGGAGTTGTTTAACATATCAGGGAAAAAGTTTCCATAATCAGGAAGATTTTCAAAGTTGTTCATCAGAACATGGAAAGACTGGTCTATTTTCAGAGAACTCTCTGCAGAATCAGGGAAAGTTTGGCAGCTCTGCAAGGAAGGCCCTGGTCGTGGCCTGGTGTCCCTTCAAAAGTTTCCCCATAGATTTAAGATTTTCCAAGGAAAGTGCCCCTTACAAAATGAAGAAAATTGCCTCTCCCCTCTTAAAGATGAAATTCCAGGCCTGGCTGTAGAAACATATTTGTAAACTTCTTTAATAGAATGCAATCAAGATACAGCACACTAAATTTACATGCAGACAGTAATCTTAATTAAGCCTATACTAAGCAATGGCCCAATAAGATGGAAGCATAGACAATTAAATAACGAACGGACAATACAAACTGCATGAAAACTACAGTACTTTACTTATAGCACCATAAAAGAAACAGATTGGTTTTCAAAGAAATAATTTGCTTTTGAATTTTGTTTTTGTTAAACCCCACACACACACAAAAAAACCCAAACCCCAACACAAAATCACTTACAGTAACACAGCAGATGGATGTACATTCAACAAGATACAAGAAATACATACCATATTCAGACAGGAGACGAAGGTAAGGTGGTTGGGGGTGGAGGATAGGGGAGAGAGGGAAGGGATGCAAGCAAAGATGCGTCGCCAGGGATACATAGCAAAAGGCAAGCATTACAGGATCATGCCCATGTCTGTTTTCATCTCGCCAGATGGTGCGATTTGTTTTTAAAAGCAATTGCAGGGACCATTATGATTAGTTAGTTAAGCAAGGGTAGGAAGGAAGTCTAAAAGAGAATGTGTTAAATTTCAATAAGCGAGATTTCCAAGCAGATTCAGGCCAGGCCGAATTGGTGGCTACGGCTACGGCTAGATTTCTACGTCATCATGCGTTGAGGTATAGGACGTCCTTAGCAACACCCTTAGCAACAGCCATAGCCATAGCTGCAGCCGTCAATTCCGATTACGGCCTCAATCTCATGCTCTCTACACATGCTTCTACAAATTTCAAGTACTATGCTACATGCAACAGCAGCTGACTACAGAAAAAAAAATTGTGACAGTTAGAGTATGTTCTGGTCCTACTGCTATTCTACGCATCATCTTTTGATTTCTGACCGGCTATAGGTTTGTACTCATGAAACTTCAGGAGTTTGTTATAAAATTGATGTAACTGGTAAATTCATCAGGAAAAATATGCAAAATGGAAGATTCTACCCTAATAACACCATGGGGGGGGGGGAGCACAATAAATAAATGACAGGGTTAAACATTAATCATGACTGTAATGGATAAATGGGACCACCATTGCTGGTTAAAATTAATGTTCAAATACATAATGAGAGGTGTTTTCATGTGATATGAGAATTGGTATGGAGGTAAAAAAAAAAAAACCAAAAAACCTAAGCCAGCCAGAAATTGGAGAGCAAGACAAAAACACTGCATGACCACCAGAGAAAACTGGGCATAACACAGCATCCCCTATACAAAGAGTATACAGCTCAACTTGATGAAGTCATTGTTTAAAACAATATTGGCTTGCCATAGATTTTTTTCGGTTTTGAACCAACGATTATCACGAGTCCCTTCACGAAACTTCTGCACTGACCAGCGATCAGTTTCGATCATTCTTCTTTCAAAATTCCTTTACCCAGAACCTAATCAGTTGCTGAAATCTTCTTGTGATTTCTTGGACTGTCTGGATTTAAAAAAAAAATCCACATTTCATCTCAAAAAAGTAGATTTGTTTAATGATTCGTAGCCACCCCCAAAAGTGAAACGCCAACGTATCAGTCATCTTATTTACCCCATAATCCCAGAGCTATGCCCAGTTTCCTCTGACTAGTCAAAACACAGTAACAGACACGAGCATGGGGGGTTTTTTGTTCACACTCAAGTACCCTGTAAAGCTTGTCCTTTTTGCACAACTCCACAGCCTGTTTCCAGCGGTTGTTCCTCTTGTACAGGTAGGCGGCGATGCGTCGGAACTCCAGGAGCTCGTGCTTCTCCAGACGCTGGGCGAGGGCGATGTTGTCAAAGTTGTCGAAGGCGTCGATGGAGGTCCGGAGTCCCTGGTAATCTTCCTCGTCGATGAGGAGACCATTGAGGGCGTCATTGATGGCCTAAGAGTGTGGAGACATACCGAAATAAAGAAAATCATTTCAAATGAAATTGAAGAAATTACAGTCAATCTTTGCTCTTTTTATTATATAGACATCAAGACATATCAAAGTTAAAAACACAGTTAAAATATTGATTCCGTATATATTGATGACCGATCTCAGGCACCAAAAACTGTCTATTTAAGGGTGTCAAGACATATCAAAGTTCAAAGCACAAATATCGTTCACTTCCAATTAAAAACCGAAGACATTCTAGTAAATCTCTTCCAATCTTCTCTGCCGAGACTGGATTCCTTAGGGTGACAAGACACTTTTAACAATAGTATCAAGTTCATCTCACTTCAAAAATGTCAAAAAACCTTAAGCTCCTACCGGTTCCCCCCCCCCTTGTTCGGACGTAAGCAAACCCAACCCTCAACGTTCCCCTCGGGAAAGCCACTATTCCCCTCTCACCTTGTTGTTGTGATTCTGCACCTGCCTCAGATAAGGCTTGACCAGCGGCAGTTGGTAGATCTTGGAGAAGAGACTGACAGCTCGGGTGTGGTCCATACGTGGGATGAGCACAGTCAGGAGGTCGTTGAGCATCATGGGCTTGTAGTCCAAGTAGAACTGGATACTCTTGTAGTAGAGCTCTATGTTCGCAACCTATAGCGGGTCGTGTACAATGCATAACAGGGCACGTATAAGTCAGTATTTTGTATTGAGGTAATCACCCAAGGCATATTACAACACCTGTTGAATTGTAAGATCGATTTCATAATAACAATAATAACAATAATAACAATAATAATGAAAACTTATAAAGCGCACAAATCCACAAAAGTGCTCATGGCGCTAACACAAGCAATAACATACAAACAATAAACAATAACATAAAAATAATAATAATAGTGGATACTTATATAGCGCACGTTCCATCTTTCGACGCTCGCGGCGCTTTGGGAAAAGGGAAACGAATAAACAAATAACCAGACAAACATACAAAACCAAATTAGAGTACACCTATTGTTCAAATAAAAAGGTTTTCAACCGAGTTTTAAAACTATCCAAGGAAGGTGATTGGCGAATTTCAATATATTAATCAAAAAGAAATGTAGGCCTTTATAGCATTAGCTTGGAAGAAATCTAGAGTACAATACATGTAGTAAGGAAATACAAATTGAAATAAAATAAAAACACACTGTGAAAACAAACCATTTACTTCAATACTTGATTGAAAAGATGCGTCTACGTAGTGCCTTGAGAGGGTTTACAACCTGGGCCCAATTTCATAGAGCTGCTTAGCACAAAAATTTGCTTAGCATGAAATTTTTGCCTCGATAAAAACAGGATTACCAGCCAAATTTCCACGTGATTTTCAGGATAAGCAAACAACAGCTGAATACCATTAACAAGCAATATGCAACAAATGGACATTTGGTTGGTAATCCTGTTTTTATCAAGGAAGAAATTTCATGCTAAGCATATTATCGTGCTTAGCAGCTCTATGGAATTGGGCCCTGGTGTGGAGCAATGCCCTGCCTACTGTGCCAGAAACACCAGGGCAAGCCCCTTCTCTTAGTGTCCTAGGTTCTTATACATCCCACCCGAAGGACGAAGCAATAATGGTTTGTGTCTTGCTTAAGGACATAAGCAATCAGGGAGATGTTTAGAATTACATTCAACATAATAAGGAAAAACAGTTTCCACAATTAGGGAGATTTTCAAATTTGATCATCAGAACATGGAAAGATTGGTTTATTTTCGGGAGCTCTCTGCAGTATCAGGGGTCGATTTCACAAAACTCTTCCTAACTTAAGACTAGTCCTAGGCAATGCTAAGAGATAGGACTAGTCCTAAGTACTGGTCCTAACTTAGGACTAGTCCTAGGCAATGCTAAGAGATAGGACTAGTCCTAAGTTAGGACCAGTACTTAGGACTAGTCCTATCTCTTAGCATTGCCTAGGACTAGTCCTAAGTTAGGAAGAGTTTTGTGAAATCGACCCCAGGGAGAGTTGGCAGCTCCTTAAGTGTAAAGACTGGGACAAGCCCACACTCAGCTTATCAGAACCACCAGAGCTCGAGTCCGGCGTGCTAGACCACTCGGCGTGCATTGTTTCACAACATACTTCATAATACAAAGAGCAACTTGTCCGCAGCTAGGTGGATCATAAGTTCAAGGAAACACACCACTGACCTTTGTAACGATGTCTTTGAACTGTGCCTCCTTCCAGGCATCGGTCGGATGTGCCATCATTGTCACCACGGCGTTATCAAACTCCTCATATTTGTCGTACAAAAATACCAACTCAGCCCATAGGTGAGCGTGCTCAGCAGCCCGTAACACCTGTGAGTGTGTTTGATCAAGAAAATGGGGGTCAAGATCTGGCCAAATAATTCCACAAATTTGGTGACGACTTAACATTGAGACTCTCCTTGAGAAAGGTGGGGCGAGAACACATCATTTTATGAACTTCCTAGAGTTATTTCGCCCTCCTACTGTTTGACCGTTCAGTATCATCCACTGTGGTTTTGCATGGATATGATATCAAGTAGTGGATGCATCTACACAGTACACACAAGTGCACACTCATGTGCACACCCATGTGCACACCCATGTTTGTTGACCCAGTAAATCGTGCTTTTTTCTCCCATTGGTTCTGCACACGTAAGCGAAGCGAGTACGCCCTCGCTCTGTCAAAACACCCCGATCCCTTTTGTTAAAAGTCCTCGGCCTCACCGTACACAACCTGTACAGTTGTATTTCAATTCATCTTTTGTGTGAGAATGGTTTCAAATGGTTGGTGAACTTGCCGAAAAATGTTACAGGCATTGCACTTTGGAAAAAAAAACAGTAAAATGAGTAAGATGTGCCGCGACTTAAACCCGGTTCATACTTCACGCTAAAGCGAATGGGAAGCGAATTTGGGTGACGCTATAATCGGTAGGGGGCTCTTTTTCCCCCAATTGTGACGCAAGAAAATTTGCTTCGCTTCCACATTTTCGCCTGAAGTATGAGCCGGGCTTTAGTGCTGTACCAGCCCTCACTGAAGGATTTTTAAAAGAGCTGGCACTGCCTACCTTTGGAATGTTGACTCTTGACCAGAACAGCTCCAGATGTTCCCGCATCTTGGAGGGCTTGTACTTGGAGTAGAGGATTGCCAGCTCGGTGAACATGCCCATGTGAGCACGCTCCAGACCTAGCGTATAACAACAGATGAGCAGTTCAATCATAGACAGACACCCTGACTGACTGTCTGATAGGTTGTGTTTGCTTTGGCTCTGATGACAGCTTATGATAGTAAGGACTTAGTCTCTCCCAATGGTAATTGTGAAAATTCAGCCCCTGGCTCATGGACTAATGGAACAAACCCTGCATCACAACCTTCTCTAAACTTTACAAACAACTGATATTACAAAGGTGACTTTCCAACAAAATGTAACCTATACCTACAAATACCGAACTGACAAAGAGAAACGTTGACAAATTGCCATGCTTGCAAAGTGACTAATACAACTCAATTATTCACTCTTCGTTGAAAAATACACGGGCTAACATAACGTTACTATCTAAACAGCTGTTGGCTTAACAACAACGGAAGAGGCCAAGACGTTTCATATTTTACGGTGAAAATCTTTTTGAAAACTGGTACTAATCTAAGTTTTTGGAAATGCTATTATAGTATAATGGTAAGTGTTGGATCATTTGCAACGAGCAAAGTGATATTAGAATTAATCCCCCCCCCCCCCCCCGAGTTGGTACCAATACGTGAAATTTAAGCCCCTGGCTCATGGACTATATCTCCCTTTGGTGACTCCTTTACGCGAGAACATTTGGGTCTGAGGAGATTTTTGAGAAAATTGTGAAAACAGGAAAACTCCTGAAAAACCTCAAGCCTGTTAATTAGATTTTAAGAAGAGAATGAACGAGAGCTGGGACAGTTAGCAAAGAAACCTTCCCCTCCCCCAGTAATTAAATGGAAGGGTCTAGATTTTAAACTCACACTTGTAAATTAGATTTTAAGAATGAACGAGAGCTGGGACAGTAAGCAAAGAAACACCCCCAGGTGATTAAATGGAAAGGTCTAGATTTTAAGGACATTCAGTGGAAGGTTCAACTTACCCAGAGCAGCCTCCAGGAGCTGGATCAGCTCCTCAAAGTAGCCTCTGTCCTGGTAGTAGTTGATGAGCTCCTCCAACTCGTCAGCGTGGACGACAATGTGAAGACCACACATCTGGGCTAGACGGAACTCCTCACCATCAACACAAGAGAAGCAGACCTGGTGGCACGGAAATGGGTGGACCGAGGGGGGCCTCATTAGAACTTGGTTTATAATCCACAAAAAAAGTATAATTTGTGATGACGTTATCTCGTTTCTGAAAGAGACTGGGCCCAATCTTATAAAGCTGCTTAAGCAACAAATAGTGCTTGCAATTTTTCTGCCAAGCAAAAATAAGCAGGATACCAGTCACACATTGTGAATGTGAGATGGAATTTCAGCTGGTATGCTTGTTCTGGTGAGCATAATCTTGTCGTGTTAGGCTACTTTTTGTGCTTAGGCAGCTCTTTGACATTGGGCCCAGCTAGTTTTATTCGTACATATCTCCTACTTGACATACAGTGGTCATCATACCAAGTCTTTCAGTAATTTCACAAAGCTGTTAAGCAGAAAAAATGGCAGGGGACCAGTCACAGGAATATGAATTTATAACATGGCAGTTTGACTGGTAATTTATTTTACTCAGGAAAAAATCACTGTAGTAAGCAAAGTTCCTTGATCACTAATTCTATATAATAAAAAAAAAAATCAAACTCTGGTCCGGACTGTATAGGCCAGCTTACCTCCTTCCATGTTCGTGTGCTGTTGGCCTTCCTGGCGCTGTCCACAGCGTTCTGGTACTCCCCTAGGTGAACCAGGGTGGAGGCCAGACGGGCAAAGTTGGAGACGTTGTTGTACAACAGCTTGGCCGCCTCGTACATGCCCTCGTTGTAACATCGGTCACCAACCTACAAAAACACAAACACAAGAATGAATGAGAGAGTAGCCCAATTTATCAGTTTACTGTAACAATCCCTTCTTCACAAGGATCTGAGCTAGCAAATAGTGGCTTCAATCAGTTGGAAATAAACACCCATTGTCGCAAACTCTTCAAAAGAAATTGCAAAACAGGGTCAAGTTTCAGGTTTTTATCCAATGAAAGCAGACTCCTCCCAAAAAATTATAATCATATTCCTAGAAAAGAAATCTATTGCAAAAACAATTTACTCAAAAGGGAAAACCCCGTTACGGGTTGAGGGTTAATATACAGAGAATCGCCAAACAAAATAATGAAATGAGTTCACAAAATCTGTCTTAGTTTTGATACAACCTCTACAGACTCCTTGCGTATTATTATTACTATTGTGAGCAACCACAAGATAATTCTATAATTGTTGGATTAGAAACAATCTAAAAATTATCAAAGTGATAACAATACAATTTAAAATTAATAAAGCATTCAAATTGTTGTGAGCATTTAAAGTAACATTACAGTAAAATTGTAATTACGGTTAAACATTAAAAACAATTGCATTATACATAACACTACAATCCGAAATAGTGCCGTCATCGAGGTTAAAGGAAAAGCTATCACTGGCTGAGAGTTTTGACTTCATAGATGTTAAATTACGTCGGGGCTTAAAGAATATTATTTGATTTTACCCAAACACTGATGTGTGTAAGGCACTATAAAGCTAAAAAAAATAGGATTCAAACTGCCTCTAGCTACCGGGCAACCTTGGTGGTCTAGTGGTAAAACATCTGCTCTAGAATGGCAAAGGTCGTGAGTTTGATTCCTACCCGAGTGGATTTCTGTCAACAAGGAAACTGAGTACACAGTGCCTTACACACTCAGTGTTTGAGTAAAACCAAATCAAATTAATGTTTTGATTGTTTGGCCTCAGCCATGCCAGTCTATGCAAGGGGTCAAGTTTTTACCATTAAACAAAATCTTTATGTCAGTGTTGTGTTACTGTATTTTGAATTTTGCAAAAAATAGTTAGTGGCCTGACCTTTTGTATTCTGAATTTGAACAGTTTTTTTTACCCCCCCCCCCCAAATACAACTTAAGATGTTTTGAAGAGAATCTCTGTGCACTCACCTGTTGGATCTGAGCATGGTTGGGACCCGAGATGAACTCTTCCAGATCGGCGAGACGCTTCGTCTTAGCGAAGGCGAAGATGAGCTCCGTCTCGACGAAGGAATCTCTGGCCTTCTTACGAGCCATCTGCAGATAGCGCACCAGGTCCTCCCAGTTACCTTAAGCCACAAAGAAAACAACTTATTGGATGGGAAAATCATGGAAAACAGTTCAAATCATCGTCTTTTGATGATGATGAAATAACTGTTCAACGCTGTAAAGCAAGCATAGAGCTCTGTTATGAACCTTGCATACTCGGACAATGAAGTGTATTTAGGCAAGGGCAGTCTAAAGTTGTGAACACCATTGAATTTAATTCTTATTCTACTGTTCTTAAAAGGAGTAAAAATCTGACTTGTTTAATGATGACATTTTTCAATGTTATTCAGAGTTTTTTCAGGGAAAAAAAACGATTGAACCATACTGAACTTAATTAGGATAAGCAGAGCTGCCAACATTTGCATCTTGCAATCAGGGAGATTTTGTTCGACAATCAGGGAGATATTTATAATTCAACATGAATAGGGAAAAAAGCTTCCACAATCAGGGAGATTTCAAAATTGACTCATCAGAACATGGAAAGATTGACTTTATTTTCAGGAATGTTCTGCAGAACCAAGGAGAGTTGTCAGCTCTGGGATAAGCCGTTACTGGCGGTGCTTTGTTTTCACCTGACGCAGTTGATGCGTCCACGACCTCGGTGTAAGTAGACGGGTCATCGGCCTTGATGTACGAGTCGATGGCCTCCTTCACCAGACCGCTCTTCATCTGTGCCATGGCCAGCTGGCTCCACACCGACGGCTCATTGCAACGTTCTGCAAACTCGTACGCACGGTCCAGGTTGCATATATGCTCGATCAAGACCTGGGGGGGGGGGAGGGTGGGAGGTACAGACGATTAACAACTTCAGTGAACAATCTACGTACACCACCTTTTCTTTCAAAATCACACACAGTCACACAAGAACAATCCAAACTTGATAAAAGGTCATTTGTGGGTTCAATTTCTGGTACACTGACTTTCCTGGTCACATAATAATAAATAATAATAATAAAGACTTGTAATTCGCACATATCCACCCTGCTGGGTGTTCAAGGCGCAGTAAACCCAAAACAAACAAAATAAAACAGACACAACTAAATTAGTCCTTGAAAAACCTGTGACATAAGATAAATTTTGAGAAGTGATTTTAATTTTGTGATACAAAGACAATATCTAAACACTCAAATTTGAATTCTTAGACTAAAGAGCCTGTTGCTAAATCACACGGTATGTGATGTGCTTTGTGAGATGACATTTTGAATGTTCGAAAGGAACACTCTCGTGGTCCAACGGACAGGCCCATTGTACGCCCAGACTACCTAACCGATGCAGTTAAAAATGTTCTGAATATATATAACGTACCTGAATAGCAGAAGTGTTGACGTCAAACTTCTTGAAGATGGCAAACGCCTCCTCGTACAGCTCGCTGCCGATGGCAATGTTTGCAATGTCCGGGGCGTCGTAGTTGTCCAGGCGGTTGATGTACTCCATGACGCGGGTCCTGTCAGCCTTGATGGCCGTCAGGATCAACAGATTCTGAAGATTTCTGGAATAAGGAACAAAAAACCGACATTTACAATGATTGATTTGTCATTTCTTGAACATGTACAAACAGCTCTACCGTTCAACCCATTCCAGGGAAACTGTGACAAGGGAAGGAAAATATGAACTATGGAAGGTCAGATATGATAATAAAACATTTGCTCTTTAATCATATTTTTGAATGATGAATGAAAAGTGTCAACGACAAATGAGACTCGACCCCCCAAAAAAGGAAAATCAATACCGTTTCAAAGGAAAACCTCGGCTACGGAGAATGAAATCAAAACATAAATGACCTTCAACAGATAATTCACTCCTTAACCCTCTACTGTCAGTGACTCTTGGCAACATTTTCCAGTGAGTTGACCAACCATTTGAAACCATTCGACTGCCAAGGTTGTGTACGGGGCACAACGTGCACAGAACTAACTGTGTACTGTGTACATGCATTCCCGTATGGTATCATATTTCAGGCTGGCATAGTTTATCTATCATTCAAAACCACAGTGAATGGTATTGAATGGTCAGACAGCAAGAGGGTTAATAAAAAGCTTAAAGCAGCACATCAAGTCTTAATACCATACAACTAAATTTGAAAAAAAAGTATGATCAAAATACATTGAAAAAGGTAGCTGCATAGCAACAAAAAAAGAAACTATCAAAACATCTCGTGGGTTCGAATTCCACCCAAGTGATTTACCTGTGGATTTTTTTTCACAGAGGTCGGCAAAGTACCGAGTACACAGTGCTTAACACACATCGGTGTAAGGGTAAAACCAAATTAAATTCTGTATCCCCGATGCAAGAAATATAATCTATTGAAAACATCTCAAAGTTTGTTTGGCCTATGTAAAAATCCCCGTCAAGACACTTGGTGTCCATGAGCAACAAACTTAACTACAATCGCTTCTCTTCACCCAGGGGGTAGATGGGTACCTGTGAGGGGCAGAGATGGTTCTTGTGATTGATTTAGCTTTAGTGTGCTACATATTTGGAAGCACAAGCTGTATACTCCCCAGGGAGCTGAGAAGGTTGAAGGAATGAAATAAATGGCCCAATGACCAGGGGGGAATGATGTTGGAGTGCCATGAGCGTCACTGAGTGACGGATTTGAGTGCTATATATAAGAAGCCACTATTATTATTATTGTTCAAATAAAAAAAAAACTCTGCAAACTTTGCATTTTATTTATCTTAAGAGTTTATTATTTGCCACAGCTTCTCACCTATGGTCACTGAAAACAGAGTTTTCTAGCACAATCTTCTCGAGCAGTTCAATGAGCTCATTGGGCAGGTCAGCTGTCATGAACGCTTTGACCGTCACCGAGATATCCTCCGCATCCTGGGTCTCTGTCAGGGCTGTCTGCACAATCTGTTATAGATGAATTAATTCAAAGAGGTCACATGCATTATTCGTCGGGCAGGGCGTAAATAATTCATAAGAGACCTGCTGTTCACGCTGTAGTATGAATAATTTAAAAGGTCACACGAATAACTCAATGTGTCATCCATTATACTTTGATCTGCACACTGTGTAAGAATCATTCCACACAACACAATTACTTTCTTTCAGTGGCTCCCGCATGACAATGTTGACAAAAAGAAAATGACGACAAAGTCTGACACTTGAGTAAAACTTAAAGCTTTTTGTCTTGTTCTCAACGTCTGCGAAAAACTCTAAACAAGCTCAACACCAAGGATGTCATTCAACAAAAGTAACATATACCAGGCCATTGTCAGAGAACAATCTCATCTCACTAGTCCACAGTGGCTGGTGGACATATTTCAAATATCCTCCAGAGATTTGTGTTTCACCCATACACCGATGTATGTATAAAACAAAATCCACATGTTTTTTTTCCCCACACGACTCGGAGAAAGTACCGAGTATACAGTGCTTAAGGCACACCAATGTATGGGTAAAACCATAATATTCTTTACTCCTGATGCAAAATTAAAAATCTATTAGAATTCTTTAGAGACTCAGGAAATTGAATTGTAACAAGTCTTGGACAAAAAGTCTAGGAAACCACAGGTCTTCCCCTACCTGGTCGATCAGCTGCCTCCTGTAAGGGTTGGTCTCCTGAAGCACCTCGGCCCACAGCTCCTGGTCCCGACGACGCACAAGGTAACGTGACTCACTCTTGAACAGGGAGTTCTCGTTGCAGACGTTGATCAATTCCCGGTCACATTGCCCTCGCTCGTAGGCCACACAGGCCAGGTGGGGGTCGCGCTTCTCGCAGTATTTCCCAACGACACGGCTGTCGTAGTACTGGTTCTCTCTGTTAGTAAAGGGTTAAGCATTGTTGAGTCATTATTTTGGGTGGAGGATTGGTGACAGAAAATCTCTATTGGTGGAGGATTGGTGACAGAAAATCTCTATTTGGGGAGGATGGTGACAAAAATCTCTATTTGGGGGAGGATTGGTGACAGAAAATCTCTATTTGGGTGGAGGATTGGTGACAGAAAACCTCTGGGGTGTTTTAATTATAAACACAATCTTCCAAGTGGAAACCTTGAGTATATTTGTAAGCTGATGCTCACTGTCCACAAAGCACTTAACGGCAAGGCTCCCAACTACATCTCAGAACTACTTCAAGGAATCTTTGATCCAGTACCATGCTTCTCCTCAAGGAAACCCAAGTCTCGACACTCCTGGGGTGACAGGTCTTTTATAAATAATAAACAAAACAAAAATAAAGCCAATGAAGCGGTTAGACGAATTGAGAGACTGCTTCTTGATGTCACGCCCCCTCACCTAAGGAATCTCTCTGGATTGTTGTTACTGTCAATGTAGATCTTGGCCAATGCGTTGTGGGTGGCTGGTTCTACACTTCCCTCGTGGATACGGGTCTCTAGCCATGGGAGAAGCAGCTTCAATCTGATGGAAGAGATCAAAACAAAATCAAAAATTATATGACGTTTTTTTGTAAACTACCGCTGTAAAAAAACTCTTACAGAGCTCGCTCATTCCAAGTAGCTGCAGCTCAACTGTGGAATGGCATACATGAGTTTGTTAAAAGAAGGCAGTCACGGTTGACCAATTCAAAAATCGCCTTAAAAAAAACTCATCTGTTCACCGTTTATCAGTAATTGTTAGTTTTATTGGTGTTTAAATTTAAAACTTTCGTTCCGATTCTCTTTTGTTGCAGCCTCTTTCTCTACTCCTAAAAGCCACAGGTACGCAGCAGGGTTTATGCGCTATTCAAATACGCTTCATTATCTTCAAGCATACGTGAATCTGATTGGTCGACCCGTCACAACAAGAGGTGTGATATCAACCCTAAAATGCACGGCCCATATCGCACGCTGCCAATTGCACTGTTCTAACTCTGCGTATTGGGCTATTTTAAGCTATACGCAAAACATACAACTGTTCCAGCAACGCGTACTGCGTTTTTAGCTGTGCGTCAAGTTTGCTTGAAAATGAATATCTGACTTGTTGGATATGGGATGCAGAAGTGTTATATAATTTTCCATCGGCCTCATCGGATATGGGATGCAGGAGTGCTATATCTTTCCGCATTCCACTCGTGCTTAAGTGATAATGAATATCATTATTACCACAAGAAGTCTGAGCAGAGCATCTCTCTGCAATATTAATTAATAAACTCTTGGCGGTTTTAAGTTTTTAAGTTTTAAAAGGTTTTTAAGTACTCAAACAAGAAATGTATTCTCACCCAATTTTATCGAAACCATGAGGCTCATTGAAAATTAGTTTGGTTACACTACTTGCTGGTTTAGCTGCTTAAACAATTTTTTTGCTGAAGGGCAAAATCAAGTTCTTTTTTTGCCTTTGATTTTTCTTTCACTGTTTAAAGGTGACACCCTGTACTGCCGCTTCCAAGGTTGTAGTGTAAACTTTGCGACTGTTACGCTTCCTTTTCCCCCTCTTACCTGTTGCGCTTCTCCACCTCCTCCACCAGCTCGTCGGTTGAGAACTGTCCCCTGACCACCATGATGAGACTCTTGATGACGTCCTCTGAGCAATCCACATCGAGGAGACCCCCGATGACCACTGGGAGACGAGAGGGGTTAACCTAGGAGAAGACAAGACAATTGCGTCACAAAACTGAATTTGACCTTGGAGCCCTTCTCCAACATGCTTCACCAAAAGCTTGCATCTCAAAATAAAATTTTCTAAGAATAATATGTCATAACTACAGGGCAAATACCAACCCTATGTGTAGTTTGGAGAAGAAAAAACAAACAAACAAAAACACCCACTCCACCCTGAAAGACCACTCCACCCTGAAAGACCCCACTCCACCCCTGAAAGATAGAAAGACCCCACTCCACCCTGAAAGACCCCACCCACCCTGAAAGACCCCACCCCACCCCTGAAAGACCCCACTCCACCCTGAAAGACCCCACTCCACCCTGAAAGACCCCACTCCACCCCTGAAAGACCCCACCCCACCCCTGAAAGACCCACTCCACCCCTGAAAGACCCCACTCCACCCCTGAAAGACCCACTCCACCCTGAAAGACCCCACCCACCCCTGAAAGACCCCACTCCACCCTGAAAGACCCCACTCCACCCTGAAAGACCCCACTCCACCCTGAAAGACCCACCCACCCCTGAAAGACCCCACCCCACCCCTGAAAGACCCCACTCCACCCCTGAAAGACCCCACCCACCCTGAAAGACCCACCCCACCTGAAAGTCCCCACCCCACTTAAGGACTACAAACGGCAGCTCACCTTCTGTACATAAATCTCAATATACTTCTGCAAGTTGTTACGGTACAGGTACAGAACGAGGTCGTGGACAAAGTCGAAGCGGTCGCAGACGATGATGAGGGGCAACTGATCAGTCAGCTTGGCCTCCTTCAGGAAGTTCTTGACGCGGTCCGGGTCATAGCAGTTACTCTCACGGCAGATACGCTCTACCTCCTTGATCTGACCGGTCTTGCAGGCAGCCTACGAAGAGGGTATAATCAAACAGAGGCTCCGTTGTTGAAATCAGACAAAACAGAATATTGTGATGTGGTTTTTCACTACTGTGAGCTAGATTTGTAAGATGTAAAGGTGTTATACAGGATTGGTAGAGCTGACAAAATATAGTCGCAAACAGTGTTCATGTTTTGTGTGATGAACCATAGACAAGAAATAACTAACCTGTGAAAATTTGGCCTTAATCCGTTGTAATAATAATAATAATAATACTGAGTTCAAGTCAGGACAAAATAACGAAAAACGATGCACAATTTTTGGCAGGTAAACACATTGACCTTAATTTTGGTAGTAATAACTGAAATCAGCTGTTGCATTTTTTTTAAATAGGATTTCAGATATAATTTTTTCTCAATTACGACTTCATTTCAAGAGGGAAATATTTCACAGAAAAAAAAAATGGTTCTAGCATGAACTTCATAATCAGTTAGCTTTCAGACGGTGCATCAGTCAAACTATTTTTTTTTGAAATTTATGGTGCACACTTTGTGTGGCTTCTCCATCATTTAAGATGTTCTGCAATTAAAAAACATCTTAGGAATAACTTCAAAAAGATTTCTGGTTGCTCTGAAAAGCTGATAGTTTCAAAACCAACGCAACTGTAATGAGATACTTCAATAAAGATATATATATGATTATTGATTCCACCATGAATTGTTATTCTTATTTATTTTTTATTTAAAAAAAACCCCAAACATTACCTGGATATACTTGAAGTGGACGTCCGCATCCTGACTGAAGTTGACGATGGAGCCCAGGAAGTAGAACAACCCCTCGTAGCTCTTGAAGGACTCAAAGATGTCGATGAGCGAGTTGGTGGAGAGCTGCTCGTGGTACTTGGTGGCCACCTGCACGCAGATCTGTAGATTCTGGCGGATGTTCTGGGACAGCATGCCCTTCAGACACTCCAGCGAGTCCTCCACGGACAGGGAGCCAAAGTAGTTGACCAACCACTGGACGGGGAACATTTAGGAAGAAGAATCATGTTAATAATAATAATCATCGACTCTTATACAGCACAATTCCAAAGAACGATCATTGCGCTTCAAACATTATTACCCCGGTCACTGGGCCATTTATTTCATTCCTTATACCATCTCAGCTCCCTGGGTGAGTATACAGCCTGTGCTGCCAAGTATGTAGCGCACCAAGTTAAATCAATCACAAGAACCATCTCTGCCCTTATAGGTACCCGATTACCCCATGCGTGATGAGAAGCAATTACAGGTAAGTGTCTTGCTCAAGGACACAAGTGTCATGACTAGGTTTTCGAACCCACACCTTAATGACTTAGCCACCAGAACTGAGTCCGATGCACTAAACCGCTCGGCCACGACACGCCACATGTTTAGGACACAAGCCAAAAGAGCTCCTTAATTTGGATTTGTCAGAGCAGCTGTAATAAGATGTAGCCTTCTTGAAGGTCTTGCATATTAAACATACTTCTATTCTACAATTGCATTGAAAAAAAAAGTTGTATCATTTTGTTTTTAACTGCAACCAGAACTTGCTTCCATTTCACACTTCTCCGACCCCAGTGCTCCAGACAGCATTGTTAAAATAAGAGTAAAGTCCGGGAACAAGACTAAGAGGTGTTGTTTTTGTCCTAGGATTGGTAGTACACGTAAAAGAACCCAGAACACTTAACGTGGAAGAGTAGGGGTTGACCCTGGTGTTTCTGGTTCACATAGCGAGCAACTCTGTTTACAGGTTTCCGCAGGCTTGCCAGCTACAGTGATTTAAATTCACTAATGAGGCATCCTTGGTTTCATTACCAGAAATAAATCATAATAGCCACCCCCCAAAAAAAAATAAAAATAAAAAATGTATCAAAAATAACAAAACAAAAAGTTATACCGCATTCGTATATCTGATGTTCTTACACTGTGACGCATTAGCCAACCTACTTTGATATCTGATATACTAACTAAACAAAGGACTATTCCTGTCCGAGCAGGAAGATGTTGGTATGTTTACGAAACAGTGCCCCACCAAACAAGGAGCAGCATTTGTCTGACAGACCAGGCGGAGTTTACTCTTGGAGATATTTGAATCGTTGTATAGCACTAAGACAAGCTATAGATAACACAAACATCTCCTTTCAGCCACAAGGCATCTACACAGGATTCCAAGTCTAAACCTTTCACTGGATTTGAATCACAGATAAACTAAACATTTGCCTTCTTTGATTTCACAGCTTTGGCTCCATCAGTAATTTTGAAAAATTTTGGGTTGAACAAAGAACAATAGTCTAGAGCGGGACTTGAACCTGCGACCTCCGGATCAATGTGCTGGCGCTCTGAAAACTGAGAGCTATCTAGCCCTATGTTAGCGGTCTCCCTATTTTGTCAACATCTTTGTTCGGGGATGCCAGTCAGAAGCCATGCAACCTGTAACTGCCATATAGCCAGGGATCACAACCAAGTTTACGATACAACCTAGGAAGCAGCAGCAGAGAGATCACCCCAAAATGATGCAACTTTTGTTTTTCAAATACCAAGCAATAAACCAAAAGGGGAAGTAATTTTGAAAACATACAATTTCGGTACGGGACTTCTAACAAGTGGACAGTGCTTTAACCAGAGCAAAAGCCCAAACCGTGGTTTCAAAAATTACGATAGCTTCTTTGAACATTAATTTGATTAGATCAAGTATCACAACATCTACGGAATAAATAATTACAATGCTCCAACTGTAAAAACGCTTGGAGTAATTGTTTATCTAAGGACTTTAAGACATCTAAATTGTTTGAAGAGCTTTTTTTTACCCAACACACCCTGAGGAGACTTTTATATTTTTTGCTTCAGCAAACCTATCATCCCCTTAATGTTTAATCCGACATTGCAAAGTGGAAAACTTCAACATGGCTTCCTGTCCTTACCTCTGGGTTCAACATGTGAGTATTGACCACAGCTCTCTTGATGTCATACAAGTCAGTGTAATGCTCCAGAGCCTGCCAAATACAAATGAAGAAAACAAAATTAAAAATTTGTCAAAGTCAGCAGGGATACAAAAAACAAATTCACAATTTCATAGATTTCTCGAGCCTTCAAGTTAGAGTGTTGGGCACTTTAAGCATTGCATAATATTAATCAATCACAATGAAAATAACAGTTTTCAGAGATTGGAATGCATTGAACATTGACGCTCTTTCAATGATTGGTGTATAAGTATTTTACCGGATGTAAAAATCGCATCGGGAATAAAGAATGTGATTATTTTTTTTTAAAAACCCTACACCGATGTACGCTTTCCGAGTTCTGTGAGTAGTTTGCCTGTGAATTCTCTTTCTCTCACGACCCGGAAAAGTACGGAGTACATATCAATGTAAGGTAAAAACTCAAAAATAGCGTGGTGCTTCAAGGAACATTACAGAATTGGTAAGAAAAAAACTTGTAAAATATACTTTTTGATCACAGATTTACATAAAACTTACATGGTCTAATGATGATGATAGTAGAAATCATCCCTTGAAATATTTCTGTCTGAAATGCCATATTTGATGAGAAATGAATAAACTAATTTTCCAATTGGAGTTTATCTCTCAGTGAGCGTTTTATTCATTTGTTGAATCTATATGATTTCATGCAAATGTGTAATCGGTTTTTCACTATTTTCTCGTGACCCAGATGGCCGATCGATCTCAAACTTCTACAGGTTTGTCAGTTTATGTATATGGTGGATTACATAAAGTGCTTACACTGCCAGCAACTATTTTGTTAGCAAAAACCAATTCTGTAATGTTCCTTTAAGTGTAATTTTGAACGCCAGCACTCACCCTCTGCAGCAGTCCAGCCTTCTCGCACAGGGAGGCGATGTGCGCCCGGTCGTAGTGAGTGAACATCTGGTTGCCGAGGATGGCGTCGGCGACCTGTGGGGCCGACATGAGGTTCATCTCCAGGAGGCGGGTCTGGAGGTGGCCTTCAGACGGGCGGTTGTTTTCTTCAGGGCGTCCAGGAGGAAGGAGGTGCACTGCTGGACCATGTTCTGCTCCATGAAGACGTCCACGATCTTGAATGGAGAGGAAAGGAGTAGAGAAACAAATCAGATCCCACTTTTTATGAAGTTGCTCAGCGGGAAAGTGATATTTGTAAAGCAATAATTTGCAGGGAATCGATCATAAATACTATATTATCAGATTGACTTTATGTTTTAAAAAAAATGTTATCACACTTTTGGGTGCAGTAAGATAACGAACAAAATATCTTCCATCACGCAAGGAATCTTTGAATATCTTTGAACAGGAGTACTTATTGCACTTGCTCAAAACACATCCGCATAAATTCATTGCTATCTGATGTTCTTACACTGTGATGCATTAGCTAACCTACTTTGATATCGGATATAGTAACTAAACAAAGGACTATTCCTGTCCGAGCAGGAAGATGTTGGTATGTTTACGAAACAGTGCCCCACCAAACAAGGAGCAGCATTTGTCTGACAGACCAGGCGGAGTTTACTCTTGGAGATATTTGAATCGTTGTATAGCACTAAGACAAGCTATAGATAACACAAACATCTCCTTCCAGCCACAAGGCATCTACACAGGTTTCCAAGTCTAAACCTTTCACTGGGATTTGAATCACAGATAAATTAAAACATTTGCCTTTCTCGAATTCACAGCTTTGGCCTAGGCGCCGTCATTAATTTAAAAACATAATTGGTTTTGAACAAAAAACACTGTGTGGGTGTGTGTAAGTCCACATAGTGTTTCAAGTCCCTACATTGTGTGGACCTCTTTGTTCCCAGGTCCACACTTGGTATGCGACACTGAAACAAACACAAAAGATGTCTTCAACTGTTAACAGTGAGAGCTGACACCGGGGGGGGGGGGGTCATTGATCCTACCTGGTTGATATCGGCCAGTGGTTCCTCGTCCTGAACGAGCATCTGGGCAAAGCCGGATCCCTGCTCTGGATTGATGCGCATCACGCTGCGCAGGAGGAAGACGTAGTCCGGAGTGTAGCCGACCTTCTTGGCGTACAGGACGATCTTGCTGAACTGACCAGTCTCGGCAAAGCATTGAATCACCTGAAAGATGGAGAGAAAACCATTTTAGATGATAGTATTCCATGCATAAAGTACTACATCCACTGGGACAATGCTTTAAAACGGATGGTTCCCACTTGATGTCACACAGTGTAAAGTCACCCATCTTTACGAGCATAATCCATTTGAAACCATCAAACTGCTTGGGCTGTATGTGGTAGCATAACTGTGTACATGTGTGTACTATGTGGATGCATTTGACACATAATACCATACCTTTATCATGCTGCTACCATCTTGGTCATGTTCCCTGTATCCATTGCCAGTTATGAATGCTAATATTCATTGCACAAAAAAGAACCAGACAATTTTGTCATCCAGCCTCGGTTTGGTTACACCGATTTGGATTGGAGAAAAATCACACCATGATAAAAGGTCCAGTGCAGGCTGCCATGCCGCACATCGAACACCAAATGTCCCCAGTCACAACAGATTGAGTAAAACTCACCTTGTTTGGTACATTAGCTCTAAGGTAGACAGACAAAGCCAGGGTTGGGTCATGGGCCTTGACGAGATCACCAAGCTCCTCGCTGCATTCAAGCTGTTAAATTAACAATCAACATGACTTCATTTAAATTAACGTAAACGTACAATCTAGACTGTAAGTCAAATAAAATGCATGAAAACAGAGGACATCTTTTGAAAGATACGAGGTGTGCGGAAGTACAACAAAATGTCTTTGTTAAACTGGTATAATTTTAACCGATTAATTCACCCAACAAAAATTATCAGAGTTTTTTTCAGGAAGAATGGCCCCAAACTGCCCTAACAAACATTGAGTAAGATTGCAAGAGATGAGGCCCCTCCCCCCCACCCCCGAATGAACCCACCTTGTCTTCCTTCAGCCATTTCTCCAGGAGCTGTTTACGGCCCTGCTGAAGCACCGGTCGGCACAACTCCAGGGACTCGTACTTGTTGAGCTGCCCCTGGTCCAAGAGGATGCCGAAGTACTGGAGCAGAGGGCTGGTGGTACCGGGCTGAGTGGGAACCTGCTGGAAGCGTTGGATGGTCTGCGGTGTACGCAAGATGCCCTGGGGGAAACGGAAGAAGGAAAAAAGAAGGGGAGAGATTTACAACTTGATTTACATACACCTCTCCAGGGCCTAATTTAAACCAAAAAAAAGCCTGTAAGCAAATGTTTTTATGCTTACAATACATAGCGACCCTTAGCATAGTTTTTATTTCATAAATACTGGTAACCATAAACAAAGCAGAAGGGGCGCTAGCTTGCCGGCGGTTCTTGTAAGCAGATGAGTGATGCAACAACGCAAATCCATTGTGAACACAAACATGCTCTGTCAAATCTTCTGGATCGTTTTTAGGAAGTACACTTTTACTCACAAACATCTTTCTATTATAGTACGCCCAAAAACTTGCTTCCTTATAAACAGCGTTATAAATTTGGGCCCAGATCTTCTGAATATCACGATGTTAAAAAATATACATAATTTTGTTTTTTCTTCATCTTCACAGGATGTTACAAATCTTAGAATGATTACCACTGCCTCACATTCAGACAGTTTATCATTATCACTGGTTGAAGATAACGGCATAAATTTATGTTAAACTTTTGAAATGAGTTATACTATTTTCAAAAACTGTACTTATTGTAAAGCTGGATACAGATCAATCTTCACATTGCCATGTCCTTTTATAAACGTTAAAAATAAACTAGTTGATTGATCAATTATTGATTAATCCTTAATTATTCAATCTTATTGCCGGGCAAGCCCTTCAAATTAAATCAAATTTTTTTACTTCAAATAATTTCTTTTAGAATTACCAAATAGCATATTTCACCACGAATTTTGTGATCTTTTGACATCCTTATTACAAATAACTTAAATAGAATCAAAAGAGCTCATTACACTTTTCATATAGGTTTCCTCATTATCAAATAAGAACAAGACTTAACGGGAATGTGTCGCCATGATTAAAGCAGACCTGTTGCTGTCCTACATGGAATTACAAACTCTCACCCACTTCCTGCATGTGTGCACAAGCTCTTCAAACATATCTTCACCGTTTTCACGAAGAGACAATTCTGACAAAAAGTGTACATTTTGGCAAACGATGTTTTTACATATTTTAAATGTTACTATTGACATCAACATTTTCCCCAAGTTTCAAGTGGTAAAACGATATACTTTTTGAATTACACTAATTAGCACAAGGACAATTTGACCAAACTAGAAGGTTTTCGTTTTCACGAACAGACAATTTTGATTTGTCATTTGTTACATTGAAGTACATAGCGCTGGCACGGTGCCAAAAACGAATACTCTGCATTTTACGTTTTCACGAAGGGACAATCATCGTTTACGCAATTGTTTTGTACACAACGCGCACACGACGCGCTGCACACTCACCTCGTTTTGCAGTTTCACGAACAGACAATTGTGTTAAACAGTTAATTACTAAATTTAATAAAACCAACTGTAATTAAAATAGCAAAAGATTTGCACGATTTAAGATCTCCACTTTCATGCTTGGAAAAATTTTAAACGTTTCAATGACAAACAGTGTCCGAAACAGTGATTTCAAAAATAGTTTAACTTCAAACAGGGTTTTCTCCAAACAAGAATGTTTGTTGAATGGCCAAAATTGTCTCTTCGTGAAAACGGTGACGATATGATACAGAGAGAGGGGTGCATGCTGCAGTAACTCAGGGCCAGATAATCCCATGTACAGCCACAGGTCTGCTTTGATCATGAAGCCCCAGCCCTCTATTGACTTGTGTTCCCCCCCAACTAAAACTACCCATCTAATTCCCAAGGCAAAAAAAAAAAAAAAAAACATCCTCAGAGACCCATCTGGCACAAACAATGCCCCCCCCCCATACAATAGAAGCATTACAGGTCCGGCTCATTGCTATGGTGATGAATGCACACTAGCCTAATTATCGGCACGAGATTGTCAAACACGCTCCTGCTGCCGCCGCTGCTGAGAATGTGTGGCATCTCTTAAAATACCTAGCGGACTGATCAAGGACACAATGGAAGATGTGTACACGAGGTTAATGTACACACACTGTGCAACACGATCAGGCTGCTGGTGCTCCATGGAGGCAATTGCCTCTGTGCCCCTGTTTGATGCCTTGGTGCCCCTTGGAACATTCCAATAGAAATTTACAATATTGTTTGGTTTTCACCCTAACACCGATGTTTGTAAAGCGATGTATACTCAGTACTTTCCTGAGTTCTGTGAAAAAACCCAGATAATACTGAGTATACAGTGCTTTACAAACAATATTCTTCATCCCTGATGCAAATTTATTATACAAATATAACATGGTTTGAGGGTGAACAGTCGATATTAGCTCCCCGAGGTATTGGAAGTTGACAAACTAGTTTGTCAACTTCCAATACCGAGGGAGCTATTATCGACTGATCAACGAAATAAACCATGTTATATTTGTTTTACTATACCTCATACATATTCAGTCACCGGTACGATATTAGGACCAAGGGGAAAATGACGACTGTGAAATGATAAATTGCATCCAGGATAAGTTTTTCATGTGTTGGATGTCGCCCCTAGAGCGATGTTCGCGCATGCGGACAACACCCGGTGAACAGTTCCACGATCGTAAAGCGCATGACAAGTAGACTGTCGCCCGGGCTGTCCGGGCGACAGTCTACTTGTCATGCGCATTTACCATGTGCGTGAATACTCGCGTGCGCGCTTGGTAAACAGCAAATATAGCGTCTGGCACGTGATGCTGAATGAACCAGTGAGAATTCGACTCTCGGTCATGAATATGTATGAGGTATAGTAACATCTATTAGAAATTTACAATTTCTTCATAGATGTCCGCTTTACAAAGGAGAAAACGCCTCGGTGCCTTTGCCCTTTCAAGAACGAAGCATCAGGCCTGCATGATCGAGGATGAAAACAGTGTATCACTCCAATGAATCACCCCTCATCACTGGCCGCCATCACTGAGGTCAAACAATGGAACTGTGCAAGCGCGTACACGCCGAGCACAACCCTCAACCAACGAAAGGTCTTCCTGTAACCTCAGTCTGGGTGCTATTTGACGGTTGAGACGTTGTATGCCATTGGGTCTATCAACAGAGACCAAGTCCCGCATATAAACACTCATACTAACAATACTGCTTAGCAGAAATGGGTTACCCGCTAAAATGCAACTTAATAATCCACACTCCGTGTGACTGGTTTCCTGGTTTTTTTTGGGCTTAGCAAATCTGCTTACACAGCTTAATGAAAGTGGGTCCTGCGCATTGCACAAAATGTTTAAATGGTGACCAGAACCTTCATAAGTACTTCATCCAGAGGAGTTGTTTTCAGATGTTCGGACTAAGTACAAGAAAGCTTTCATCTTCAACTGTCAAAGGAAACTGACATGGATTTTTGATGAAGGATGTACGCCCCATTACCAATGAGCAACACAGGCAGGAAACCAGGCCTGTACACACTGTACGTGGTTCACATCATGAAACGCAAATTGTGGATATCCTGTTTGAAAATTTAACAGCCTCAGAGGTATATAAGCGAAAGCGACATATCAACTTTTTGTTAAAAAACCAGGACAAAAAAACTAAGAAATAGTGTTTGTAAATACGAGCAGAGAAAAGTTTGTTCAAATTTTCTCTCTCTCTACATACCAGTACAGAGCTACCAACATTTGCATCTTGCAATCAGGGAGATTTCGTACAATAGTTAGGGAGATATTTAGAATTACATTCAACATAATGGGACAAAAGTCTCCATAATCAGGGAGATTTTTCAAATTGGTTCATCGGAACATGGAAAGATTGGTTTATTTTCCAGGGAACCGTCTGCAGAATCAGTGAGAGTTGGCAGCTCTGCACGTAAATGACATTTTGGAAAAAACAAAAAAAGCTTACCTTCGGTGCATTGGCAGCCACCTTAGCCGACTCAGCGTAGTTGCCCTGAGCAAAAAGGGTGTTGAATTTACGCACGAACAGCTCCTCCGCCCCCGAGAGGTTGTTGCGCACGGCGATACGCAGGGCAAGGTCCGGGTTCTGCAGGGTGTTGGTGATGTACGTGACGATGTTCTCCTCGTCAACGCTGACAGACAACACCTGAGGAGGAGAGGTGAGGAGAGACGGAAGAAACCGAGATGAAGAGACGGTTTTGTCTTTTCTCTCGGAAATAATGAGGAGAATACATCGGGGACAACAGGATGAAAATGGAATCTTGAACCCGAGGTTAAGATCATGTCTGATCCTTTGAAATGGTTTCTCCCCTTTTTGAACGCTTAAAATGAAAGAACAGATTTAAAGAAGTCTCTGCCTTGACAATATTACGTAATATTCTTTTATTAGAGATGGAGTGATGAAGTAACTTCAGCTTTTTAATCTATATGTACAACATTTTTGTCTTCGACAAAGCAAACAAAACGCTGCTTTCCAACAAATTATAAGCATGGTTCAAAACAAAGGAGCATGGTTTAAAAATAACTGAAAACAGGAGCCAAAGCCAAATAAAAAGCTGATTCTTCTGAATTTGACACAAATTTTAAAACAATTTTCCATTTTGTTCCCCTTCACCAAGAGAGATCATTTCACAGGAAATTGCATGTAAGTTCACCAGATGCCAAGGGACCATTTGGAGGGGCTGAGACAGCAAATGGTGTTTGATTATCCAAACAGCATCTCTCCCTCAGCCCTGGATTGCTTACTTCCCAAGAGGCTTGGGCAAAAGATTCAAACTGGCCTGAAGACGTGGCTGACAATAAATATTAGATGTACTACGGGGGGCCTTCTGCACAATCCGTTCGCATCATTGGTTGGAGTATATTCATTTATGAGAAGAGAGCTTGATTTATCCCGCAGTATTTATTCCTTCTTCTTTTGAATGGCTGACAATGATTCTATGGAACGCCTGCTGAGCTGCACCCCTTCTTCTGGCCTTCTTCTTTTTAAATTTTTTTTTTAATGAAGTCCATAAGGTGTTTAAAAACTACACAGTTAACCACTTCAAGTCCCATCAGGATTATCGTTCAGTGCACCTGCCTGACACAGATTTCATCTAAAAGCACCAGACAATCGCTTCAACAATCGGCAGATTTGTGTTTTTTAAACCCGACAGATTACAGATGTGACCGAGAGCATATTTAGCAGATGTTGGTTGATTCAGATCAATGGGGGGGGGGGGGGGGTCAACGACACTCACAATGGGACAATCATCGATGCTCACGCTGCATTAAATTCCGTCACTGCGATTGAAATCTTGGTTTTGGATCTTTCTTATATTTTTGTTGTTGCAGTTTCTGTAAATGTGGATCAGCTAATAAAGTTAGTCAGAAATTACTTCAGAAATCAAGTTCAATGACGATCAATAACTCAATAATAATTTTAAGTAAATTGGAGAAGAAAAAAAAAATCCCCCTGGAAATAAACATGATGTTAGATGGATTGATAGAAATTGTTTAAATGATCAATGTTCAGACAAACAGGGTTTCACCTGTTATGTTCATTTTTTTTTTTTTTTTTTTTCAGGTTTGAGTAACACAATGCAGGTTTTGATGACCAACGTTTCAGTGTCGCACAACATAACTATTCCTCCATGTTATTTGAATGCCTTGATTAACAAGCCTAAGGTTTTTGGGGGCCGGTTGGATGGACTCGAACACAGTTAGATTCAGAGAACATGAAGCAAATGGTTCCCTCGAGGGTAACATGTCGAGGAGTTCTATTACCAGGCAGACTGACGGGCGACTGCCGAAGATATCCAAATGTGTAAAGAAAGCGACTACGAGTTTAGCGTTAAATTTTTTACTCTTGGTTGTTATTGGACGTGTGAGAAGTGAATGTTTCATGTGATTGTGTCAATATCGCGGGGACCCGGTGTTCTAACACGTTTACAGGCGACGGATATACATTCAGCAGAATACCTGCGAAGTGCTCGCAGAGGGTAAGGAACTCCCACTGTGTAGAACCGAGAGTGGCTCTCACCACCATCCCCCAGGGTGTGAGGTAAAAAAAAAAGGGGGAAGACAGTGACATGAATTAGGGATGCTGTTAACAACTCGGTCTATGACAAGCTGACGAACGGAAATCAGCCATTTTCATAACGGTTGTATCCAGAAGGTATTACGCGATTGTTTTTTTTTCTCAACAGTTTTGCAAGGTGCGTTTGGAAATATGCGGTGACCTTCGTTTTTATCCCACACGCTAACAAAAGAGTCTAGGCTTGACTTGACCTCACTTGTTAAATCCAGACGCACTTTACATGAGACGATCGCGGTTACGATTTTGTTGGCGTCGATTTTGCAGAAACGTCGTATCTGGCACGAAAATGCTCCGTGCAAAAATGTTGTATCTCGGCGCATACTTGTTTGTGTGTACATCCAGGCTATTCTAAGCAAGAACAACGTTTTTTACCATTTCAAACTCGTGCTTAACCTAAGTGCTATTTAAGGAGATACAACGATTTTGCACTCACACAACGATTTACTAATAAATATTACAATGTTGTATTTTAGGGGGAAAATCTAAACCTTCTGTATCACTCACAATCTCATTAACCCTCCTACGTGTGTGTGTGTGTTGCACAACATTCCACTAAACGCCCACCCCCTTACATCTGTGCAACAATGCTTTCTCCAAACCTTTGCACCTTATTCACATGAGTAGTGGCACAAGTACCACAAAGTGCCACTGTGAAATAATCTAAGCCTCATACACTGAAGTGTTGCACAGAATACTGCCGGACTGTGTGGAACTGGCCTGCTATGCTCTCAGTGTCTTGTTTGTTTTCCAGACAGAGGCCATGCATGATACTACATGGATCAGGCCCCTACACTGTATCTTGTTTTGTTTTTTCAGAGGCCATGTAACTACATGTATGTGGAACTATGTTCTTCATAATTCCACAGGCTACTGTGGTACTTGGTGGAAGTGGATTTAATGCTTTTCTAACTCGCACACACATTCTTAAAAAACTCCACAATCTACTGGATAGTAGACATTGTCGTCAAAATGTGTAGAATAAATCGTCTCTGTGTACTGAGTGCAGGAGGGTTAAAATGACTAGTTTTGAGTCCCTTGCTCGCGGAGACCACTATTTTTTTTGCTTCTTCTGAAAGCCAAGATGCTTCATCTCTTAAACACACAGAAAATATCATTCATGGCTCTTCTAGTTCTAGCAACCCTCCCCTGACTAGACACAGACTGCCACATTTATCTCACCTGTCCTTTCCGGTTGACTCCGATAATGCCAGAGGAGGCCTCGTGGGGCGCGGTGACAAAGATGGTCTCGGCGCTGATACGGTTCATGTAGATGCAGGTGCCGCTCTCCAGGTCGTACAGGTGGATGTAGCCGTATTTAGTGATCAGGTACACGGTGTCGTGCTTGGGGCTCACCTGTTCACATGGTGGGGAGGGGGTGGGGTGATGGAAGGAGGATGGAGGTTGAAAACAATGAGGTCAGGTATCCAAATGATATTTCCAAGATAAGGTGTGTCTGGTGGGGTTCTTTGAAATTCTTTGAAACCGATTCAACGCAAGTCATCTGAAAAATATGCTGTTATGTGTGTGTTGTATTCTGTGAATGTCTTCATGCAGTCAAGAGTTCAGGAATATGAAAAACTTTGTCGAGCCAAGAAGCCCCTGCATATTGTTGCCCATAGACAGGCAAGCAACTGCAGTTCGCCACACGAAGAGGGAAGTGCCAGGCTACAGCAACTCTTCCAACTTCCAATGGTACAGCTGAGAAAACGAAAATGAGGAAATCAGCTGAAATTGCATGCCTGCATACTGGCATGAACAATTGTATCTCTGCAATAATATTTTTATTATTATAATTTTTTTGGGTAGCATTAAAGGCAATGGATACTTTTGGTAATTACTCAAGAAATACATTACCATAAAAATTTACTTGGTAAGGAGCACCTGAGAGCTGCTGATAGTATAAAACATTGTGAGAAGCAACTCTCTCTGAAGTAATGTAGTTTTTGAGGTACTTGCTCACTGAAATATTTGAATCTAAAAAGGCTTCAGGCATGAAGCCCTTCTTAGGCATCTGAAAGCACACAATTCTATGCAGCAAGGGTGGTTTTTCTTTAACTATCTTCTTGCAACTTCGATGACCAACTCAGCCAAAATTTTCACAGGTTTGTTAATTTATGCATATGTTGGAATACACCAAGTGAGAATACTTGTCTTTGACAATCACCAAAGGTTTCTCCTGCCTTTAAATGAGCTAACCATTAATGCAGTTTCACTACTTGAGATTGTGTTGTAGAAGAGTAATACGGGACATGAGGAACGTTGTCTGGTATCACCTACCTGCATAGCCACCGGGAAATCATTCTGCGCCTCTGGGGGGAAGAACACTTCCACAGCCTTCTTGGAGAAGGGCTGGTTACCGGTCGGAGGGCTGCCAGCCTCGATGATGTGAAGCTAAAAGCAGAAAAGAAAGAACAATTTCAAAAAGAAATGCTCAGGTGTGACACAATGCTAGCCCATGGAGGGTGTCAAGTCTGAATTTAGATGTAAGTCTGAAATTTCCCATCCCTGAATTCAGTTACACCTACAAGATACTTCTTAGCCCAAAGAAGTGTACACCTCTAGTTCGCCACATCTACAAGATACTTCTTAGCCCATGGAAGGTATACATAATCTATTTCGCCACACATACAAGATACTTCTTAGCCCAAAGAAGGTGTACACCTCTATTTTGCCAAACCTAAAAGATAGCCCATGGAAGGTATACAAATCTATTTCGCCATACCTACAAGATACTTCTTAGCCCAAAGAAGGTGTACACCTCTTCTTCACCATACCTACAAGATACTTCTTAGCTCAAAGAAGGTGTACACCTCTTCTTCACCATACCTACAAGATACTTCTTAGCCCAAAGAAGGTGTACACCTCTTCTTCACCATACCTACAAGATACTTCTTAGCCCAAAGAAGGTGTACACCTCTTCTTCACCATACCTACAAGATACTTCTTAGCCCAAAGAAGGTGTACACCTCTTCTTCACCATACCTACAAGACACTTCTTAGCCCAAAGAAGGTGTACACCTCTTCTTCACCATACCTACAAGATACTTCTTAGCCCAAAGAAGGTGTACACCTCTTCTTCACCATACCTACAAGATACTTCTTAGCCCAAAGAAGGTGTACACCTCTTCTTCACCATACCTACAAGATACTTCTTAGCCCAAAGAAGGTGTACACCTCTTCTTCACTATACCTACAAGATACTTTTCAATCTGTGGAATGTGTACCTCTCTACTTAGTCGTTCCTACAAGATACTTCTCACCCCACGGAAGGTGTACCCCTTGATCAGAGTAAAACCCTTCCACTGTGATAGAACAGGAACATCTGCCTCAGTTAAGTTCCAATTTGTTGGGTGTGACTGATCGGTTCCATCAAAATCAGGCAAGATTTGGCGCTTGCTTTTGATGGATGGAAGTGATATCTCTTGCTTACCTTGCCCCCTGCGGCTCCTCTGACCGCGAAGGAGAAGATGGTGGAGGCCTCTGGGTTGCCTTCCTGTTTGAACGTTGAGAAGCAAGCGGCGTGACCCTCGATGGGTTGACTGACCTTGCGCTCAACCGAGTACAGCTGCATCGCTCCCACAACTCGGTTTTGCTGTCAGAGAAAAATCAAGTCCGAGAAAAATTCATAAAATTATCATGGCAAACAATTTGTAACTTTTTTTTTTAAATTGAGTATATAAAGCTAGTCTATGAAAAATAAATCATGGGAAAATTTGAAATTCAATAAAGGGTACATTGATGTTCTATTTTAAAAAGTATTTCAAACAAGTACTTCAACTTTTAAAATGGTCATTACTCATAAACTATTTCATGCAAAGTGTCTTGGAACTAAGCTTTTTAAAATTTTTAATAATAAGTTTGAACGGTTAACCGCGACAACCCTACATGTACCAAGGTGTGCAAATCCAGCACGAGCAATCACTGAACAAACAGGTGTAAATTTTGATCGGGGACAAAGAATATTATTTGCTTTTTGCCCATACATCGATATATCTTAAAAGCACTGTATACTCAGTACTTTCACGCGTCCTGTGAAAAAAAAAAAATCTTTGGGCATATCACTCGCTGGGGTTGGAATCACTGGATGACAGAGAAGAAATGCACTAGCAATAAATGGTTTGACAAATGCTTGTCTCGACTGACACATTCAGGCTCTGAGTTTTGTCAGAATTTATTTAAATACAGTAAACCAAGCTACAAAAAAAGAGTATCAGGCATTTCGTTTCCAGCAGAGAGAGATTCCAATCTTTATTGCCTGTCCATCATCATTTAGTGACTACTAAAGGGATGACAGAGCTGCATTTTATTATCTTTATCTCTATCACCCATCTCACCTGAGCTGAGATGCCGATTAGCAGTAACCACTGCATCTTAGCGTCCGTCCTGTAGTTGATGATCTGACAGCCGGCCAGGTTGGAGTGGCGGTCAAACACCTTGGACGGCTGCGAGTCGCCCTCCATGCTCCAGTGGAACACGGCATTGTCCGTTACCATGCCGATGGTGTTGACGTTGATCCACTTCCAGAAGTGGACCTCCTCGGTCAGGTTGTGGGCTTTCATCTTGCTTTTCATCTCAATGTTGAAGATCTGAAGAGTGCGGCCAGCTGCTCAATAAAAAAAATAAATAAATATATATGATTCGCCAAGGGATAAAAGTAATAATGGCATGTACCTGCAGGTCAGCTACTTCAAGGGGGTAACTCAAGCAATTTCTTCCATGCCCCTGGTCATTGCCTTGGTGCTCCCTTGAAATGTTCCAGTAGAAATTAATATTCCCTCTAAGGGGTGCACTTTCAGTAATGAAAAACTGCCCTTACTATAACGAAGTAATAAGACCTGTGCATATATTATGTTAAACTTTAAGTAGAAAAATCTTTGAACATTTTTATAACATAAACAAATATTGCTTTAACAATGCAAAAAACAGCCCCCCCCCTTTAAAAAGAGCCTTCCAAAATCAGATCCACATGCGGTGTGTACATTAAATTGCCACTCAATCAATCAAATGATCTCCTGCTCAACATAATTGGTTAAGCTGTGCAACCTCTGGAGTCTTTCTCAGCTTCTGGGTACTTGGGATGAAGTATCAAAATTACTTTATAAATAACTAATAGATTGAGACACACAAGTCTCACATTGACTCTTTCCTGTTTGCTGTTAGGCATTTTTTTCATATTCCCTTTTTGTTTTTCCTCTGAAGTCATCCGTCAAACCAATAGACGTTTGTCATGCTGCCACCATCTTGTCAAGCTCCCTGTCCACAACCACATAAAAAGGGACCCGACAATCTTTCTGTTTATTATTTTTTTTTCCCAGCCTCGGTTTTGTTATGCTTATTTGTATCACAGGCATGGTCGTCATGTAGGAACAGTAACCCGACTAAGTTTTGTGACGAAAGAACAAGATGGCAACACGTCCGATCAGGGTTTTTTGCATCGAGGAACACCTTGATTTCACAACACACATGTACTACAAGTGACAGACAAACAACCTTTATTCTCAGTGTAACGATTAAATGACATTAAGCACGGGTTTCTGTTCCTACATGACTGACCTTGCCATGTGATTCACAGACAGACGGTACATTTATGAATATTCTTTCCATTTTGCATTTCAACGCACGTTTCCTTTGTTTTCAGTCACAGGTGACGCCCGATTACACACGTTAAAGGAACATTTTTACCATATAAATCTGTTTCTGTGAGGACGTTTTCTTGTTGTCACCAAAACTCTTTGAATCATAGTTCATGAAATAATTCTTTGTACACCAAGAAAAGATTGTAACAAGCAAGATTTGTACATAAATGTCTTGTCCAATGTTTCATTTTTTTATACACAGATACTGCATGAAAAAGGAGATGTCAAAGTTACATTTTTACTGTAGTCTATTTCAGTGAAAATGTTCCGTTGTTATTTAAAAACAATTAGATAAAAAAGAGGTACTTTAATAATATACAGAAACAGGAAAAAATTAGATTTTAATTCCAACATGTACATGTAATGTTATCATTCAATTTCAAGTAAAAAAATGTAGGATTAATGTTTGTATTCTATTTAAATTTTCCACTCAACATCTGTGTCACGGATCGCAAGCAACCATGACTGCTCCAGTAACTTACTATACATACATGGAATTATTACAACCATGCACTAATGTCCTTGGGAAAAGAATCCAATTTAATGCCAGCAACGGTGCCATCCGATCAGATTAGGGCTTCAGGGGGATGAAATCTGACTAAAGTCTCTCATACTGTTGGAGTTGTAGGACCCCTCACAAATGAGAGAATTTCCCCCATTTGGGGGTTGGTTTTTTTCTTTCTTTCCCGTTTTACTCGTCCAGAATTGCATTTACATTTCTTTCTGTATGTTTATTGGCCGACTTGAATTCCAGCTCGGCATATTTGATAGCGAGAAGGATCTCATTTCTTGGGCGCTGGATATTTTTCAGTATTTGAGCTCAGGATAAAAACATTTGTTAAACTGGAGGAAGTCTTTTTTTAATTTGTTTTATATTCCATACCAATCTATGTGAGGTGCTAAACATTGCAGCAAGTATATGTGTACAACCACTAAGGACAAATTGGATCAATTCATCTACATGTATTCACTACCCAAGTGAAGTTAAAGGCAAGGTATGTACTTTTGGTATTTGTCAAAGACCAGCATTCCTCACTTGGTGTATCCCAACATATGCAACAAACCTGTGAAAATTCGGGCTCGATTGGTCATCAAAGTTGAAATAAAAAATTTAAAAAACACCCTCGTTGCATATAATTGTGTGCTTTCAGATGCCTGAGAACTGAAGCCTTTCTCAGATTCAAATTTTGGGGTGACAAATTACATGTACCTCTTTCTCTAAAACTAAATTACTTCAGAGGGGGTTCGTTTCTAACAATGTTTCATAGAACATGAACACCTTTCCAGTGCTCTTTGCTAAGCAAGTTTTTTATTGTCATTAACTTGTGGAGTAATTACCAAAAGTACACCCTGCCTTTAAGTTTAGCAGTTAGAGTGTACACAGCAGAAATCCCTGAACTGTTGTAATCATCTTCACATCACTACAATGCATTTCCTCTTTTGAAAACGCATTGTTAACCACCGCCATTGCTTCATTGTCTCAAGGTTCAGACATCCCTATCGAAACCCCCTCCAAAAATGGGCCGAGCCCTCAACTTGACCCGGCGTAAAGTTCAAAGGTCAAGCAGATTACAGGCTGAACATGTGTGCCAGGGTGGGTTACCACCCCCTTTCTGATCAAAGAGGGGAGTCTGTGCATATATTGATCAACCATATGTCAGGCTACTGATAACTGTGTTTGTATTGATTTACAAGACCCCTTGTTAATACATGGATTCTACGTGTGTAGGGGGGCGTGATGCTCTACTCCTGTAAAATGATTGCTTGGGTAAAAGCTAATTGACCTGCTCACCGTGTTGTAAACGCTCGTAAACTTTAAGATAAGCTACAATATGATTGGCAATATTGGAGCAACTGTTACATATATAGTCCCGGTATTAATGCAGTGTCTGCCTTCAAAGCAAATTGTTTTCAATTGTCTTTCAAATAATTTTAACTCATTTTTCGACAACTCAACTTTTGTTGTTGATAAACCCTGCCGCAAATTTTACAGCCTTTCGTACATCAAATGTTACCGTCATACTGATTTTTTCCTTTCAACTTGGTAAAACCAATTCCAAGGAGTTTTTTTTTTTGTGTCATCCTGCAACATGAATCTTTAAAATCATTTAACACAAAATTATTCACCGCATCTAGGCGAGAGAAATATGCATGCATTAAATCGTGTTGCTTCAAGTGTAAGAACCGCATACTGTACATACACAGACAGCGCTCTCTGAATCGGATTAAAGGTTAGCCCGGCAACGGCAACATTTTTTCTTCATTGGACTCAATTCAGTTGTGCAGCAAAACAAAAAATGCAAACCTCAATCTGATCAAGCACATAATGAAATGGTAATTGGAGTAATTTTCAAGCAAACATGGAAATATTGTGGGTTGGAAAGTAGTTGTCATCGGTGCCCCTTGGTAATTATGTTTAACAATTTTTTAGAGATATTTCAGTTTGGAGACAAAGTACACGAGTTGTGATCATCGGGAAAATTTTGAATATTTTTAATCGCAAAGCTCTCTGATTATTAAGTTTATACCAGTAAAAATCTTCAAATTAAATATTCTGGTATAAACTAATAGACACTCAAGTGTAGCATTCAACGACTTCCCCAGGCCCAATGCTTTATTTTTGAAAGGGCAAGGGCACCAAGGCCTTTTCTCCTTGGTAAAGGGCACCGCCACGAGGAAATCTCTATTGGATTGGAACATTTTAAGGGGCACCAAGGCAATGACCAAGGGCAGTGAATTGCCTCCGTGAAATACCAGGCCTGCTCCCCAGAAACACCTTTGCTTAGTCTGATTGCCTCAAATTAGGCATGTTTAAGAACATGCACAAAATCCCTAACGAAACATAACCCTTATTTTTGGTATTGATTTTCCCAAAATATGACAACTTAATTGAACTCTTCCAAAGCTACAGTTTACGCATCCACATAATTCAATTCCAAGGCATGATACTTGGCCCTTGGGGGAAAAATAGGAATTTTTTTCACTGAGTACAAAGACTGACCTACATTTTACATGTACATATAGATGGCTTTTATCTATAGACTTTCAGGCTATTAAATAACTATTTTGCTGATTTTCCCGAGGCCCCCCCAAAAAAAATTGGAGATCAGACTAAAATAGTAAGAATATCGTGTCTGGCATATCCACAAAATCCAAACCAGAAATTTTTCAATTGAATGTTCAGTCAGCCAGTTTATGCATTTCCACGCATACATTTCAACCCATACATTTTTCACACGGATCTTACAGCTGGAGGTTGCCTTAAGAGAGAAAGAGAGAGTGATAGAGACTAGATACACATTTGCTAAATGGCCTTTCCATTCCATTTATAGATCCGGTTGATTTTTAGTCACTGCTAGCACATCGGGAGCCAGTCCAATAATGGAAGCATTCAATTAATATTGCATCGGGACGGTCTAATGGGGGATTTCCTTGCGCGACGGGGGTTTTAAAACCTCGAGCCAAGCACGGTGGTTTGTATTTAGTATCGACGATATGACGTCAACCCGGAGGTAGCCACAGCTTTCCGATCTAGATCAGTTGAGCATCAGCGAGCATCATCTTTCATTGCGTGTCACAATCTGGGGGAATACTGCCTTGTACATAAACACCATTATACTAACTGGTCATTTTTCATCTAGGGTCAGTTCACACAGGACGTGTATGTTCAAGTAATTGTCTGTATATCTTGGCCAGTAGAGTGGAAATTCACCGACTCTCTCTCTATCTCTTATTTCTATTAATAATAAAACGTACTTCATCCATTTTATATACCCAACACACAGATCCTTGTCATTTGATAGGTGGAACACGCAAGGTTTGAGCCAGGATTTGGTAAACGGGTGTCCAAATTTGCTGACAATTTTAAAAACTGGGTGTCCAAATTGTCCACTAACAATACATTTACATGTAAATGACAGATAAAACAGGGCGTCCAAATTTAAAACAGGGTGTCCAAAAGACACCCAGACTAAGCTTGGGCGATATCGCTTTTTCTCAGCCACGATATATCGTCGAGAATATATCGCGATATTCGATATAATCGCGATTATTTCTTTATGCCGTCAATCTACTACAATTCTCACGTTGTGAGTTGTGGCTATGATTGACTGATCATTAGTGCCGTTGTTCCAATCACCTATTCTTCGGGTTTTACTCTAAACCTATGGTATGAAAACCTGGGCCTATTACTTACACACATTTAATGTGTTAACTGCGCATGACAGACTGTTCTTTATGTGTGCATAACTAATTAGATCACGCTACTCGCACGTCCGCAACACGCACGGGAACGCACGTGATAACACCCGTCTGCGTGAGACCGCCTGATCGCTAAGGCTTTGATGTTGGTTTTTTCAAAGACTAAACCCCGTCGGATCGGATCTGTTGGGGAATCTTGCGGTTGCGGTCTGTGACTTGCAACTCTTTGACAGCTCTTTGATGCAGCAAATCGTCTCAACTAGGAGATTTATTGTTGCAATATCGTCTTGACGAGGAGATTTATTGTTGCAAGATCGTCTCGGCTACGAAATACATCGCGATACTTAACGATATCGCGATTTACCGATATCACGATTAAAAAAAATGTGACCCGATATCATAATCGTTTCAGAACTAGTATTGCGATATTCGATAATATCGTGGTATCGCCCAAGCTTAACCCAGACACCCCTCTGGCTAACACTACGGGAACACGCATCTCGTGTCATCCTTTATTTTGCCACGTATACTGCAGCGACGCTCCAAAAATGTTATTATAGGATAATAGATAATTGTAGGAGTGTTGGGTGGGTGGCCGAGTTTCCACGTCTATTTTGTGTTTTATTGTGAAAAAAATGTCAAATGACAAGGATCTATGTGATCTAAATGTTGAATGCATTTCGGGTCGTGCATTGTCGCAGACTGCAATCACTCGGTGAAATCTGGCTTTTCCATTGTGAAATGGACTAATCCGGATTCGTGATTATATTCTGCGACAATGCACTCACATGCATGCAATATTTGTAAAATATCATTGCACTCTAATTTATCAACAGTATTCTCCGGAATGGGATTTGAAAATGATTAAACAATGAAATTACATGTACAGCTGTCATTCACACATGTGACTTTATCGAATACACATATCAACAAATCAGGATTTCCTTTCAAAAATGCCTTAGGTAACCTTTGAACTTGGACCGTTTTATGACCGACGGATTTTCCTCGCTACATTTCTGCATTCGAGCAGAGAACAATGTCTTTAATCCTCCTCAAAAAAATGTATAAGAACAAGATTTTGGGCACGTGAGATTTAAGTGTTAATCAAACTTAGTGGACACCTCAACTCTTTCGGGTATCCCTGATGCTTCATTTAACTATCTCTCCCTTCCCCCCAAAGTGTTGTAAAGCAAATGGAACCCCAAACAAACAAACAAACAACAAACAGACACACACAAACAGGCAAATAACAAACAAACACACACACCAACCACACTCTAAACCATTAAAACACATTAATGACAACAACAAAAAAACTTCTATTATTTACAGCAAACACCCCCCCCCAAAAAAAAAATAAATAAATAAATAAACCAAACAAACAAAAAACCTCGCCAAACAAACAGAAAATTAAAAAACCTGGGGTCTTTTTCTTTTAGCATTATCCAACCTTCTTTCAATGAACACAACAAACTCATCTCACCTTTTAGGGCAATAACTTTACTGGCCGGATTCATGATGGCCGAGTCGGCAGAGATGGGGCGTCTGATTGGGTTGGCGGAGTCGTTCAGGTCGATGATGACTACCTGGGCCTGGTCGCCGACCTTCTCGCGGATGCAGATGAACTTGTCCGACTCCATGGTGAGCGTGCTGAAGCCGATGTTGGCCGCATTGATGCCCAGATTTTGGAGCTGTCAAGAAAAGACGGATACGAATACAGTGTTAGGATGACCAATGAGTGACTGAGAAATGCTATGGAAGAAAATGTTAATTATGAGAGACTCATAATGAATCTTTTGACTTGTTTTAATGTCTGTTACAACATTGCTGGATTCCTGAAATAAATATTACGACAATAAACAACAGCTTCCTCGCTCAAGACACTCTTGAATGAATTAGAAGTAAAACTCTTTTAAGGCAACTTTTCACAAAAAAACATAATTAACCTTGGTTTATTTAATCGGATAAAAAAAAAAAAAAAAAAAAAAAAGTCCATAATGTCAGATTAACCCTAACAGACTAGACCCTTGGGTAAACATACTGCCCAAATCCTTCAATATCCTTCGGATTAAAGTGGTAATAAACCTAAAGTGCCCAAATCCTTCAATATCCTTCAACTTATTGTAAGTATACATATTAGCCCAATCCTTCAAAATCCTTTTGAGACAGAAGTTAGGGAGTCAAAAAATGTCAAAAAAGCCCAAAACCTTCAGAATCCTATTTTGGCTAAGCTGCATAATACATAAAACCTTCAAAATCCTCCTATGTAAAAACAGCCCGGTAGCGCAAGTCCTGCGAAATCCTACCCTAACAAAAACTCATTTTAGCCCAAAGCCTTCGAAATCCTTCTGTGTTGCAGATCCCTAATAGCCCAAATCCTTCACAATCCTGCACTTTGGCAATGAGGATATTGTAGGACTTGGGTTCTTTAGGGTTAACAAAGTTGCCAGTTGACACTTTAAAATGTCACTTGTCACATTCTCTGCACATAAATTATCATAAATCCTGCATTACAACACATGTAGTTTTATTGAGCACAAATATTAATTAATTTTCAGTGGTTACAAATTTCACTTCAAGGACACGGCTTCAATGTTGTTTTTGGTTCTGTTTTCCTTTCTCTTTTTTTTCCTTCTCATCAAATCGGAATAGCTTTACAGGATACACAGCCATCCCATTTGGGCAAACCTTTTAGCCTAATCCCTCCTGAAATCTCCACGCTCCACTTGCGAGAGACAATATTGCCAATGCTCAGACGGGAAGCAATAGGGCAGTATCTACATGTACAATGTACACTGCCGGGGCTCTCAGAGGCCCCCAGTCTATGATGTGATCTGGAGCGGAAAATCAGGAAAGGCTAAAGAGCTTCCCAAAATACACTGAAACGGGTTTTAACATCCCTTAAAGGGAAGGTGGCTTTTTGATATCTGTTCTTAAGTATTTCCCAGAGTATATCCTTTGAACAAGCTTTCCAAGCAAATACAACTTACATGTACCAAGTGAAATATTGCTTTAATAGTTCACAAATTGCCAGTTGGCACTGGCATCTTTATTTTGTTAAGCTTTATAATTATACGCAACAAAAAAATACATTAAGTTTTTAAACAATATGTTTTTTTTTTTATATATATCTAAAAAAAGGCTATAATTTTTTGCAGTTTACATGCTGGAGACTGGAACAAGTCTACATTTTACCACTGAATGTACTTGTACATGTAATGTACCTGTTATCATTTGCCGTTGTCTTTCCCGAAATGCAAACAAAACCCTCAATGTACAGTAGTCTGTAAATGATTTGTATTTTTTGGTTCTTTGTAGTACAAACAAATAACACGCCATCCCTCCAGACTGTGGAAAAGTAACCGCAATTGTCTTTTTACAAAAATAGACAATGCCAGATATTATCATATCATGACTCCATGACAGATCAATTGATGACAGTTGCACCGAATCATTTTCTATGTCAACACAAGGATTCGGATAACACATTTTCGGTCGTCTAAAAGTCATTGAACCTTCCTTCACTTGATACTCTCTGTAAAGCACTAACAATAAAGTCTTCATGGGGGCACTTCTATTATCAAAACATGGTTGCCGATGAGTTGACAACAAGATGAAGGGAGCACAGTGATGAGCATAATTACAGTTACACATCTACCCACACATTTCAGGCCCCTCTAGCTAAGAAAAACAGGAGGCAAAAGGAGAGGGGCCCTGGGGTACAGGGTCCTCATCAGGATCTAACGCCTGGCTTTATAATAAAATGTCCGACTGCACGGTGAAAAGAAGGGAAGAGAGATTCCGATAACCTGGGGGCGATGAAGCTGGTGGTTACACGTGCATAATGTATCAGGTGTTTTTTTTCGTGGACCGACATGTGTTTATTCTATTAAAAAATCGTATGCTAATTGGAAATCTTATATGAGAAACATTAAACAACGATTCAGTTTCTACTTCACTTATCTCTGCAGGTCATGGCTTTAATATTGAAACGATGTAATGAAGCTTACATGGGAAAAACAAAACAAATTATTTATTGCGGAGTCTCGAACGTCATGTGAGCATTACATTGTTCTTGGCCTGACCCTTCTACTGTACATGGAATAAGCAATGGTTTGAACAGAGTGAAGGCTGCTTTGGACTAGCATAATAACATGTACAATGTAGGGTAAATACAACTGATCCAATGCATATTTCAGATTGTAATGGCACTTGTCTTCACAAAAAGAAGAACCAGGGCAATTTGCAGGTTTGAATGTCAGGTTGTTTTGCTCAAAAGTGAAGAACACACAGCATCGTAATGTAAGAGGCTTCAGATACAACAAATGCCTCGTCAAACAAGAACCCTTATTGACAATCAAGCAGCTACGTGTACTCATATTGTGTATGCTGTTTTTCTGTCCGCCAGTTTGTATTTATTTTATTTTTTTTGGGGGGGGAGGGGGGGGGTCAGAACCACATCAAGATGCAAGTATATCAAATTTATGCAAGCGTGGTGCTGCTCACATGCAATGCCATGGTTCCAATGGGGGCACTCTCCGACTGAAATACGTGCAGATCACAGATATCATTTGAGAGGTGTCTAAATGTATCAATGCACATGTACATGTACAGCAGTTTTTCTGCGTTCGTGCCCATGATAGAGAAAGTGATGTGATGCACTTACGGAAAAAGCATATGTGAAAAAAACGTACATGTGAACAACTCTAACCTTGCATTATATTCATTAACTGACTTAGGATCCTTCCATGTGATTCAATTGTGGCATTGGTTCTAGTACATGATGTACATGTAATTATATCAACCAAAACGAACAATGGCTTTGACCATAGGTGATGGCAACCCTGGATGCACTGGGTTCAGATAAAAACTGCATCCCGTGTGGATTAAACACGGTAATTTCTGATGAATGTTGGCTTGTAATTTCAGCACCGTAGTGGTTTAACGGAGCATACAAAAAATTCTTCAAAACCTACCTTCTGTATTGTGTGTCACACACTGTAATTTAATAGGCATCATTGATTCGAATGGGAACACAGTGCATTTAAATGAGTACGAGTATGCACCTTGGAATATTGATCATAGCATATGTACACACATAGCGTATGCATTTACATGTTTGTGTAACTGATAAGTATACCATACATTTTGCACATGTGTTTATGTCAGGTCTAAGACTAAATGTACTCAGACCTGCCACATGTCACCAGCAAAACATCTACATGTAATTGTCTTTTTGACACTCTGCAGTCTGCACATAATATAGATTTTTTTTTCTGTCATTGTCTGTAAAAGGTATTTAGTGCGGAATTTGGATGCATTATTTTCTTTTTTGATTTATGGCAAACTTTGAAAAAATTATTTTTCAACATCAGGGCAAAAACTCATAATGTCCTGACCAGTCCAGTCCGGATTCTTCTTGGAAGGCAACAGAGGCAATTGCCTCCATGCCCCCAACCATTGCCTTAGTGCCCCTTGTAGTACAGATTTGCATTTTTCCTCAGTATCAGGACAGGCTTTTTTCCCCATAAATTTTCTCTTTTCAATCATTTAAACTGTTTTTAAAAAAGGGAGGCAATTCTAATACCTTTTAAAAGTCCCACAGAAAATCGGATACCTAAAAGGAACGACAAGTGAGGACAAGACAGCCATAAATTATGATAAATTCAATGCAGTCCTAAACCCCCTCATAAGGAGCAGTAACACAAGAATTTGATTAATTCCTTAATTCCCTGTAGATTCTACCTTCCCACACTGGTGCGTAGACTGAAGACAGACTAAGCGCCGTGCTAAGCCAAATCTTGATTACTCTTCGACCAATTAATTTGCATATCAATAGGTCAATCATCACATAATTGGCTAGGGTAAGGGAGCAAGTGTAACTATTGAGGGTTTGCGTCTGTGTGCATTTTGCGTCTGTGTGCTCCTGATCCCATATAGATGATCCTTCCTACATGTACAGGGCTCATTTTTTTGGGGGGGGGGAGAAATCCACAAGACCACAGGGCTTGTGGCTCAACATTTTTACTGTCGGACCTGAATTCTTTCTGCAAGACCAGAATCAAAATATTAAAAAAACTTCCTGACCCAGTTTAAACATGCATTTAGTTTTAAGTGTTTTATTTGAACAAGCGCTAAGACCTGTAAGGGAAGTCTGATTTCATTTGTCTAAATATGGGTATGAAGTATACTTCATTATGTCATTACTCAGTAGAATTGAACTAGGTATTTTATCAGACTCAAAGTCAACTTATTATTTTTTTTGTTCAAGATGTTACACAGTGAGGTATTATTCTTCATTAATAGTTAATTAAAAAACCACAAGACAGCTAGACTTGTCTGGTCAAAAGTTTACTGGCCCGACACTAAAACTACCTGCGGTCCAGTGTCAAATTTGAGTCCTGCATGTACATGCTGCTACATGGCTGCATGTCTGAATTACACAGTGAGTTATAATCCTTCATTAATAGTCAATTAAAAAAACACAAGACAGCTAGACTTATCCGGTCAAAAGTTTACTGGCCCGACACTAAGCTTGGGCGATACCACGATATTATCGAATATCGCGATACTAGTTCTGAAACGATTACGATATCGGGTCACGTTTTTTTTAATCGTGATATCGGTAAATCGCGATATCGTTAAGTATTGCGATGTATTTCCTAGCCGAGACGATCTTGCAACAATAAATCTCCTTGTCAAGACGATATTGCAACAATAAATCTCCTTGTCGAGATGATTTGCTGCAACAAAGAGTTGCAAGTCACAGACCGCAACCGCAAGATTCCCAAACAGATCCGATCCGACGGGGTTTAGTCTTCGGAAAAAACCAACATCAAAGCCTTAGCGGTCAGGCGGTCCCACACAGACGGGTAATATCACGTGCATTATCACGTGCGTGTTGCGGACGTGCGAGTGGCGTGATCTAATTAGCTATGCACACATAAAGAACAGTCTGTCATGCGCAGTTAACACATTAAATGTGTGTAAGTAATAGGCCCAGGTTTTCAAACCATAGGTTTAGAGTAAAACCAGAAGAATAGTTGATTGGAATAACGATAGAAATGATGGGTCAATCATAGCCACAACTCCCACCGTGAGATTTGTAGTAGATTGACGTCATAAAATAATAATCGCGATTATATCGAATATCGCGATATATTCTCGACGATATATCGTGGATGAGAAAAAGCGATATCGCCCAAGCTTACCCGACACTAAAAACTATCGGCCTCTGGCCTGCAGTCCGGTGTAAAATTTGAGCCATGTACCTGTACATGCTGCTACATGGCTGTATGTCTGAATCACATGGATAGCTCCTGGAACTGGCAGTCCCCAACCTCGTTCTCATTGATATGCGATCTCCACCATCTTCTCCCCAGAATGCCTTGCTCGATCATAACCCCTGGAAGTGTGATTTTGAAACTATCCGAACATGTTGGATATTTTTATTAGTCCTGTGGCTGATCCATTCTACGTTAGAGACATATGTATCATGCAGAGCAGGCTATCAGAGAGGCATCAACCGTGGAGCAACTAGTCCCCTTTCATTCTTCTTTGATCTTGTGTCATGTGTCATGTCTTAACTGTATGCAGTTTAGGGTGACCATGTAAAAAACTTCCATTTTGACACGCACGTACTACCATCCTACAAGTGCTCGAAAGTTTTTAACGAGCGAGCGCGCAAAGCAGTCACTTTTGGTTAGTCAATCACCATGGGCTTTTGGTGCTTTCCTTCCAGGGGTAAGAGACAAGCGGTATCAATGCGGCGGGGGGGGCGCTGCCCATGGGTAGTAAGCTTGGCGAGCATATCTCCTCTCTAACTATGTGGCAGTCAGAGCACTTGTTTCAAGTCTTATGTCACACACTGAATGAAGCAGGGTTGCAAACACAGCGTTGCAATAGATTTCAAATTTTACTTTAATGAAAGATCAACAGTTACATGTACATGTGTCTCCTTTTTTGGGGGGGGGGGTGGTTTTAAAAAATTACAATAAAAAGAACAAACTTGGTGTATGTTTCCTGCTCTTTTACGTTTTCAAATGCCGACATGGAACCTGATCATAAATTAACTGTGTATCAAGAAATGTAATGTCACTGATATAAATTGCATGTAAAAACCGCCAAGTTAACTCCAAAATGTCGCCCTCTTGTGGTCAAGCATCATGACTCAGTGCATTATAATATTAAGTAGATATTCCATTCCATGCTGGAAGTAAACTTGAGTAGGTTTATTTGGATTCAAGATGAATAGCACACTCATTCAGACAGGAGTAGAGGGCACCTTACAGGCCTGGACAAGGTTAAAACAAACATTTTTTACTGCCAGACTGATTTCATAACAGCTTCAGGCACAATGCCAAGGAATGTGATGCGGAGAAAGTTCTACACTGCTCTTGCAGGCTGCTGATCATTGGAGTACCGATACTCGTAATATAATAAATTCTATGGTCATGTTCAGCCATTCATCACTAACCATTTTCTTCCACTCGGAATCACAATTTGTAAAATGCAAACTCTACTACCAATAAACCCACATTTAAAGAAATGACCAGTAAAGCAAGACTAACATGTTAAATTTGTGTTGACGTAAAGGAGCAATTTTCCCCCAAGGTGAACACTTCAAATTGGGAAATCTTCTGGCCAAGTTGTCAGCTCAAAGAAACCTTGTCTCAAAGAGGCACAAAAACCTAGACGGGCATGGCCAACTTGAAATTCTAGGCCTGAAAAGTACCTACAGCATAAATGGTCTGACCCAAAAAGTCAGAACTCTTGGTTTTGGAAATTTAAGTCCAAGCAACCTGCTGTACTGCCTGTGTACAAGACCGGTTTATCCGACTTTCAAAGGTTAAACAAAAATATTAATCACTGCATCTTATTTAACGGTGCGCCTTACATGTATCTGGTATCCCTGGAGTATCTTGTGTCTGAAATCTTAAATTCATAGTGAAAAATAATCCTTTCTTTCGTCCAGGGCAATCCTACATGTATATTTTATTCAAATCAAACCTACACCGTACATCTGATGATCTCTCAGGTGTAATTTTAACAAGCTTTGACAAAACTTACTTAAGAACGAGGTCACTGGCCATGCTGCTGCCCATAAATAAAACTACCGGCGTGAACCAGCGACGAACCATGCTGTACACGGCTATAGCGCGCACACCAGCGACATACTAGTCTTTGTTATTGTGGAATGCACTATTAAAATTTCACCAACAGAGGGCGTACTTTTTATTGTGAAAGCGTTGTTGTGTAAGCGCCCTGTAGCGTTCGGTGGTTCTTCATGATAATGTAAAACAGGGACTAGGCAGCTCATTCATTGGAAAAACCTGGACAACATTGCGTGTGTGCGCGCTCATTGCGTAAAACGCAAAGCCATGAGGCTACGTTTTTAGAAAAAAATCTTTAAAACGAACATGGTGTGCCTAAATGTTAGCACTTGAATCTTGTTTCGATGATTTGGGGGTAGTGCGCCTTAAACGCAGGAAATTACGGTACATGTACATTGGGAACTACACTGTGTGTAATTTACTCTTCCTCCATGGTAATACCATTCATATTTTGTTATAAAGTCTTTCAAGGTAAACTTTCCATCCTTGAGAAGTAACAAGAATGTACTTCTCTTTTATCTCATCACAATATGAAATACCTGTCAGAATACCATCAGCTCCTACTACATGCATGTACACCTACACATGCAGTATTAGCCTTGAAAGTCTTATCTAGCTCCACTTGGCAGAGCATGACATTATTGTACAAACAACTCAACATACTTTAGGGCATCCATCTATTTTTCCGTTTCTTCTTGATCCATTTCAATCACCTTAACATCATCACCACAATAGATGTTAGTTGCGCCATTTTGGGAGTCAGTTTCATAGTGTGTTGCTGCTGTGAAGAGCATTTTTGGTCCACGCTCAATATCCTTCATGCAATTTGCATGGTTCTGCCTAGGATTTCTTAGTGGTGGAAAAATGTTTCCCTGGAAACCATTGTGAGATGGACCAGTTACACGGTAGATCATATAAATATACTCAAATCACAGCAGTACTCAAAATTAATGGCTTCGGATACCATTTTTACTGGTAAATACCCAATTTTACATTTCGTTGAGAACCTTTGAAGGAAATTGCAAGTGTAGTTAAAAAATTTTGAAAATGTGTGGTGGTCGGAACAGATCAAATTCTGCCAGTGGTGGTTGGGAAATCCTCAGTTCCCGGGCGGGTTTTCTGGCACCGACCACTGTGTGGCAGAACCTGAATTTGATTCCCAAAATGGCAGACCAAGGGGCAACAAGTAGCTACATGTGACGCCAGTTCAAGGGAGTAAATAAAGCAAAAAGCTGTGCCTAGTTCAGACCAACTTCCTTGGGGATTCAAGTGTACAGAAAGTTGATCATTTTGAGAATGATTGACCAAAAGTACTTCAATCAAACAGTTGGTCTTTTTTTTCTCTTCCCTTTTTTTTCAATGCTACACATTTCATGTGGCTGATCTTGATTTGCATGGATGTGTTGTTACAATCTTTGACTATGAATAATCAACCACGATCATGATGACTCCAAGTTCATATGGTTCCCATAACAAAACGCTGTGCACAATCTCTCCACTTGAAAACACCATTCGTGATCATTCAACAGTCGGGCACGCTGCCCACATACAAGCAGGCCATGGCCTTTCCATTAAAAGTTGGCAGACTTTCATCAGTTGATGCTGAGATTCTAAATGGTACGAAATGGGCTTCACTCTCATCAAGACGTGACCTGGTGCCAGACAGGATGTGGTTCCAAACTAAGCCATATTATTAACGCACAAAAATAATACAGCACTCAGGAAATTACAGGCTGCATGACCTTTCGCTATCTCAATGCTAATCTGCATGAATATATGCTTCTGGGAGGATTTCAGTTAGTGATTTCTGACTTTTTCCAATCAGTCAAGAACAAAAAATGTGGAAGTCGTTTTTTTTCTCCCCATTCTCTGTTTCCTGGCCTTCGCAAGTTAACCTTTTTGAGGTGGCGTTTAATTCCGACAGTAATTGCTGCTATGAACTTGTGCTATAAAAGATCATACTGTAATGCTGAAGGATGAATGTAAATTGTGAACCATCATTGTCTTCAACATTTGGTGCTGCTTGTAATAAGCAAGCTGCTTATATTTCATAAAATAGTTGAGCAAATCAACAAGATATTTGTGCTAAAAAGTAACCTTTTAAACAATAACTTATAAATACACAGTGCCTGTTCTTCAATGGTTATTAATCCAGGTTGTTATTTAAGGCTGCAGTGTTCGATTCTCTTTTTGGGATTGTTAAACTCGTAATTTTGTACCGTAAAATTTTCAGCTATTTCAAAGTTTCAGAAACATTGCCATGTAAGCCGACCTCCACTTTTGAAGGTCACTTGTGTGATTCACTTCTATGATGAATGTGGAACTATATTTTTCCATCCTGTACAATTTGTAATACATTTGTTTTGTACGCCAAGGCACCAAGCACACAAGGGATGTGCCGCCACACTCAGCCACACTCACTCACGTGGGTATGTGACTATCCAGACTGGATATAGCTTTCTATTTATAATCCTGGCAAGTGTGTTGACATCTGCTCCTCCTTTACAGGTCGCCTCAAAATACACACAGAGAACAGAGAGGCAAAACCGAAGAGTATGCACAATCCTATTTCTAACAAACGAATAAGGTAAGAATTTGGACAAAGTACTGTGGGAGGTCGAATACGGCAAGTTTACTCGATCGAGTTCCTCAAAACAAAAAACAAACAACAAATTTGCAAGAAATGTTTTCACAAACACAAACTAAACAAAAATATTTCATATTGGTTGTTGCTGACAATCAATATTTCAACATGTTCAAGTCTGACGTACTTAGATTAATCAATTAAATGATTGAAACTGGGCTATTTTTTTCCTAAAAATCTAACCTCTAAATGATAATTACTCCCATTTAAAGCTCAACTACTAATGTAAGATGTGTTTCAGTTGAGAATGGCTTTCTCTGTGGTCGGTGGTAGGATTATAGATTTCTTCTCAATCTGTTTGTTAACTTTGTTAATGTCAGAATTTGGTCAAATAAAAAAGTGAAGTTGAAATCGTCATTTACAAATGATGTATAAACAAATCAGTAGGAGTACATAGGATCAGGACTAGGTCAGATTATTTATTTTAACAATTAAAGAAAAATTTAAACAAGTGAAGGATTCATAGACTTAGTAAAAGGTGTATTTAACGAATAATACATTTTAAAACAGGAACATTTTTCAATCAATCAAAGTCAATTTTGACCAAAAATGTCAAAATGTTAATTTCTGATGAACCGATTTAAAAATAGTATTCTTCAACTTAAAAAAGATGCATCATTACATTCTTCAAATCAATACACATTTCAAACAATCATTTATCGATTACCAGCGGCATTACGCGATGTAAATGCACAGTTTAAGTGCTAATCTGTCAACAAAATTTCGAGTAAAACACCTGCAGAAACCGGCACGTGGCGGCCATTTTGAGAGGGCGTGTTACAATGTAAATTCAATGCACATTGTAGTACTCGTCTGTACCTGTGTGTATGATACATCAGTTACATGTACACGTACATGCATACATACAGTCTAGCATATCAAATTAATTTTCAGTAAAATTTAAAACAACCGGTGTTTTTTCATACGGACCTGTAAATGCTCCTGAAAGCGGATGGGCAAACTCTGAGCCATGGTTATGATGGATGTCTATCCCTCTCCCTGAAAAGTAAGCGCCCAGTCGGTGTATCCCACTAGTTGTAAGGTTTTCCAAAGAAAATATCCAACGTGATTTAGCCAAAGTGGCCAGAAATGGCCGACATGTACGAAGAGAGGTGGGCAAGTAGTTCCGGTTGAATATTTAACGATTTTCCTGCGCGATGAGAAAGTACATCCCGTTCGTTAAATTGTACACTGATTATTTTCAACTCGATCCTTTCGGACAAATCGGCATATTTAATGAGGATAGACAATAAAACCGAACCAAACTCATAATTATTGCAAACAAATTACGTTTTATGGATCCTATTTTTGGAGCGGATTGGCGGTGATTCGGCTCTGCCACATAGCGCTACAGTAGTGTGTGTACGTTAGTGAATGAACTTTACGTCATCTTCGCCTGATCATGCGCCTGCGAGGTCACTCCAATGTGTGTGTATTTTCAACTATGTACTGTACATGTACATTACATGTTTATCATACGCAATGACCACGTTAATTATAGCAAAATAATTATAGTCACGATAATACCATTGTGTAAAATTAAGATACGCAAAAAGTCTTAAAACAGACAACAAATTTAAGACAAAATTAATGTGATGAAAATCCGAAAACAAAACAAATACTAGACAAAATGAAATGAAAAAAATAATAAACAGTAGGGGGGGCCTACAATTTTTTCGGCGCGGTAGCTCTCAATATACGCCTTTGAAGTAAAAACAATAAAAGACCGCGTCCTGTTAACTTCGGCTACGGCTTTGGCTAGCTGCTGGCTGCAGCAACGTTGAAGAATGGGACTTTTCAGTGATCTGAAAAGCCACATCTAAAGCCAGATACGGCTTATAAGAGTGATTACTAATTTGGGGGCGGGGGCGGCATTGGGCGGTTGATGATACAGTTCTTCCGAGTGCCAATCCGTTTATGTACGAACTTTCAACAATAGTATTTGAATGAGTGACTCATACTATTCCGAATAAACACAAAAGTTAAAAGGTTTCGATTAAAAACCGTTCATTGGGATGGGAACTTGGACGCCCACTGAGTTTTCTTTTTTTATTCTTCCCTCTATATAAACATTTAATGCATGATTCTCACCTCGACACGGGAGAAGCTTCATAACTGACCAAATGTCAAGCTTTTTTAACTGTATGGGTGCGTTTCCGGTATGATTACTTCCTTTGCATGTGTCCTTAATAAATCTCTATTTCAAAATCAATCACACTGCATGGTCTCATCCCTTTGACTTGAGTGCACACGGCTACATTTATGATTTCGCTCTTCCCTCTGTAAACAAAAGTGCGTGTTAACCAGAAATAAATGTTTCTGAATATTATTATCAGAACTTTTAATACAAGTTATTTTGAATCTTTTTATCTGAAAGCCCATAAACTCTATGGAAAGCCAAAGTCAGAGTCAGAAGCGGGAAGCCCATTCAAGAACAAGACTTCCAAGAGAGGGCGCTATTTAATAATAGTGGCCCCTCTCTTTAAGTATGGCTTCCAGACGTCTGCCGTCCTGGATAGCTGAAAAATACCGTTGCTTCAACGTTGCAGCCATAGCCGTTCAGGAAGTCGCTTGATTGGACGCGGCCTCAGAATTTACAGGGAACCCGTTTGATGTTTACATTCATTATCAGCTGTGTACTCTAGCAATGCCTGGCAATGGAGCTCAGACTATAGTATTTGAGCACTATGGAAACAGAAAAGTATTTTTTATTTATAAGGAAGATTTTTGTAATATCTCCCATACACATCAAGAGGAAATGTTGAATGTGTAGCTTACTCACCCATACTGCGCGACTAGAGTACACCACTGCACACAGTGCATTTTGTAACGTGTTAACTTCTAAGTTCTGATTCTGAATCTGAACTTGTAACTAGTCAGTATTTGTGTGTAAGTAAGATGAGTGGTGATGTAGCTGATGCAGGTAGGTACTATTTTGTGTAAAAAAGTAGTGTTATGTAAACTGTAGACTAGAGTAAATACTAATAATTGTAAAAATGTAAAAATGTTTAATTCATTGTCATAATTACCTACAGACTCGTCAACAGACCGTGTGTTTGTGAATGTGCCACACATCATGCAGAGCGAGGACTGGGATTGTGGCTTGGCATGTGTCAAGATGATCCTCAGGTGCGTATGTCTAGTGGGCTAGGATTTGTTGCAACACTAATAATTATAACTTTGGGTTGAACAAAGAAATATTTGACTAGAGCCAGGCTCGAACCTGAGTTTGGGATACATTTTAACCATAGGAAAAGCAACATGCACGTGGGGGTATTTAATGTTACCCTTGACTGAAATGTTTTGAACACACCAAAAACAACGTCCTCATCGAAAAATGTAATTGTATTTTGTTTTTTCAAAATGCAGTTTTTTAAACCCAGCATTTAAAGATGAACAGGAAGAGTTCAATGTCGTCTGTGATAAGCTGAACTTTGCCAGAAGGTAAGCACCTAGAGTGAAAACTTACTTCAAAAAATCAAAATGACCGAAATAAACAGCCGTAACCCACACTTCTCAATTGTAGCACAATTTCCTGCTTACTTCAGTGTGCGACAAATTTGCTCAAGCGGGAACGCATTTCACCGGTTATCAAGAAAGTTAGGCAGCCAGCTTGGGCGTTCACAATGGAATTGCATTGTTCATGTCCTTACAATGAGGGCTGAACGGTTAGCATGCCTTACCGTGCTATGCAATGGAAGTCGCACAGTTAAGTGCTGTTAAAAACAGCTCTATGGAATCAAGCCAAGGTGCTGCATGCTTTTATGAGGAGGTAGCAGTAGTAATGGGGTGGGAGGGGCATTTTTGTTCACAACGTCAGTTAAATTCCTTTACTTCTTAAAACCCTCGGGGAAGCAACGTGGTGAAAAAATTCTCCACATATTCCAAATATGGTCATAATTTTTTTTTCAATGGGCAAAAAAAACCACAGTTTTCTGTATTCGACACCCCTTGTATACACCACAAGCCTGTAGACTCCCATTATTGGCCAGGCTATAACCACTGCCGAGTAAGAATTATTGAATGACAGCAGTCCCAAGGGACAGCTATGCCCTTGGGAATTGTAACTTGATATCTTAGTGAGCCAACTCCTTGTGCCATTATCTCTTTGTGTCAACCCTGTGCCGCCCAGAGCTAAAACAGGTCGTAAATAACACACTGCTGGCCCAGACAAAAGCCCTGTGGGGATTAAAATTGCTTTGGGCTTGCAGGAGGGGGTCATTGACCTACAAAACTGAGTGGTGATAAAATCCTCCACCTGGAGGACACACGTTACACAGAAGGGCCCGCTGCTCCGAGGGTTAAACAATTCTGTGATTTTGTTTTCCAGTGTGTGGACGATCGACTTGGCCAATGTCCTGGTTGGGTTCAGCATCAAGCATCAGTTGTATACCATCACATTAGGAGTAGACCCAAGCTATGAAGATGTGGTATGAACAAAAGATCTGCATTTTTTTGCAAATTCAAAAGTGTGCAAAGTTCCCAAATGTGGAATGGAGAAATGAAAATTAAAAAAAAATGTTTAACAAACTAAGCTTTGATTTCTGCTGTTTCGACCCTGTGCCAAATGACCTAGAGCTATGCTAAGCTGACACAAGTAGGATTTGAAACTTTGCATGTGTGGAAGTATAACTAAGAGAGGTATGTGGTAACACCATGTTAGACAATCAGAGCATACTGATCGAAATGTTGAGTCGTTAACCACCGGTTCTTTTCAGAACCAACATTACTCAAAAGAGATTTTAACCGTGGTGTTACCACAAACCTCTCTTAGTTAAGCTGACACAAATTGCGCTAAGAAAAACAGGTGACCACCAAACAAAATGTCAAGTGATGTATATTACTTTTGGCTGGTCCGATACTGATATTGTCTTCAGCAAATATTCTTTCCTTAAGCAAGATTTTGTTGAGTCGTGAGAAATTATGACGAAATTCTGTTTTTTTTCCTTTCCATTTTTAAAAGGGATTTTACCACGAGTTTATCGCAGAGGATTTCGTGACAGAGCAACACAGGGTCAACCAACTTTTCAGTAGTGCCTCCAGCCTAGGAATCAAAGCTGACAAAGGGTAAATCGCGGGACACTTGCAGATAAATCTGAAAAAAACCTGTTGGATTCAATCTGAAAGTCCACCGATTTTGAAGTTCAAGAGTAGGCCTACCAATCCTCCGCAGAATTGCTGTCAAAGTGGAGAAAAAACAGCAATTGAAGACCCATCAAGTCATTCAGATTGGCCCAGTGGTTTCTTGCCTGCCTTCCCACCTCTGTGACCCCCCCCCCTATTTGAATTCTGTACCGGAGCCCTGCATGTGTATAGACGGATTGCAATACGCGTCATTGACCGCCATCTTTGATGTAAAACGACGGAAAAGTGCACGCGTGTACGCGCTACGCACGACTCTCAGCCAATGAAAGCTCTTCACACCTGCACAATTCATCAAAGATGGTGGTCGATGACGCGTATTGCAATCCGTCTATACACATGCAGGGCTCCGGTACAGAATTCAAATAGGGGGGGGGGGGTCACAGAGGTTTTCCAGTCCCTACCTGATCGAATGGGTTTTCCCTTTTTGGGTTTTTTTTTCTCTCACATCTAAACCTGATACTTCTTCATCGTCTTCTTTACATAGGCATCTTCAGGCCTACGGGTTACATTGCTAGTTGCTTATGAGGGTCCCTTGGTTTCATTACCAGTGAGATGACAACTAATCGCTGTTGCTTATTTTGATTGCCAAAATCTAAATAAGCCTATTAATTATGATTGTGCACAAAGACACCCTTTGATAACATAAACTGTTTGATGACATTTTCACGGGTTGGTTTTTGGTCGGCTTTTTTGAAAAATAAAGACTTAGAGGATGAAAATTAATTTGGTCTTCCAAAAAACACTGATTTACTTTATTTCCCTTTAAGTTTAAAGGCAGGGTCAAGCTCTAGTATAGGACCTTGAAAAGAAAGGTGTAATTTCTATATCCGAAAGCTTACTTGTTATAAAGATGGTAATGGTGGTACAAGCATGCTGCAAAATTATTTCGTCTGAAATGCCTCGTTGATTAGTGAAGTCAGTAAAAGTATGTCCGAAAATTTGAGTCTCCAAAACTCACCTCGACTTAACCATAATTGCTTCTCTTAACCAGGGTGTATAAATCAGAACCTGAGAAGGCTGAGACAGTATTGTGTTGTGGATTAACCCCCCGTAGCTCTAATTTTAGCATCTCGGGGGGTTGTATGCTCCCTGAGGAATTGAGAAAGCTAGGAATGGTCTAAATAATATGCCTGATGAACAGGGATAATGAAGCGCCTTGTTCTAGCTACTAGGATCACGGTTCTGCCCAGGATTTCTTTAGTGGTGGAAAAACGTTTCCCATTGCGAGATGGATCAATTACAAAGTAGATCATAAAAATATACTCAAATCAACGAAGTACTCAAAATTAATGGCTTCGGATACCATTTTTACTGGTAAATACCCAATTTAACATATCTTTGAAAACCTTTGAAATGAAATTGCAAGTGTCATTTGGAAAATGTTGGGGAATCCTGAGTGCCGGGCGGGTTTTCTGGCACCGACCACTGTGGGCAGAACCGTGTAGGATATAGGCACAATACATGAACCAATTGTTATTATTATTATGGATTGGAGACTGCCATAGTTTGAATTCCAACAGAAAATCTCAAAGATACTTTCAACTTGTCCCCGGTTCTAGACAGGTCACACAGGAGGAGATAGTGAGCCATCTGTCCGGTCACAATCCCGCTGTGGTTCTCATTGATGACACCGTCTTACAATGTGAAGAATGTTCAGTGGGGAGCACAGAGGAACTGGTATGTACACTGAGACGTCCTCATCTACATTTGATACAAATAGTGTGTAAGTGTTGTTTTATCTCGCTCGTTGACCACTTCATGTCAGTATTTTGTGGTGTGTCGTGGCCGAGCCGATGAGAACACCGGACTCGAGCTCTGGTGTTTCTGATCAGCAGAGTGTGGGTTTCGAGTCCCGGTCGTGACACTTGTGTCCTTAAGCTAGACACTTAACCATTATTGCCTGTCCATTCTTGTATGCCACATTTGTATAGCAACAGGACAAAGGTCTGGAATCGGGGTTTACAAAATAACCCCCGGAAAAGTTGATAAAAATCAGATCAAAATCTATCCATAAAACACAAGATTTAAAATGTGCTGAATCATGCCTGCAGGAAGTCAAGGCTCCGTGTTTTTTTCTCCTGTAAATGTAACATCACAGGTGACATGGTCTATTCTGCATACCAACAGCCACCCAAGCATGATCCGGGCGGAGCATTTACCGAGGACATATTTTATTTATAACTGATTTTGATCTCCCAGTATGGAAGAAAAAAAAACAGATTTTTCTTTTTTAAAACTTTATTACAGGGCTGCGGATTTGATTGCTTAACGCTGTTCAACACAGCCAAAGAGACAGAATACATAGGTAAGGACTCCCTCATACTTTAAGGACCTCCTCATACTTTAAGGACCTCTTTAAAGCACCTCTCGACTTGGCACCCGCCTACACCAAAGATCTTCTTCAAATAAGACACTGTCATAATAATAACGTATCAATAACGTATCAATGCGCTTTACATTAGTGCCCTGGTCATTGGGCGAATAGCATTCCTGTAATCTTTCTCAGCTCCCTGGGGGAGTGTACAGCCCTGAGCTGCCGTGGCGCTTTGAAGGATTTTTCATACACAATATCAACCTCTGCCCTCACACATCAGAAAGCTGTTAACGGCGGGACTGTTTCTGTTGCAGGGAAATTTCATGGGGCTGTTGAAAACCCTCTAGAGACGACACCCAAAGAAACTTATCCTGAAAGAGAGACGTTTTGAATTTGTGCAGTATGAATGAATTAATATTATTTCTTTATTTATGACAAGGGCATTTTATTGTGCTGTGTGGCTATGACAAGACTAAGAAACACTTCCTGTACAGGAATCCAGGAATTGCAAGTGGTAAGTTAAAAAACCCATAACCAATAACAAAACACTGCTCAATTGGCCCGCAAAACCCCTGTACTAGTAACTGTATTTTAGTGATTTTAGACGAACTTGCATATAATTTTGGGTTGCAAAAAAGATTTTTTTTTTTATACTTGAGCAGGACCTGAACCTGCGACTTCCGGGATAACGTGTGGGCGCTCGACCAACTGAGCTATCTAGCCATAATGTTGGCAGTATCCCTATTTTGTCAATATCTTTGTTTGTGGGTACTTCATATGGGTCTATGTATGCCCATGATGGAATACCACCAATCCAATAAGATTGTTCCTACCGTTTACACATTTAAGATGCTCGTTTTTAGGGATAGGGATAGTTGCCTAGGTTGCCACATTTCGTTTTTAAAACTCAAGAGATTCTCCTGTTTTTTCCCCCCATCTTAATTGTTTGTGCCCGTGGATAATTATTGCCTTTTTTTCAGAGTTGTGTTGCTGCACCTTTGGTAATCTTGACAAGGCAAGAAGATCACGTGGTACGGATGAAGACATTCTCTTCGTCTACAAGTCATAGTTTGAGGTGAACAGATCTAAGGCAGCAGAGGAGTAGGAGTGCACCCACACCTGGCCAAATGAATCCAGTCGCCACCAAAACACAAGACCGCCGGGCTTGCCGAAACGTGGCTTCCCATAGTTTTCCAACCTTGGTCGGCCAAAATTCAGGCTGTGACGCTGCAATGGAAAGGTCTACTGTGGGCATCTAGGGGCTTCCGCCATTGTATCTCATCTCAATGGAGGCAAGTCCGAGTGGACCGAAATTCAGGCTGTGACGTTGCAATGGAAAGGTCTACTGTGGGCATCTAGGGGCTTCCGCCATTGTATCTCATCTCAATGGAGGCAAGTCCGAGTGGACCGAGATTCCAGCCTCGGACCCAACTGACAGCTTTGTCTCACGGCCGAGGTTTTGCGATTCACGGTGCGCGAACGTGATATCTCAATAGAGAAACCGCCAAATCCTGGTGCTTCAAAGAGAATCTTTGTTCTCTTGGCTTTTGTCGGGGTTTCTTTTCGGGCCAACAATACTCTCAATGAAAATCGATTCCGGCAATACCAAGAAAAAAATAATCTGACAGGGTGGAAGGAAAACCAAAAAACCAAAAAAAGGAAGATCCCCGGCGCTAAACTGGGGTGCTCTGCCCTTTTCTCAATAATTCTCTGACCAGCAATAACTTTTTGAACGATGCAGTGAATACATCTGTTGACCTCATTCCTTTTTTTTAAATCCATTTCTTCAGACAAATTGATTTTGTAACGAATATTCAAGTTATTTACTTGTGGATAGAAGAGCTCGTAGGTTAATAAACAAACAAGCAATTGAAATACAGGGTTTTGAGTTATGATAGCAAACTAATAATAGGACTAGTGTCATCTCCTACTGCTGTGCCGGTTTTCTCGGGACCACAATGACCAATTGAGCTCAAACTTTCACAGGTTTGTTTGTTCATGCATATTGTTGAATCACACAAAATGTGGACACTGATTTTGAGCTGTTACCAAAAGTGTACAATACCTTTAAGATAGTTGACTGCAACAATGCACGTGTGGGGTTGGAACCACTAATTTGCACCAAAGTTATCTTGAATCAAAAAGAAATATGAATTTTTTTTTTAAACAAATTTAAGAAATTACCATAATTATTTGGTTCGATATGATACATTCGAAATGCAAAATCTTATCTTTTATTTCCTACCAGATAATAAATTTACAATGGCATATTGAAATGAGTAAATAATCCATTTGTTTTTTAAAAACCTGTAGACTAGCGTGTAATGACCTATCCAGAGACATTTTGTATCTGTTTATTCACCAGCAATAATTTGTACGATTCATGTCGTTTGTATAAACAAATTGGATTTTAATATTGTTCCATTAATTTAAATTTCGACTCTGCTGAGAGGGAAAGATATATAATTGTTATTAAATTAATAATTTTTTTACAGAAACCAAATTGTTAAATAACTGTAAACGATTGATCCAGCATGTATGAAGCTTTGGCTGATTATGGATAATAAAAATGCATAGTTTATAAGATATTTTCTTTGTTTGTTCCTAGTTACTTAAAAATAATAATTGCGCCCTGCCCTGCAAAAAAAAAACAGTCAACAATTTCACAGGATGAGACTTGTCTCAGTCCCAGCCCCTGAACCAAAGGCGCTGGGGATGGGCCGATGTATCCGCCTGCCCATTGGACCATTTCCCCTGACCCTAATATCCCCCAGGGTCACCTCTTCCTGTTTATGAAAGATTCAACTATCGATAAATATGTAGCTCTACAGACTGTGTAAGTTGACCTCCGAGAGTGTACCAGTTTTTGCAACTTTTTGAACTTCCGGGCACCTCAAATAGCAGCTACAGCATGTTTTGTGGCAATTGATTTTAAAAAGAACTTGTATTGTGCTGTTTTAGTACATTTCATCCATTGAACATGGTTTGAATACAAAAAAAGCTTGATTTCGGAGATGCAAGTTGTAAACAACTTCGCTAATCTTGAAAAATGTTTTATATTTTTTAAAGCTGACCTTGATTTCTGCTTACGCTTGACCATAAAGAACATGCAATAAAAGGCGATCGTTGTGGTCCTTGACGTACACGCAAGCAAGCTCGAGCAAGCTGCTACATTTAGTAGTAGTATGGTACCCAAACCACGCAAAACTAGGCGTCATGTAAAAAATCCGACACAAGGTCCGTTTTCGCACTAACTAACAACGCGCTTATATCCCGATTTAGAATAACTACCTAACTTTGGTTTGTTAGTGCAGTCGACAAGGTTTACGTAACGCAGTCGGCGTAGATTATTCTCAATTTGACACTTGGAGCCGATGTTGGAGGTCAAGCAATACGTTCTTTACTTTCTTCATATGTTTCCAGATTTTGTTTTAATTTTATTTATTACGTTCTTAGTTTGAAAGCTAACCATATGTTTTTGGGGGAGGAAAAAAAGTAATGTGACAAAAATCAAAATAACACAAAATTGCACCTGCATTAATCCCCCATAGCTGTTGGCTCCGTGGTACTCGGATGCTCAATGGTGACCTCAGTGCTGGGGGCTTACACTGTCTATTGTCCAAATCTATTGGAAATAACTGTTGTTATTCTTATTGATCGCAACATCAATAATTTACCTGAATAGTTTCAATCAAACTTTGGTCTTAAACGAAGAGGGCTAATTAAAGGAACATTACAGAATTGGTTTTTGCTAACAAAACAGTTGCTGGCAGTGTAAGCACTTTATGTAATCCACCATATACATAAACTGACAAACCTGTAGAGGTTTGAGATCGATCGGTCATCTGGGTCACGAGAAAATAGTGAAAAACCGTCACATTTGCATAAAATCATATAGATTTAACAAAAGAATAAAACGCTCACTGAGCGATAAACTCCAATCGGAAAATTAGTTTATTCATTTCTCATCAAATTTGACATTTCAGACAGAAATATTTCAAGGGATGTTTTCTACTATCATCATCATTAGACGTGTAAGTTTTTTATGTAAATCTGTGATCAAAAAGTATATTTTACAAGGTTTTTTTCTTACCAATTCTGTAATGTTCCTTTAATCATTTACATTATCATAACACGTGTGTACGTGTTTTAATTGTGCGCATTGCAATGACAGCAGTACAATCAGTCCCATCATGCATCGCGACATCCTGAACAAGAATTTGTTCGAGCTCGTTAGCCCATCCCAGCAGTCCCAGGATGAGACCAGTGGGACCGAGCGAAATAACAAACATTTCAACTTGGACAAGTCAGATTTGTTTTAATTGAAGGCGAGACAGTCATAATTTAAAAAAAAAATTAAATATAGATATAAAACGGTTGAGGAGATGTTTCCCAAAACGAACCCTAGACTTGTGTTAGTCTTGTCTGATCTTGTCTGATCTTGGCTAAATGCTGCAGTGAAGTTCTTCCAGCATCAACTTGGGTTTTGTTAACGGCTCATGTGACGTATGCGCAAACACGAATCATAGACTTGTGTCAGTCTTATCTGATCTTAGCTAGAGCTGCAGCCCTCCTGTCTGTATTTTGGAAGATGGCCCGGATGAGACTCTTATCTCCCTAGCGTTGAACACCATTGCAAGAGGGCCCTGAAACAAAAAAAAACATGTCTTATTTTTAGCTTAAAAAAAAAAAAAACTTGATTTAAATATCTTATTTTTTACTTCATTTTCACTAAAATCACAAACTGCAAACTGCTTCCAAACCCCAAAATTACATGAGGTCACAAACAGTGATTGCAGCCTCGCGTTTGTCAACCCTACAGTAACTTTCTCTTTCAGCCCTTTAAAAAATTACTCTGCTTGGTTCTAAACCCGAGGCCATTACCATTACCATTTTTATATGCCTACAAATAAAATAAAAGTAACAACAAATCATATAAGATTTATAATGTTTAAGCATTCGAGAAAGACTATAAGCTAGGGTCGAAACGTCAGGCCACTAATGCATTTTTTGAATTTTTAATAGACAGATAACACTCTCATGTGAACGTAAGAGTTAAACACCTTCATGAATAATGTAAAGACACAGAGCAAATAACTACTTTTTACAACTTTAAACCCACCGAAAGAAAACCTACGACTCATTAAACAGGGCATGAATTTTCAAAGAAAATGTCCACTTGGCGACGGGTAGCCATGCCCGATACCATGGCAGAGGGTGTTGCCCCTCAGTCCCCCCGAATGTTCTCATACTTTAACACACTATTTTTCTTCTTGTACAGAAGTACCCCCCAAAAAATCCTGTAAACAATTCCTGAGATTCCTGGATCACAATGAAGACACAATAGGAGAATAGGAGTGGGGGGGGGGGGGGTGTATTGTCCTAATTGGTATGACAACTTTAAAAATCATAATGCACTCAGGCCATTACAGGGGGAAGGGTACACCATGCCACATATTGAGCACCGAATTGGCCACAGGTCATGTAGGTCAGAATTGAGCCAATTAGTAAACATTAATTCAAATTGACTCGAGCAGGATTTTTGAACCTGCAACCCCCGGACTAACGTGCTGGTGCTCTTCGAACAGAGCTACATGTATCTAGCCCTAATGCTGGAGGTCTACCTATTTTGTCAATAACTCTGTTTGGGGGGGGGGTGCCAGTCAGAAGCCATACAACCTGCGACTGCCGTGAACCAGGGATCGCATCCAAGTTTACGATACAGCCTGGAAAATGGCAGAAGAGGGATCACCTTTAAAGGGGATCGACTTTTAATTTTCAAATATCAAATAGTACACCACAGGGCAACTGATGGGTACATGTTTTAATAATTTTTTAACAGTCAACCTATGTAGATTAACTGCAACAATCTACCAAATGAGCCATCTAGCCTAATGTTTACATTGTCTTAATTTAGCCTTTGGCTAGAATTGCAATGTTTTATTATTATTATTATTATTATTATTGTATTTATTCGGCCAAGATTTAAAGACAATAAAGTTCACAAAAATACAGTAACACGTAAACAGAATCGAGCAAAATAGTAAATATAAGTCAAAATTATTGAAATAAATAAAACAATGTACAAAAACTAAAGACAAAACGAAGTTGGAAGGAAAAGGGTGGGAAAGGGAGGGGGTGGTTGGGCAACCATGAAAGACAACGGAAAAAAAACCAACAAAACAAAAACAAACAACAACAACAACAACAAACCCAGTATAACAGTAATAGTAATAATAATAATGATAATAATCAAACTTAAGAAAGCAGTAAACAACACCCCTAAGCAATGAACACTTCCCCTACAGTATCGACACCTACCTTTCCCTCCGACCATCTGTCCACGATGTCTTGCATGCTGGCTCGAGGATGAACTGCAGCTCTGTGAACGACGTCCAGTGGTCCACGGTGCCCTGCACAACAACCGGTTCCTTTTGAAGATAAAGAAGTGTCTTTTGAGTTAAGTTTCAGTCGACTTGTAAACTTCTAAGACTAAAATAACTTCACACTGACAAAGTCATCCGTAAGACTTGCTTCAAAGAGAAACATTGTACCGAGGTTTAGTGGGTGACTGGTCTGTTTTTAGGTTGTAACCACCCGCTTCATGGTGAACTTACTGGTTTACGACATTCCTCGAAGTGGTAATAGTAATCAGCGGCGGCGCTAATGGGGGGGCACGGGGGGGGGGGGGGGGGGGGCAAATGCCCCCCCAGTTATTTTTTTTGCCCCCCCCCCCAGTTTTTTCCCTGATGGCGGAAATTGAGTTTAATCCCAAACCATTGCACCCAATTTGTTACAATGTTGTTTGCGCTGTAAATAATAAACTCAATTTCCTCCATCATAATTAGCTGGCACCATCAAAAAAGCCCAATACACTTTCCATCTCCGGCAATGTTAATAAAATGTGGATTTATTTATCTATACAAGCTTGGAAACTTGCTATAAATAGAAATGCATTGTCTGCCCAAAACCGTAAGCAGCCATTGTACACGCAGTTCGCACAAACAGTGCAAAATCTTATTTCTAGAGTGAATTGTAGGCTTATACAGTACATTATAGACTTTTGTTTGCCCCCCCCCTAAATTTAAGTTTGCCCCCCTCTTGCCCCCCCAGATTAACAGGTCTAGGCCGCCGCTGATAGTAATACCAACATTTTTAAAGCGCCCCAATCATGCAGGCATGCTCTAGAGCACTTACCCACAGCAATATTAAAAATGGCATTGGTTTTAAAGCTAAACAGGTACAATTGTATGGACAAATTGAAATATTGTAAGTAACTGAATTACAACAAGTGGTAAAAATTCAAATACACATTATATTAAACCCTGTAGCAATAATAGCGGATAGAATGAATGACTGAGGAATAAAAATGCAATTAAATTAAATCCGAGGATAAAATACAGAACAATAGAAAACGTTGCTCATCATAAACTGTTAATTAGCAGGCCTAAAATTAAAAGGTGCATATCAATAGTAAAATCATTCAAATTTATAATTAAAAGTGGTAGAATGAGACTGCAGGCTGCACGCACTAACCAGCATCTGCTCTCTTTTTTTCCCAAGGTTCTTCATAATAATAATAATAATATAATAATGGCTTCTTGTATAGCGGGCATATCTGTCACTCAGTTACACTCAAGGCGCTTCAACATTCAGTATTTTCCTGCAAGGTATTGTGGAGCTCGGTTTTGAAGTATTAGACTTTTTCCTTTACATAGCACCATGTAATGGTTTACAAGGTGCTGTGGCGCAATATGCTGCCAATCAAACCAGGAACACCGGGGCGAACCCCTTCTCTTTCCGATAAGTGCACTGGGTTCTTTTTTACGTGCATTACACAACATATTGGACCTACGGCTTTACGTCCCATCCGAAGGACGCAGCAATAATGGTTAAGTGTCTTGCTTTAGGGACTCGAAACCCACAATCTGCTGAGCAGAAACACCAGAGCTTGAGTTGAGATGATGCATGATGTTGTGAGATCAATATTTTAAATTCCTGTGACCGTTTTTTCCACTCATTGGCTAAACAAACCATTCTTATTCTAATTCTAATGTGATGCACTGACAGTAGATGAATGCTGAATTACAAACTTTATCCTTTTTTTCTCTACACGACTAGACTGGATGTGGATACATCAGATTTTTTTTTAAAAAATCCTTGTGCATTGTTTCATGTGCAATATTTTATCCGCTTCTTGTAACTTTTTAACTTATTGATGTTTTTTTTAAAACTTGTGCAAGCAATGCAATTTCTTCTTTTTGGAGATGAATTATTATTATTATTATTTTATTCGGCATTAAAATTAAGCATACAGAGAAAAAAACAACAACATTGATACTGATTAAAAGCCAAGGATAGCCCAAAACGCTGATTAAAATCGGCTTATTTCCATCCGGGTCCTTAACAAACACACAATACATACAATTAAATACAAAACTAAAAAATTGCACAGGAAAAAGTGAACAATGGCAATCAAAAATGTACAAAACTGTTCAAAAATGTGATTGAGAGGAGAGATGTTGTTTCACTGCTCTTTCAAATTGATAATAATCATTAGAACATTTTATGTTATTAGGAAGTACCGGTAGGTTCCATTCATGAATACAAGTATAACATTTTTTATTGCACTCTGTCCCTTTTATTCTAGGAACAATAAAATTGGTGGAACTACTCCTTGTTGAATATTTATGCATATCTGAGACCTTCATAAATTAATAGAGGTAGTCTGGTGCCATGTCATGAAATTTTGTATAAACATGGTTTAGTTTGAATTGTGTAACCCGGTCATTAAATAACGTTGTCTTATGTCTTACCTCTGCATCTTCAGCCTTGATCAGATCAGGGATCTTCTCCTCAAGACCCAGGAATAACGAGTACAACTGGTGAGCATCATCGGCGGATATATCCTGTTGGGAATAATTATAAGAAAAGACGCCTTTAAACATGATCTCAGTATCATTGAGAGCTCTTTTTGAGTACACAATGTAAAAACAATCTCTTAAGAAGAAGTGTTGGCTCTGAACCAAAGGGGGTCAAAGTTAAGGTGATGTCCTGAATTTAAATTTTTCCACTGTATCTCATTTTAATATAGTATACATATTTCTTAAACCAAAACCAAATATTTGTCTACACCTTTTACTGAAAAGATTTCGTCAAAGAAAAAAAAACCAATATATATATATATCAAGCCAAAAACGAATGGTCTCTAAATGGTCTCCTTAAAAATATAGCAGAACGAAGAGATCCAATGGAACAATATGGGAGGTTAACATCTTGGTTGCAATTAGTCAAAATATACACAATATTTTGAAAGAGATTTGTTTCATTAGTATCAACTAGGAGAAAACAGCAAACAAAAAATTCAAAACTAACAATGGCGAAGGAAGGATCAAGCATGGATAACATTCTAATAACTTCTTAGGGTGTTTCGTCCCCACTTTGCTCATTTACCAGCATCCTTTTGAAAAAGATTCTTTTATACCCAAATACATTCTGGTTTCTACCAATCCAATTCAGGAAGAACATTCTTAGAAATCACCGAGGCGCGACTGTAAGTTCAGTAATCAGGGCTCGCCCTTAACACTAGCCCAGCGTACAATCTCTAGTAACTTTTACTGTTATTATTATTATTATTTATTTAGCCAACACAACGATACAAGACAAATACAAAAGATGGGCTTGGAGAAACAAAAGCAAAGTAATTACTATGGCCTGTAGACCTGCCACCCCACATCTGGTTGCAGGCCTTGCGCTTAAGCTTTTTGTAAAGTAGCCCGCCGGGCCAGTAAACTGTGCATTTTACTTGCCCCCAGGAAGTTTTAGTAGCCAAGATTTTAAACAGGAATTGCCATAAATGTAATGTTCTGATGTGGTAATGTTAACGATCACAACCAGTTTAATGATCAAATGAAGTTATATTCACACACTCAATAACGATTAACACATTTCACACATTAATTACATGTATATTCACATCTGAAAAGGAAGAAATGAGCAATTTAATCAAGCAGGTTTTACAGTTTTTAGTAGCCCATAGGGCAAGTTGAGAAGTGGTGTTTACTAGCCCATAGCAGTTTTTACTAGACAATGTAGGCTGGGCTAGTGTTAAGGGCGAGCCCTGGGTTGTAAAACAAGTAGAGTAGATAAAATTGCTACAGGCTAGTACACACTACTTCTCAACTCACCCCGTGGCCTACTAAAAAACTGTGCAAACTACTTGTTCAAAATGCTCTTAATTCTTCCTTTTTTAGATGTGAATAATAAATGTTTAAAAATGAGTTAAAATGTGTGAGAATGTGTACTTCATTTAACCAATAAACTGGTTATGATCGCTACTGTTAACAGGCCTGGAATTTCATCTTTGAGAGGGCAAGGCCATTTTCACTTTGCAAAGGGCACTTCCATTGGAAAATCTTAAAGTCTATGGGCAACTTTTGAAGGGGCACCAAGGCCAAGAGCAGGGCAAGGGAGGCCATGGCCTCCGTTGCCTCCGTGTAATTCCAGGCCTGTGTTAAGATACATTTAAGACAATACATGTTTTAAAATCGTGGCCGCTAAAACTTCCTGGGGGCTAGTTAAACGCACAGTTTACTAGCCCGGGCTTCTTGACAGAAAGCTTAAGCGCAAGCAAGGCATGAATCATGCTAAGGAGCTAAGCAGCAAGTACTGAATGCTGCCGTTATATTATTCTCTGCAAATTGAAAGACATAATTATTGTCGTTTTAAATATTATTAATGGTATATTAAAAACATTAAATTTGGTTGCCAAAGGCAAAATTACATTGAATTTACAATAGAAAATATATCAACAAATTTAAATATGATTGAGAGAAAAGGTGGAATATTAAAAGTAATCAATAAATATTATACGACAAAAGTGCACAATTTAAATTGAGTGGATACACAATGAAATATGTAAAACAGGCGAGCAAGGTTGCCCGGCAAGCACACACACAAACTAGACATAATTGCATTTGTGCACAAATGCGAGCTGTTTCGCTAATAACATTTTCAAGTTTAAAATTGACACGAACTTGCCAATATCTAACAATCTACGTTAAACATCTAAGTTTAAACATGATCGCACTAATACATCGGGAGATATACGACTTCAAAAAAGGCACCTTTAATGCCGCGTCATGTGACCCCCGATGAAACTTCACACATATGATGGCTGCCTGACGATCACCATATGTGTAAATTTTGAAGTGATTACACAAAACTTCCCCACACACATCTTCAAAAAGTCCATTTTGAACAGTTTTCAACCTGCCGCTACAGGGCGCTCGTGTGTATCATGACGTCATCGGTATTTTGCGCGGCGATGACGGGGGCAATCGCGTTAAGAGTTGAAACGTTTCTCTGCCAGCCGGGTATTTTGAGCCGACGTGACGTCATTAGTGCGGACTGCTATCAGCCTGTTACGCAGATACACCCTGATAGCACACACAGCATTCTCCCGAGTCGTATTTCTTTGGATTATTGCGAATTGGGGAGACAAGACCCTTACCTCAAGTAGTGTTACTTTCTCCACAATGTGTACGAGTACCGTGTTGACCAGAGTTGACATGGCCTTGGTGTAGATGTTACTGGGCAGAATGTTCAGCCACACCCGTTGGAGATGACCCAGCTGGTGCAGAACCTAGACAAGGACAAATCTTTGGCATCAGTGCTCTTCTACAGGTACTTTCATGGAATGTGCGCAGAAGATCTTTCACTTGTTGTCACTTCAAGGTTCAAGGTTCATGGTTCAAGGTTCAAGGTTCAAGGTTAATACATTTCCACAGTATTAGCAGTATCAAAATGCGTACAGAAATGTACGCATCTTCACAGCTCGAATTTGACACTGGACCGCAAAATGTGATGGGCAATATTTCACACACAAAAACTTTTTTTTAAAACACCAAGTTCGTATCTTGGTTAAAAATCCCCAGATGTAAGCACAAAACAAATGGAAAGAGACCAACCTTGTTGCAAATTTGAACAAATTGTGCATTTCCAATTAAACAAAATGAACAAAGAAGAAAAAACCACACAAGAAAGACCAGCTTGTCAATCTCTACAATTTTTACTTGACCAAAGTTGAGTTGTGTTTTGTGCCTCATGTCAATAGTTTTAGGGGGTTTTGTCTCTGTACCTGTTTGATAGCTTTCTCACAAGCGATGAAGTTTTCGTCCGTTGATACCTGGTCGAAGCCCCCGGCTCCTGACAGACTCTCTACTAACTGGTCTCGCTGAGTCTCTGCAATAAACAGAGTCAAACGATACACCGATGATAGTTTGTTGCACTAATGTGGCTGAGGAACTAGGACTGCCGTCATGACTACAACATTTTAAGAGATACCATTAGGCTCCTGACAGACTCTCTACTAATGGTCTCGCTGAGTTCTCTGCAACAAACAGAGTCAACGATACACGATGATAGTTTGTTGCACTAAATGTGGCTGAGGAACTAGGGACTGCCGTCATGACTACCAACAATTTTAAGAGATACCATAAGGAGAGACAAAAAAACCAAAATGGAATGTTGTTTCATTTCTTTAAAAAATCTATAAACCCTTTCAATTTTTTTTCTCTCTAATTGACGCTCACGGATCTGCCATTTGATCTCCAATTTGTGAAATCGTTGTCAATAATTTATCAATATTCTCATCAAAAGTTTATAATCTTTTCAAATAAATGACCCCAAAAATGTCACAAAGAAAACTCTAAAATTTAAAGGTAATTTTCTTTTCCAACCTGAGATTTACCAGTAAAACAGTCATCCGTTACGACATCATGAAACTATAGCCATTTTGATTTTGGTATGATTCCCCAAATACACACATTGACAATGACAGACCTTATTCTCAGTTTCTGAAAAGGGACCAGACTATTTTTCCTTCCCTGCTTCGGATTGGTTACATCAAAATGAGGCTGAATCAGAATTGCCGGCTAAGGCTATGATTGTTGCTAAGGGTGTTGCTAACAACATCGCGTACTTCAACACATGATGATGCAGACATCTAGCTGTAGCTGTAGCTGCAGCCGCAGCCGCAAATTCAGAAAAAGCCTTAATGTCAGGTTGGCGTAATGGTATCTTTCCACCTCTAGGACCTCGGCTCGAATCCTGCCGAGGGCACTATGGGTGGGTTTTCCCCTGGAATAATTCTCTGGGGGTTTTCCTCCCACATTTATAACTGAAACTTCCTTCCTTGTCTTCTCTCCGTTGAATTCTTGGATAGTATCGTGATTCAGTTCGCTTTTCTGAGAATCCCTGGCTTCATAACCAGAATTAATAAATAAAAAGAATACAAACAAAAATATGAAAAGAAAAAAAAAAGGAAAAAAATGCTTTAAGCCATGTGTGAATCAAGTGTACAGGGCCCAATTTCATAAAGCCTGTAAGCACCAAAAATTGCTAAGCACAGAAAAATATTGCTTACCAGAAACTGGTTAACAACCAACATTCCATAAAGTTTACATTGTTGCGACTGGTGCCCCACTCATTCTTTGCTTAGCAAAGATATGTGTTAAGCACTATTTTCTGCTAAACAGCTTTATGAAGTTGGGCCCTGGCTGCAGCTTTGGACCTTGGCTTCAACAACAATGTTGGGAAACAAGACTTCTTAGCATTCTAGCCACAGCCGAAGGCATTCATTCGGACACGGCCTTTTTTACGGACACAAAAGCAAGACTGGAGACGTTCTGGAACTACCCGTTTACCATTTGAGCCAGGAAGCACTCCGACGCCAACTTCCTGAAGACCGGTACGAGGTCCACAAAGGTGGAGGCGCCATCGCACAGCGGGGAGGGTAACGTATGGCGGTACTGATGCCCCAGCGTCATCAGATGGTGGGATATGTACATGCAGTTGTTGTGGTGGAGAGCCGAGACCTGTGGAAGCTTTCGCTGTAGTACAAAATAGTTACACACAAAAATACGGCCAGTGAACAAACGGCACTTGTATCGACCAATTCATTTTTTAAATAAGTGCACAGCCACAATCATGGGTACACTTTTTGTTACAAAGACACCAAATGAACAACACATAAATATTGAGCAACTCTATGCAGATCTTGTATTCGACAAACTCAAGTACTTTCTACACAGCACTGGTTAATTAATTATACAAACAACATTGAAATAACTGTTACATCACTGGTTTTCAAACTGTTGTTCATAACATGGACACGAACAAAATGTGTACCCATGAGTGAGGCTGTGCACATAAATTTGATATCGTCGCGTCTGTGCTTATGTTGAGCACGAGTTTGAAATTGTCAAAACGTTGTATCGCGCTTGAAACAGACCGGCTATACACACGAGATAAGATGCTTTGCACGCAGCATTTTTGTGCACAATACAACGTTTTTTGCATAACCGAGAAACGTTTTTTGCACGGACACGACGGTTATGTCCTCTACAAGGATTTTCCACCGTTACTGGGATGCTCTTTACGCGCGTTGTGGCGAGGCGCAAAGGTTTACTCGCGTCACGCAGACCTTTTGTATAGTTGTGTCAACCGTTCATTGGTCAGAGATGCCCCTGGTGCATAAACCTGATTAAACCCCAATCCACAAATCACAGTTGAAGCATTTTATATTTGTGACGCCCACCCTACACCAAAAATTCAGACAGTTCAAGAAAACAGTGAAATGGAATTTACAGTGAAGACAGCCGAAAGACCAGCCATGATATCAATGTGACGTGAATGTGTCAAACAATCTATGTTGAGAACAACTTTTTACATGAACTGATTAGGTGTTAAAGGAACATTACAGAATTGGTAAGAAAAAAAACTTGTAAAATATACTTTTTGATCACAGATTTACATAAAACTTACACGGTCTAATGATGATGATAGTAGAAAACATCCCTCGAAATATTTCTGTCTGAAATGCCATATTTGATGAGAAATGAATAAACTAATTTTCCGATTGAAGTTTATCGCTCAGTGAGCGTTTTATTCATTTTGTTGAACCTATATGATTTCATGCAAATGTGTAATCGGTTTTTCACTATTTTCTCGTGACCCAGATGGCCGACCGATCTCAAACTTCTACAGGTTTGTCAGTTTATGTATATGGTGGATTACATAAAGTGCTTACACTGCCAGCAACTGTTTTGTTAGCAAAAACCAATTCTGTAATGTTCCTTTAATTGAAAGCTTGCCTCATCTCTTTGATGAGCAAATCAATCCAGTTGTGAGTTTTGGCAGGAAGTGCCTGGTTTGGTCACATTTCATTGTACTGTCTTGGAAGACAGCAGTTCAATGCACTCAGATCGATCACATTCAAGAAGTGTATTATTAGGGTGTGTCGTGGCCGAGCGGATAAGAGCACCGAACTCAAGCTCTGGCGGTTTCTGTTCAGCAGAGTGTGGGTTCGAATCCCGGTCGTGACACCTGTGTCCCTGAGCAAGACACTTGACTATAATTGCTTCTCTCCACCCAGGGGTAAATGGGTACCTGTGAGGGCAGAGATGGTTCTTGTGATTGATTTAGCTTAGTGCGCTACATATTTGGCAGCACAGGCTGTATACTCCCCAGGGAGCTGAGATGGTTTAAGGAATGAAATGGCCCAGTGATCAGGGTAATAATGTTGGAAGCGCTTTGAGACATGGTGTATAAAGTGCTATATAAAAACCGAATATTATTATTATTATTAGCTGTTCCGACTTCTCTAAGAAGTCGGAACAGGTTTTGTTTTCGTAAAGATTTATTATTTTATATTATTAATATTCTTTATATCTGCCTAAATCCCCTTAGCATTTGTACACAATTTTGTTTAATTCTTAGGCCTGGAGATACCCCCGTGTATGAAAACTTTCTGTACTCACGAGATTTTCCCGATGGTAAGTAGGGATGACATCACAGAAAACCTCAAACATGTTCCTGACTGTGTAGAACAACTGGATGGCACTGTGTTTAAAATACAAATTGCAACTTTTAAAAAAAACAAATGTATTTCTGGAACAGTTCAGTTGATGAATGTGTGCTAGCTGGATTGACTGGAAAAGGCAAAAATTGATTCAATTAAATTTAACTCAGCTGACGTTTATTCCATGTTGGTGATTACAATGGCATCTAAATGTATAAAGTAAAAAACAACATCAATTATCAAATAGGTACATCAAATGTGTACAGGTACAGTATGGGAAAAAAAGGTATAACATGAATGTAGAAAAAATGGAAGTAAAAGTGCTTATACTTTCCCTAGCAGAGCCAAACACTTTAATCACATAAAACAAGGAAAGGAAAATAAATAACTAAATACAACAAGATAATAGACAGTGAGTCCAGGGTTGGAGTTCATGCAGAGCTAACATTGATCTTAAAGCTGTACATCAATCTTAATTGCTTAAGCAAAGTGTGATGTCACAATACAAATCACTATGGCACAATACTGACGACTCATCTTTAAGATGAATCTTAGTGCTTTGTAAAAAACCGAACCGAGATGACTAATTTTTTAAAGATGCATAAATACAAAAAAAAAAACAGCAGGTTTTTTATAATTTACACTCATAAACACCTGGGACAGTTAATATCCACTCTGAATGGTCGAGAGGAGATCACATGGCTATGTTTAAACGTGCGATATAAACACGGTGAGGAAATTTAGTCAAAAGAGGGCGCTATCAGATGGTTGGGCGGATCGCGCAAATTTCACGGTGCAAATTTATCATCTAATAAAAAATTGTAGCGCTACCCACTGCTAAAACATAAGATTTGAACTGCCTCTAGCTACCGGCAATGTCGGTGGTCTAGTTGGTAAGACATCTGCTCTAGAATGGCGAAGGTCGTGGAATCTAATCCCACCCGAGTAATTATGCCTGTGGATTTTTTTTCCCACAGAACTCGGGAAAGTACTGAGTATACAGTGCTTTACATACATCGGTGTAAGGGTTAAAAAAAACAAATAACATTCCTTATCCACGATGCAAATTTATCATCTATTAAAAAAGAACCAACTATAATTACCATTGCGGTGTATTACTTGAAGCTTCTTGTAGCGTCTGGTAGGCTAGATTCACCAGACATTCTGTACTCTCGCTGACTGCGCATGCAGGCAGTGCAAAGATTCCTTCACTTACATGATTCTTGTCCTGAGTAAAAAATAAAATAAAATAAATACAATCAAACCTTCCAAAGATGTTAGGTGCGTAGAAACCAAACTTTTTATATTGAATTGTGTCTGGGTATTGTTTTAATGCGTTTAATATAATTAAGTGTCTACATACTTTTTATAAATGTGACCCCCCCCCCCAACAATTTTTGCAACAGAATGCGGAATGCACCTCCGCGTAACGCGTCTGCTATTTCCATAATTTGGGAAGTCAATTTCTTTACGTACGTTTTGACTCCCAGAATGACGCCCAAGGATAGGCGTGTGTAAGCGCGGCTGCCCGTCGTGGAAATGAGTCAACGGTGCCTACCTTTGCATCTTGCTGATCCTTAACCTCAGCCGAGGTGTCCTTCTGCTCTTTGACGTCTTTGTTTGACACGGCCTTGCTGGAGCCGACACGCTTCGTGTTGTGGAGCTCTCTCTTCATCAGCTGGCGAGCCTCGACGATGAGCTCTTGACACTTTTTGTTTGCGAAGTGGACGTTGACATCTCTTGCATAAGTGAGCAATGGTGACGCTGTCGCTGTGATAAACCCTAGACAAAATATCATAAATAACAGAGTAATACATTTCTCCCCACTGGTCTTCCAGGCAATGATAAACATGGCTTCATCGTTTTTGTTGTACAAACAAAGTTTACGTAAGATCGATAGGCTGCCACCAGTGATTATCATTGCAGTTGGCACAGAGATTCAAGCCTACCATGGCTGATTATCGGCCGTGGCTTCTGGCCAAGGGTTGCCCAATCCCGGTTTAAGACATTCCACATTTTGTTGTGCTTAAGCAGCTCTATGAAATTGGGCTCAGGTCTGCCTCCACTACCCTGCTCAACAAGCAAGTGGAGGCTTAATACTTGGGCCTAGCCAGCTTCCCCTGGGTTGAATATGTTTGATTTATTCAAGTGGTCAGGTTTCGAGGTCACACTTTCATCAATGTTGGACAAAATTCAAATCATATAGACCTTTCTTTTTTTGATCAACAAACCGCGCGAGTTGGCATGGAGGGCCGCAAAACATGTTAGCAAAACATACAATCGCGGGTATGGATGTTGTGCCCAAATTCAACACTTCTGCAAACTTTCAATAACAAAAATATATATACATCCTATGATTGGTTGCTTTGTTTCCAACAAACTCAACATTATTTTGGAATATTTGTGTAACAAACTGTGACTATCTGTTTTGCTTTGCATTCATGGCTTCCCATAGTTTTCCAACCTTGGTTGGCAAAAACTTGGGGCTGTGACGTTCCAAAAGGTCTATTGACCCCTTGCAACGGACAGGATAGGCGCATGTAGGTAAAGGTATTTAACTAAAAAAACATTTTGTTTCACGTACTGACCTATTTTTTGAAGGGACGTCTCAAATTCTTCAGTTGCTGTAATAACAGCTTTGTATTCATTCAGCTGAAAGGAAGAACGAATAAATCAATGACAGTCCTGTGATTTTCACCCAGTCCTCTGAACTCTTGTAGATAGTTCATGCTCGACGTCGGCCATCTTTACGTACAGTGACATATAACTCTGTTAACCCTCCTACTCTCAGTGACTCTTGGCAACATTTTCCAGTGAGTTGACCAACCATTTGAAACCATTTGACTGCCAAGGTTGTGTACGATGGCACAACTGTGCACAGAACTAACTGTGTACTGTGTACATGCATTCCCTCATGGTATCATATTGCAGGCTGGCATGGTTTATCTATCATTCAAAACCACAGTGAATGGTATCGAATGGTCAGACAGCAAGAGGGTTAAACAAGTTCATAAACCACCTCCCCTAAAACAAATCCTACAAAACACAAACCCAAAACATACATTCAAGAAGACATCTTGAAAGCCAGAAACACAAACGAGTCGGGGACTAAGACGTACCTTTGAGCTACTTGTTGGTATTGAGTGCACCAGACTATTTTTTATGATGCATTGAGCTAGCTCTGGCCACATCATCTCACCTAGATAAAAAAAACACATCATCAAACAACATGAATTCAAGTGGTAAAGTAGAACACCTTTGGCCTAATGAAATCTGTTTATGTTTGGGGTAATGGGCCAACACAATTAGAGTATTGAAGTTATTATAAAGGATTGGTATGAATAGAAAACACCATAATGTTTAATTTCAATGTCTGAAAGCTTCCTGATTATGAAGTTCATACTAGAACCATTTTTTTCTGTTAAAAATTTTCCTCACAAGTGAAGTCATATTCAAGAAAAACTGTAAAAACTTAACAGCTGATTCCAATTGTTACAACCAAAATTAAGGACAATGTTTTTTAGTGACTGACTGACCTGACCTGACCAACTGACCTGACTGATGTGACTGACTGACCTGACTCACTTGACTGACCTGACTTACTGACCTAACTGACTAACTGACCTGACCGATTGACCTGACTGACTGACTGACTGACTGACTGACTGACTGACTGACTGACCTGACTGACCTGACTGACCTGACTGACCTGACTGACCTGACTGACCTGACTGACCTGACTGACCTGACTGACCTAACCGACTGACCTGACCGACAGACTGACCTGACTGACCTGAGTGACCTGACCTGACTGACCTGAGTGACCTGACCTGACCTAACCGACTGACCTAACCAACTGACCTGACTGACCTGACTGACCTAACCGACTGACCTGACTGACCTGACTGACCTGATTGACCTGACTGATGTGACTGACTGACCTGACTCATTTGACTGACCTGACTTACTGACAAAACTGACTAACTGACCTGACCGATTGACCTGACTGACTGACCTGACTGACCTGACTGACCTAACCGACTGACCTAACCGACTGACCTGACCGACTGACCTGACCGACAGACTGACCTGACTGACCTAAGTGACCTGACCTGACTGACCTGACCTAACCGACTGACCTGACTGACCTAACCGACTGACCTGACTGACCTGACTGACCTGACTAACCTGACTGACATAACCGACTGACCTGACCAACAGACTGACCCGACTGACCTGACTGATCCGACTGATCTGACTGACCTGACTGACCTGACTAACCTGACTTACTGAATGACTTGACCTCACTGACCGACCTAACCAACCGACTCATTACTATTATAATGCTACAACACTTTAGGTGAACACAAAGTATTTGAAGAAAAAAACAACAACACAAACACCCAAAACACAAAACTTAAAAACACATGTCTTGTTGGCATTATAAATACTCATTTGTGATATTTCTATGTAATGGTAAAGAACGGGATCATACTTTAAACCTTACTGCAGTATAAATATTTGTGAAAATGCATATTCTATTTTCAAGGCAAGGCTTCGGTCCGAGGCAGGATTCGACCCGGGGGGCCACAGAGATGAAAGGCAGGGCAAGCAACCACTAAGCCAACCTGAATGTTGATATGTTACATGCTCGATATGAAAAGAGGACCCTACCTAGCATCGACATGAGGGTACCGTCTTGCTCTGAATCTCTGCTCCCAGCGTTGAGACCGAGTAGCGGTCCTTTCAGCGCCTCCAGGATCACCAGGATGTTCTTGTAGAGGCCGACAGGATCGCTCGTCTCATTCGGTCGATCGCTACATACCCTCAATCCAAGGGTGGTTGTCTTCGACTGATAAATGTGTACAACAAGAAATGATTGCCAGGTAAATTGAGTTTCCCTTGACTTGTCATACCAAATTTGGAGTTGGGGTTGGGGTTTGTGTTGGAGTTGGGCATAAAGTTTATTTTCCTTCATTTGCCAGAACAGCAGCAGCTGGTGTACATGCAAGGGCGTTGTATCCTCGTTGCCTCGTAGTGATGGTGCAGGAGAAAGCTCGTTGACCATAGCGAGTACAGATACGTGGACCATTTGCTAGTGGATATTGTGAATTGTATGACGAATGTAAGTTGAAGGAATGCATTAGAACTTTTGGATAAACTAGACTTTGAAGATATGTAGGTGCATGTTTTTTTTAACTGTCAAATTACCTTTTTGGTTGAGTTGATTACTGAAGTAACATTGGGGAAGATTGCAGAAGGCTTCAGTATAAACTCCATCAGCCTCTTGCCTGGAAAAATGAACAGCAAATACAGACGTTAGATTGAGCTTGTAAAGATTTGAATTGATTGGCTTCATAATGCGCCACAGCACCTTGTAAACCATTACATGGTGCTACGTACGGGAAAAAAAGAAGGTTTCAAACGACACTAGTTTGAAGGGTGGAAGGTGTACATGTACAGTTCTTTCTAGTGTACTTACCGAATGCTTCCAGCTTACTCTTGAGAATTCCAACCTGATGCATGGCTGCAACGGTAGACTTTGCAGTTTCACTGTCAACTACACAACAAAACGAAAAAACATGACTTTAAGCATAGTAGAGTCTCTATCACAAATTAAACAATTTGGGGTTGAACAAAAGAACCATCAAAAGTTCACCCAACCGGTTTTCCTTGTGGTTTATTACTCGACACAAATTAAACACTTTAAAATGATGCTTTTACATTCAGAATGCGCAAGAGCGACCCAGACTAAGCTCCACCCCGTAATACATTGTCCAATCAGAAAGCCACGAACACACTCCCAAACAATTTGGTAAAAATGTCCTTACACACAAAATTCGTCAACTGGAATGCCGTCGTGTCTTTTTGTGTAGGTGGGGGCACAGAATGACGCATGTGTCGTTCATGCTATCTATGTGGAGCCCGTTGATAGACAGTTGCTATGGTGGGCGGAGCTTAACCGATGAGTCTATTGTAATAGACTTTGCAAGTCTCGCGTGTAGTAATAATAATAATAGTATCAATAATATTGGACATTTGTAGTGCGCCATATCTAGAAAAAGAACTCTGCTATTGACGGTACATAAAGGCACTGGACACTATTGGTAATTACTCAAAATAATTGTTAGCATAAAAACTTACTTGGTAACGAGCAATGGAGAGCTGTTAATAGTATAAAACATTGTGAGAAACGGCTCCCTCTGGAGTAACGTAGTTTTTGAGAAAGAAGTAATTGCTCAGTAAAATAGTTGAATTGATTTTGAGACCTCAAGCGTGAGGTCTCGAAATCAAGCATCTGAAAGCACACAACTTCGGGTGACAAGGGTGTTTTTTCTTCCATTATTATCTCGCAACTTCGACGACCAATTGAGTTCAAATTTTGACAGGTTTGTTATTTTGTGCATATGTTGAGATACACCAAGTGAGAAGACTGGTCTTTGGCAATTACCAAAGGTGTCCAGTGTCTTTAAAGCTCAGACTGAACAAGTGAGTTTTCAAGTTAGTTTTGAAGCTGGAGAGAGTGTCTACTAGTCTTAGGTTCAGTGGAAGAGCATTCCAAAGAGATGGTCCAGCATGTGAAAAAGAACGGTCTCCCCCAAGTGTGTTTAGAACGAGGGATGTTGAGGAGCATGGTGTCTGTAGAGCGAAGCTGTCTCGTAGAAACAATTAGCTGTATTCAAACTTCCATGACTAAGTTGGTCCCAACCATAATATTGAGTTTTACAGTGTGCGTGATTCTGATTCTTCAAATACTTTAGTTCAACGTAGTTTATGGCTAGGGAGGGAAAACTTAGCGATGAAATATATGACATTAAACTAAATTTAACGAATCAGCGAAGGAAACCAGAGGATAAGACTTGGCCTCCGCTTCTGGTTACTTGTAAACAATGCAGAACTTTGCCAACTTAACATTCATGTTATCAATAAACCATCAATGTCCTGGTCACACAAATTCAGCGAGATTGGGCACATGGGGCTCTAAACAATAAGCATCCTCGTCCAAAACTTTAATTTTGTTTCAATGTTAACTCCAAAAAAACAATTTCTATTGTATATACAAATTGAAATTGTATTTATTACAAATTGCTATGGGTATTTTTATTTCAAGTATTTTAAAAGAGAATTTCAAAAAGAAGATTTGATTTCATAGTTTTCCTTTGAGTTGTCTTTCTCATTTTTAGATACTCGCGAGACTTAGGCTGTATCCGAATCACAGGCTGTTGCTAAGGGTGTTGCTATGGATGTCCTATACTTCAACGCATGATAACGCCGCAGCCATAGCCGAACAATTCGGGTACATGGCCTTACATAGTCTATTCACTGCAGACCACATCTTGACTTGACTTGACAAGATGTCCCTTGGCCTCCTTGGATAATCGTCTCCATTCCAGTCTATTTTCTCGCTATTTGCTCTGCCTCAAGAAGTGGAATTTGGGCATCTTCTTGGACTTGATCTTTCCAGCGTAATGGTGGGCGTCCTCATTGGCGTGGTGTGAAGTAAATCATTGCAGTAGGCCTGGTTGGGGTAGCCTACAGGCTGGCATTCTGATATCATGCCCAAACCATTTGTGAAACTACCCACCTATCATTGCAGTAGGCCTGGTTGGGGAAGCCTAAATGCCCAAACCATTTCACTCCCGACTAAAAAAAGCTCTGTGAAACTACCCACCTATCATTGCAGTAGGCCTGGTTGGGGAAGCCTAAATGCCCAAACCATTTCACTCCCAACTAAAAAAAGCTCTGTGAAAACTACCCACCTATCATTGCAGTAGGCCTGGTTGGGGAAGCCTAAATGCCCAAACCATTTCACTCCCGACTAAAAAAAGATCTGTGAAAACTACCCACCTATCATTGCAGTAGGCCTGGTTGGGGAAGCCTAAATGCCCAAACCATTTCACTCCCGACTAAAAAAAGCTCTGTGAAAACTACCCACCTATCATTGCAGTAGGCCTGGTTGGGGAAGCCTAAATGCCCAAACCATTTCACTCCCGACTACAAAAAAGCTCGGTGAAACCACCCACCTATTTTGAGATGTACTTGAGTAATATTTGCCACGGTGACAGGTTCCCTGGCATGGGGTATCTTCCAGACAGCTAGAGCAGACCACGACTCTCCCAGGTGATGAAGAAGTGTCTCCTGGTTGACTCTCAACTCAGCCTGACGACAAAGAGAACAAAGAAGGCATTACGTGTAAATTCTGTTGTTTTTTTAACTTTTGGACTGATCAAAAAAAAAAAAAAAATTATTAACCCTCCTACTGTCAGTGACTCTTGGCAACATTTTCCAGTGAGTTGACCAACCATTTGAAACCATTCGACTGCCAAGGTTGTGTACGGTGGCACAACTGTGCACAGAACTAACTGTGTACTGTGTACATGCATTCCCTCATGATATCATATTTCAGGCTGGCATAGTTTATCTATCATTCAAAACCACTTGAATGGTATTGAATGGTCAGACAGCAAGAGGGTTAATAAAAACAACAATTTGTGGATCACAGATCCCTTACAATTAAAAAAAAAAACCTTCTTGTCTTTGCCTTCTCCTTTTTCCACAGATATCCCCCTTTTAGTCCGTCTCATTCACCAATTAATTGCCCTTCCCCTCTTCTTCTTCTCACCTTTGATTTTGTCTTTTAAATTTCCAACCTCTTGTTGTTAAACCAGCCCCTTCCCTCTAGCCCCCCACTCTTTGTCTCCTTCTTCATTGTTTGACCCTTGCTTTTCCTATGTGCTTTCTGCCTCTATCTCTTTTCATTTCTAATAGTATGGGGTTGAACAAAGAAAAATTGACTAGAGCGGGATTTGAACCAACGACCTCCGGATTAACGTACCGGCGCTCTACCAACTGAGCTATCTAGCCCTATATTGGCGGTCTCCCTATTTTGTCAATATCTTTGTTCGGGGGTGCCAGTCAGAAGCCATACAACCATCTTTTCATTTCTCTCCACTTGACTGCTTCTGTTACACCAGTATACATATATATGGTATTTGAGGCATTGCATGGTGAGGTATCAATAAATATTTGGTTTGCGGTAACACCATGTTTATAAATATCTACTTTGCTGTGTAGATTTTGTTCTCTAGAGAACTTGTCTTGCTATATATTCTACTTCGGCGGAGCAGATTTTCGGGAATTCGGGACACTTCTCAGTTCTGAAAAGAACTGTCCTGCTTATTAACTACTACCTGGGCGGGAGGTAGGAAATCGGCCCGGACTACTACAGATCTGGATCGGGGGGGGGGGGGGGACTTCTCGTAATTAACTGCACTGCCGCGGAGTGAGTTCTTTTTGGTCTCAACGCTTTGACTAGCTTGCTCTAGTCATCGTCAGTATACATATACTTGTTTATGTGTGTGTTGTGTTGAACTTTAGCCTTCGAGAAAGGCTCTGGTGCTCATTTTTATAAAGATTTGGACACCTCAATTCCAGATCCTAAGAAGTACCTTGGTGAGAACTGATCAGAAGTATGAACCAAAATGCACCCAAACCATTGGTCTGGACTCTGGACTCACCCGCACTGCTTTGATGATCTTTAGGTCACAGTAACCATCTTCTATGAGAATGTCTAAATCAGATCTCTGTATAAAAAACAAAACGTAACACAAATTAATTTTGGCTAGTGTTGGGCAAGTTTTGACAAAAACCTCCCCCCCCCCAAAAAAAATACCAAAATAAATACAAATTAAAACTAATAATATATCATTTCTATATAGTGCTTTATCTAGGGCATCTCAAAGCGCTCATTTTTTTTATTCAGGGATACAAAGCTATCTTGAATTAAAGGAACATTACAGAATTGGTAATTGTAAAGTATACTTTTGATCACAGATTTACATAAAACTTACACGGTCTAATGATGATGATAGTAGAAAACATCCCTTGAAATATTTCTGTCTGAAATGCCATATTTGATGAGAAATGAATAAACTAATTTTCCGATTGGAGTTTATCGCTCAGTGAGCGTTTTATTCATTTGTTGAACCTATATGATTTCATGCAAATGTGTAATCGGTTTTTCACTATTTTCTCGTGACCCAGATGGCCGATCGATCTCAAACTTCTACAGGTTTGTCAGTTTATGTATATGGTGGATTACATAAAGTGCTTACACTGCCAGCAACTGTTTTGTTAGCAAAAACCACTTCTGTAATGTTCCTTTAAGAGAGCAATCTATATAAAATGCCTTGTAGAGATATACAAAGAGCTTTAGCACAATCTGCGCCAGAGACACAGGAACAAACCTCTTCTCTTAAAGGCCCTGTACACTACTAGTAAGGACGAAAAACACAATGTTCACAGATTCACACATAACTTACATGATTTAAAGTAATGATAGAAAGGGTTCCTAAAAATATTTCTGCCTAAATCGTTTCTGAGAAATGAGTAAAACACTAGAATAAAAACTTGATGTTTGAAAAAACAGAAAACACATAAGGTCTCTTTTCACTATTTTCTCGTGACCTCGATGACCAACTGAGCTCAAACTTTCACAGGTTTGTTTCTTCATGCATATGTTTAATCACACAAAATGTGGACACTGATTTTTGAGCTGTTACCAAAAGTGCACAATACCTTTAACCCTCTTGCTGTCTGACCATTCAATACCATTCAAGTGGTTTTGAATGATAGATAAACTATGCCAGCCTGAAATATGATACCATGAGGGAATGCATGTACACAGTACACAGTTAGTTCTGTGCACAGTTGTGCCACCGTACACAACCTTGGCAGTCGAATGGTTTCAAATGGTTGGTCAACTCACTGAAAAATGTTGCCAAGAGTCACTGACAGTAGGAGGGTTAATACAGATAAGTGTACTTTCAGTCCCTGGATAGGTTTTCACTCCCTACCTAATTGTGCCGGTTTCCCGCATTGGGTGTTTTTCCTCCCAAAACTGAACATTTAAATTCTTGTTTCCTATTCATCCTGTTATTGGGCACTAATTGTGCTCTCAGATGTGTGATGAATAAATGTTGACACTTTTTACTAACGGGTCCTAACGTTTGCGTGAAATTTGCACAGGGTAAAATGTGTTTAAATGAGAGAGTTGAGAATCCTTACCATTTCACTGATGACGTTTGCCGCTTCAATATACTCATGATTCTGTATAGAACTTTGAAAATCTTTCACTGAACCATTGATCTGAGAAAAAAAAGAAGAAAAGAAAAGCAAAATCACAAGACTATGTTTGAAAATTTATGCATGTTTTATCACACTAAAATGTGTACATCTTGACAGCAAAAAATGTAAATGTACATAAATGCCTCTGTACGAGTTGTGGTGGTTTGGAGAGGAAGCAGCGGTTTGACAACTCGACGTTTCGATCAGTATGCGCTGACTGTCTTCAGGAGAGCGCAGCCTGAAGAAGATCAGAGCACACTGATCGAAACGTTGAGTTGTTTAACCACCGATTCTTCTTCTGACCACCACAACTCATGAAGAGAGATTATGTAAATGGTGTCTCACTTGACTATTTCCTTTTTGAAAATGTTTATTCCTGAACGAATTAAGCATGAAATAAAAATCCCCTTCCCTCCAACCCCCCCCCCCCCCCCCCCCGCTTGTCTCCATAACCCCTGCTAACCCCCTGCTTTTTTCTGAATGCTTTATGCTTTTCTCTCTCCACTCTCTCTATTCATGTATTTCCACTTGACTGCTTTTGTCCCCCTTGTATGCATGTATGTGTGTTGTCTTGTCATTTAGCCTTCGAGAAAGACTCTGCTAGGGTCAAAAATGTCAGGCCACTAACTAATTTTTTGCATTTATACTACAGGTCCTTTTGGTTGGTAAGCAGTTTGCAACAGCTAATTATATTTTCTCGAAATAAAAGAGTTACTTATATATTCACAGGTTGAGCGCAGATTGTATATACATCTACGCAATGATATATGTGAAGTTTATCTCTTGAAAAAAAATAAAATCTCTTTATCAAATTTTTTAGATACACTAAGCTGACCTTGCATAGGGACTTTAGCACTTCAATGATGGCGTTGGTTTTCTCCAACTGTGTTGTGAGGTCATGGAGGTCACTGGTGGAACTGTTCAGCTGGGCACTGATGTCGCCCTGAAGTATTGAGGAATCAAAACCAACAAATTCAACACGAATAATAATTATTATATTAATTTAATTCCAAGAACGGAACAAACCCCATACTCCGGGGAAGGGCTACAACAATAACAAAAGGAGAGGTTGGCATGAACAAATACCAAATTATATTATATATGGTTTTCCTTTAAAGGATCACATTACAGAATTGGTTTTTGCTAACGAAACAGTTGCTGGCAGTGTTAGCACTTTATGTAATCCACCATATACTGAAACTGACAAACCTGTAGAAGTTTGAGATCGATCGTCCATCTGGGTCACGAGAAAATAGTCAAAAACTGATTACACATTTGCATGAAATCATATAGATTCAACAAATGAATAAAACGCTCACTGAGCCATAAACTCCAATCGGAAAATTAGTTTATTCATTTCTCATCAAATATGGCATTTCAGACAGAAATATTTCAAGGGATGTTTTCTACTATCATCACCGGAAAATTAGTTTATTCATTTCTCATCAAATATGGCATTTCAGACGGAAATATTTCAAGGGATGTTTTCTACTATCATCACCGGAAAATTAGTTTATTCATTTCTCATCAAATATGGCATTTCAGACAGAAATATTTCAAGGGATGTTTTCTACTATCATCATCATTAGACCGTGTAAGTTTTATGTAAATCTGTGATCAAAAAGTATATTTTACAAGTTTTTTTCTTACCAATTCTGTAATGTTCCTTTAACTTAAAAGCAGAGAATATGTACTTCGCAACACAATTCATAATGGTTTTATCATGAGAACTCATAAGGAAAGTAAATTTGTCCTTCTCAGATAAGATACTAAAATCTGTGTAACTTTGACCAATGGTAACATACGATTTCTTTCTTAATACATTAAACATTGGGCAAAAACAAATGAAGTAAATCTCCGTTTCAACGTCCTCCAAGCAGTGAAGACAAATATGATCCTTAAATTCTACACCCCGTATATCGCCCAGCCTCAACTTGTAGTTTATGCGCTGAGCATCTAAACCTTGCTAAATAATAACATCATAGCATTGACGCGTAAACGATTAGTTATCAGTTCGGAGATTCTGCATAAAAATTACACCACAACGAGCTGTTACTTAATCAGTTTAATGCACTGACCAGTCACGATCACGCTTTGGGGAGGGAAGTGAAACACCGTGGGACAATTTTGGCAGCAAAAACTGTGAGCCCTCATTCAACAAATCGTCACAGTCCCTGGTGCAGTGTGGCCATGCAGAGGGCCAACAAGCGGAAGGAGTCCGGCGTATTGGCACTACTTAACGGTGCTTTACAAAGCAAGCAGCTCCACGAAAAATTGGGCTCTGCAGGGTCTAAAAATAGTCCACGACACCGCCACGTTTGACACCGTACCTTGATCTTATTGCTGAGGTTCTGCATCTCCCCGGAGACGGTCTGCACTTTACTGTGCAACTCCTCAGTGGTATCTCTGGTGGGTCTGAAGTGGGTATATTTCTCGTGTACAGCATGGTAGATCTCTCCTTTGATCTCGTCTATATGAGACGACAGCTTGCCGATGCGTGTTCCTAGATCTTCCTTCTCCAACAGATCTGTATGGGAATGGGGATTAGGATGAGTCATGAATTGAAAATGTTCAAGTAAACTTGGCCATTTTTGAAAAAAAAGCATGCGGGAATTAAACTGTGAATTGAAGTAGTCTACACATGGGAATGTAATAGAAATCGTGGGAATAAAGTAATAAAGAAGTTTCCTGAAGTTGATTTGAATATCGATAGAAAAAGGATACAGGCGAACTGTAGGCCTTGTAAAAAAAATGTTGCTGCTGGCAATGTCAGAAATCAAATACCACCGATGATTGCCTTATTGTTTAGTGTTCAAACCCTTGATCCTTTCCAACAGCCGTAGACCGGAGTAAGGTCTTCTAAGTGGAGGCCTAGGTAGTTATTGTTAGTACTAGTAACTTGGTTAAGGGACATGGCTAAGTAAACATGTGGGTGTACATGTATACCCCTACCAGGTATCTTTAGTTTTTTCAGTAAGCGTTATATGGAGCCGTTTTACAGTATAGAGACCTCTTTAGTCTTTAGTCTTTGTGAGTTTAACGCATCAAGTTAGCTAAAATTTGATAAGCCAGGTTTAAATTACCTTGCAATTTCGGTTGTATAGTACAGTGTTCTGCCCAGGATTTCTTTAATGGTGGAAAATGTTTTCCCTGGAAACCATTGCGAGATGGATCAGTTACACAGTAGATCATATAAACAGCCTCAAATCAAAGAAGAACTCAAAATTCATGGCTTCAGATACCATTTTTACTTGTAAATACCCAATTTTACATTCCGTTGAAAACCTTTGAAAGGAAATTGCAAGTGTAAATGTAATTAAAAAATTTGGAAAATGTGTGGTGGTCGGAAACAGAGAAAATTTTGCCAGTGGTGGTTGGGGAATCTTGAGTGCCGGGCGGGTTTTCTGGCACCGACCACTGTGGGCAGAACCCTGATAGTGTGGCATGATACATTGAGCTGAGGGTTCCAATGCTGAAGGTAGGAGGTTTGATTCCCGCAAAATGTTATATTGTCAATGACAAGAAATAAGAAACTAAATCTTCGAACGTTGTCGAAAGGATGCCGAATCCGACCAGCATCACTTTTTTTCACTCACTGACCAAAAACATAATCATATATTGACAAACAAAATACTATTTTTAGACATTATGAATAATGCAATGCCATAATAATAATGAATGATAAACTGCTATAATTTCCACCACGCATACCAAACGTCAACAACATTTTTCACGAAATTGTTGCAACTGCCACTACAACTAGTGCAGAGTGTAAAGTAAATGACTGGTTTAATTTTTAGGTAACGGAACAACACATTTATAACTATCACATTCGTTAAGAATGATCATTTAATAATATATCTATAACCATTAATCTAAATGAAACTATAGTTTTTGACAAGAAAAATTGCATTTTTTACCGGTATTTGCAAGTAAGACATCCGTTACGAGCGACGCCATCTTGGATCTCCCGCCTTCGCCACAAATCGTCAGTGCCCCTGACATATTGCTTACGAAAGCTGTAGTATAAGTCAAGGTACCATACTTTGAATGCCACGTCGTCTGCTACACGTTGATCGAACCCTTTTCCCCACGACTGGGACACACGCCGGAAAAATTAAGACAATAGGCTTTTCTTTTGTACGAAAGCGTTAATGTGATATTGAGAAAAATAAAAAAAATTCATAATTAAAACTTAGTACATGTCATAATTATGACTTATATCTCATAATCATGACTTACAGGTAGCATAAGTCATATTTGACTTGTGCCAATTAAGTCATATTTTTGAGATATGTTAGTCATCATGACTTGTATTAAGCTGTAATTAATTATGAAATATAAGTCATATAATTATGACGTGTAGTAAGTCATAATTAAGAGACGTAAGTCATAATTATGACTTAAATGTTCTTTCTCTTTTGATGTCTGTACTCTGTACCAGTACTTTTGTTTACAAACACTGGCCATTTTATTTTGTATAATTTAATGTGCTGTCTTGAGTATCCCAAACATATAATTGAGTTGACACAGTGTTCCCCCTTTTTAGTAATCAAACATTAATTTTTTTAAAGAAAATGTGCCTGGTCACCCTCTCAGCTTCCACAGGGTCAGCACCAAAATGCTGTGCTTGCTGGTGTTTGTGTGTATGGAAAGACCTGCTCAAGTAACCTGAAGTATGCAACCTCCCAAGCAAAAAATTCCTTGCTTGCCTGTTTATGCTTAAAAATAAGAGCAGACCATTTTGCTACCATAGGCCCAGATTTGTTCATCAATTGTTCACTTTTTGGGGGGTACACAATGTACGTCTAAAACTCGATATCGAGATGTTGTCAAATTTTGTTGATGAAACTAAGATAAATTTTAAAGGAACATTACAGAATTGGTTTTTGCCAACAAGACAGTTGCTGGCAGTACAAGAACTTTATGTAATCCACCATATACATAAACTGACAAACCTGTAGAAGTTTGAGATCGATTGGCCATCTGGGTCACGGGAAAATAGTGAAAAACCGATAACACATTTGCATGAAATCACATAGATTCAACAAATGAATAAAACGCTCACTGAGCGATGATAAACTCCAATCGGAAAATTAGTTTATTCATTTCTCATCAAATATGGCATTTCAGACAGAAATATTTCAAGGGATGTTTTCTACTATCATCATCATTAGACTGTGTAAGTTATGTAAATCTGTGATCAAAAAGTATATTTTACAAGTTTTTTTCTTACCAATTCTGGAAATGTTCCTTTAAGAGGGCACTTTTTCTAATCCTCTTAGGGGTCTTCCAAAGTTTTCAAAAACAATTTTAAGGTCAAACAGAATGTACTACTTTTTAAGAACATGTACTACTTTTTAAGAACATCCCCCCCCCCGCCCCCCGCCTGACCTAAAGTAGTACTTATCAAAATAATTCTGCGTGCCAGCATCGATGCACATTAGTATAATGTTGTTCAATGTAACACCCTCTCTCCAACATAACCAACATGATTGCTAGCAAGATTTTCAAGTAATTAATTTGTATTTGTTTGGGTCAATTTTTCCCTCCACTGTTCCCACTGCAGAAATATCCACATTTCTAAACCTATTTTTTAAGTCGTACACAAGCCTCTGACCCAGTAGTGGTCAACAGGCTCTTCTGGAGAACTATTATGACAAACTGAATCAAACACTCTCAAAAAAGCATTGTTACAAATAATAAAAACAGAAAAGTGTTTAATTGCTTTTTCAACTACAAACAAACAAATCATGAACATTTTCATTTTGTAAAAGTTTTTCTGAATTCCTTACAGACTTTAAATCATCTTGAAAATAAATACCGTTAAAGCTTTTGATGACCGGACGTGTAGTCTCAAATATATCCTGAGAATAGTCTCTTTTCACAAGTACCTTGAAACTTACAAGAAGGAAGGAAAAATTGAGGAATGTACAGAGAAAGAGTTCCACACCATTTGGTACTGACCAAAATAATTAAGAAATGTGTTTGGTGGCGCATCGTGGCCAAGCGGTCTAGCGCACCAGACTCAAGCTCTGGGTGTTTCAGCAAGGGAGTGGGTTCGAGTCCTGGTCTTGACAGCTGTGTCCTTAAGCAAGACACCTAACCCTTATTGCTTCGTCCTTCAGACGGGATGTAAAGCTGTATCCCCCTCCCCCCTGTGTGTTGTGTAATTCACGTACAAGAACCCAGTTACACTTACCGCTAAGAGAAGGGAGTTGCCCTGGCGTTTCTGGCACAATGGGGGCCTTTTTGGAATGCTAGGTGGCAGCAGACTTACCAGGTATATCCATTGTTCACAGAACTACATACACAATGGAATTTTACCTGATAGGTCTGTTGCCATCTAGCGTTCAAAAGTCTCCCATTGCCAGCAAATTGCACCTCACCTTGTAAACCCTTACAAGGTGCTATATAAACTCAAAATTCAAAAACTTTACCTGTCTTAAACATAATAAAACGCTTTGAGACGCCGTTAGATAAAGCGCTCTATATAACAACTACCCGGTAATAAAGTCTTCTTGACCATATATTATTTCGACCAAAAGATAACTACAATGGGCAAACACACCTGGGCACACGTTCTGCATGGAATGTTAAACTTGTATTTATAAGAAGAATGTGAAATGTTGAAACAAACTTCAAGAAATGCTTCCGTTGCTGCAAGAGGAAGCGTACAGAAACTTTGAAAGCTTTTGTTACTTATGTGAATATGTTTTGTGTATCTTTTGTTCTGGACGAAAGATGTCAAAATCACATTTGAACACATTTTTTATCGTACTGTGATCAACAGCCCGTTTTTAATTAAACAATCAGCCATTTTTATTTTTTTTTAATCTAAAAAAAAAAATTCACTTCCCCATCTACACCTAGCCAAATAGCATGGTAAATGTTTTGTTACTATCCGGGGTCTTTTTCACCCCCCAAAAAATCCATAAACGACAGCTCTCCCGGAATTCCCTAACGCACGGTTAAGACTTAAAATAAGTGCGTATGAAAGGTTAACAAATGTCTGCCATATGTCTGTCCAAAAGGAACATCAACCGACGTGAAGTTGTTTAAAACATCATCCTGCCATTAGGCCTTTTAAAAAAATGGTTATGTTGGCGTAACAGGCCAGAAAAAATAGGGTAGGTAGGTAGGGTTTTTATTTTATTTCTAAATATTTTTCTATTTTACAGTCTAGGTATAGGATAGGATAGAATAGGTAGGACATTCCAGCAATTATAAGCCTTCAGTGTTTAAATGGCCTGGGAAATCTTTCCCATCATCTGAAAAACTTGTTGCAGACTGGTTGAACGAGACTATACATGTACTAAAGTACTATCAGCCAGTGACGATCTTCTGCATGTTGCGCAGAACATAGTGCACTCCAAAGTACAATGAATGCTATGGCCATACATTTGAAGAAAAACAGAGAGAAACGGTTTCAAATGTATTTGTAACTGACTTAAAGATTATAATTAGTGAATTTCTTCCCTTGAAAAAATAAAAATAACTAGGTAGGCCCCAGTTTTAGGGAAGGTCGGGTTACACCAACATAACAATTTTTTTTTAAGGCCTTATTGCCACCGCACTAGATTGTCTAAATAATGTTGAAGGGCAAGTATTTTTTGTTTCCAGGTCAGGTCAGGTCATGTTAAACTCAGCCTTGTAGAGGTCATCCACACAATGACCCATGACCTCACTGACCTCACCGGAGACGTCTTTTATGATCTCGGACACGATTTCATCAGCAACTCTGTCAGAAAGGAGAAAAAACCATAAGAAAACAGATTTGAGAAATTGCTATCTATAAAAAGGCGAAAAATAATATGAGCCAAACGGCAATGGTGTCTGTAATTACACTCAGTCTAAAAAAATGTCAGCGCCACAGGGTCTTTAAGTTTTGTACTCACTCCTCGACTAACTTCCATGGGTCAAAGGTTCCATACGCCCAGTGGGACGTGCTCTTCAGATGATGCTCAAAGCGCCCTCTACTGTCCTTGATGCGATTCATCATATCGCTCGGAATGAAGAGAGGAAACCGTGGCCTGTCCAGCATAGCAGGTCTGGTGTCCAGTTCGTTTCTGGTCGGTACGGTGCGGGGACTGGTGCGTTCTGCTGGGTGTGGTCCGGAACCAAGCAGACTTTGTAGGATCTTGGCATGGTTGGACGGGTCCAGGTGTTTCATTTCAGGGGTCCGGTTTGTTTCACTGTCATCACCCTGGGGTGGAGGATGAGCGTCCGTGTCAGAGTCATCTTCACTTATCGAGGTGTAGTCCAAGAAAGGTTCTCTTTGTGCCGAGCGTCTGACATCATCTTCTTGAGGCTCGCTTGAGGAGACGCTGGCAGTGGATTGATGAGAACCCATGGGTTTGTGAGAGTTTGTGAACTGCATCGAGGTGTGGGATGTAGGCACAGCATCAGGGAAGCTAAATGAGTAAATAACAATAATAATATATTTATGTAGTGCCTTATGGAACAGCCTCAAGTGTTGCTGCAGCTAAAAACTAGTGAAATTTGTTAAGTTACTATGTATACAAGATACCTTAATAACCTAAATAGGAAAAATAGGCATGAACAGAAAAAAGGTGTACTGCCGTGTTTTAAACTTTCCAATTTCCATTTTTGTTCAAAAGTTAAAGTCAGTGCTTAAATCATAATTCATATCGGCACCTTTCAAGGAAATCCCCATCTAGTGGAGTACCCAGCATCCATCTGGCCTCCTTCTTTTGGATGGGGTCTCCTTGAAGCTCCTCCGGGTCGATGTATTCTACTCGCTTCCATCTTCTCCTGATCTCATCTTCAACAAGCTACCGTACAATATATTAAAAAAACAAAAAACAGGTGAAATTAGTTTGAAGTATGAGGACACAAAATGTGAAGAGGTATATGAAAAAATCCTGAAATCGGGAACAAATACTGACAAATCAAAGGCATGATAAAAATTAGATGCAAGAATTGGGGAACAATTTCCACACATTTTTGTTTTGTAGTATTTCAGGAGGAATTATTACGCAGGACATTTTGTACTGGTGTTTAAGTTTACAACCTAAAGCTTTCACTTTTTAAGTTTTGTCTTTAACCCCAAAACGTTGCTTCTCAACGTCTGCGTACCTCCATGGTGTCCAAAGAGTGAAGTATTCCTTCCACAGTTGGGGCGTCTTGGAGTTGCCGAGCCTGCTTCTCAAGACACTCGTCCCGATCGATACGATGCAACTCCAGGGCTGTGTCTGCCAAGATGTCATCAAGAAGGAGGTCGCTGAGAAGGTCTGCGTTGTTGCTCGTCTAGAAAAAATCAATGAGCAAGATAAATCTATGACTTCCGTTAAACCGTTTAACCATTTTAAACACAACCGTAACTATGAGCTATCTGTAAAAAGTGCAGGTGTCAACACACTTTCAAGATTTGAAAATAGAACACTGTAACCCAGTCTTAACAGTCACAAACCACAAACCACAGGGGGGGGTGCCTACACAGCAAAATGTCTAACAAACTGTAAAGAATTGAAAATAATGTATTACAATTGCAGGGGGATAAAGATAAGAAACAATCCACCAACAAAAGGGATGTCAATCATTCTCCCTGGATAGTGTCTGGGGCTAACATTTTAAAGAAAAGGACGGCCTATTTGTTTTTCTTTTTACTTTGGGCTTTGATTAACTGTTAAGGAAATTTTGACAAGATTGTGAAGATCGCAGAATTTTAGCTGTTTTATACTCCTGAACTAAACTTTGAAGATAATTTTTAAAAAAATCTATTCTAGCCTGTATTGGTAGCCAATATAAATCCTTTAGAATGGGTGTGATGGATTCAAAGTAAACATTGACAATCCACGAGTAGTTTAACGACAAAAGGTGAGTTTTGTTCAAAATAACTATTTGATTTTAAATTAAAATAATTTTTGTTTCTATTTATAAGATTTGACAAGTCGATTGACTAGACGGGTTCGAGTGAAAAAACAGACCACGAATGTGTAACTGAAAACGCAATTGTTCAACTTACGGCTTGCATAGCTCGCTGTGATAGTTGATGATGTAATGACTGCCTTGTTGAGTTCTGCTGAAGCCACTGCTCCTTGGCCACAGCCTGGAGAGGAAAAAAGGTACAGAATGGACGAATTTAAATTAATCCAGAGAATCAGGCCTGTGGGACAATCTCTCAGTGTTATCAGGGCCAAATTTCATAGAGCCGCTTAGCACAACAAGTAGCAAGGGACAACAAATTATGCTTACCAAAATAAGGTTACCAGCCCAAAATATCATGTCACATGTACAATCTGCGACTGGTACCCTGCTTATTTTGGCTTAGCAGAAAAATATTAAATATAATTTTCTGCTGAAGCAGCTCTATAAAATTGAGCCCCGTTTGGCAAAATTAAGCACACCCTTTAGTCAATTGGGCATGATATTTGACCCTTGAACACAAAAAAAGGAAAATCTCATGAAGTAAAAGGGGCCAATCTACAAATGGTGTAGGGTTTTTTCAATGATTAGTTGAGGAAAACATTTGTAACGAGGATTAAAATATAAAGAGGATTACTCATGTAAAATAGCGTGGGGCCAAGCCTGTCAATTCAGGAGGTTCAGGTCTGTCAACTAACAAGGAGGGTCAGGGGTCGATTTCACAAAACTCTTCCTAACTTAGGACTAGTCCTAGGCAATGCTAAGAGATAGGACTAGTCCTAAGTACTGGTCCTAACTTAGGACTAGTCCTATCTCTTAGCATTGCCTAGGACTAGTCCTAAGTTAGGAAGAGTTTTGTGAAATCGACCCCAGGTCTGCATAGTTACGTCTGTCCGTGCCTTTCACCTCTGTGGATCCTGGTTCGAGTCCCACTTTGAACCAGCGTCTCCATGTGGACTGGAGTCCCTCCCTGATAACATGGGAGTCCCCCTTTTGGATTTTTCCTTCCACATCCAGAGATAAATGTTTCTTCACAGTACCCTCTTCGCAGGTTTTTGTCACACCCACAGGGATTGTGCAAAGTACTTATGAGGATCCTTTGGTTGTATTATCAGAAGTAAATAATACCAAATAGTAGTAATACCTCTGCCTGATCAATAATGGGTTGGAGGCGTTCATGGATGGCCCTCTCAGCCTCTTCCAGCCACTGATGAGGAACAGAAGGGTATCCATCAGAAGAGTGTCCAGGGTCCACCTGCTTCCTCTGAAGAGATCGTTAGAAGAAAATTAATACAGTGATGTTGTTAAATTGCTTCTGTTGGTATGCCTATTCTCTTTGAAACTTGATAAGGTACAGTAACGGTTGTCGGTTTACTCTCTTTGAATCAAGATAAGGCGCATCACACAACACAAACTCACTAGCAGTTCCAGCTTGGTAGTGTTGGAAAAGGTGTGCTATAGGTATGCTTACTGTCTTTGAACAAATATAAGATATAACACTGGTAATGCTAGCACACTGCTACTTCTGATATGCTTACTCTCTTTGAATCAAGATAGTGTACAACACTGTAAACGCTAGCATACGGCAACTTCTGATATGTACTTACTCTCTTTGAATCAAGATAATGTACAACACTGGCAATGCTAGCATACTGCTGCCTCTGATAGGCTTACTCTCTTTGAATCAAGATCAGGTACAACACTGGCAATGCTAGCACACTTCTGCCTCTTGAATCAAGATAGTGTACAACACTAGTGATGCTAGTATACTTCTGCCTCTGATATGCTTACTCTCTTTGAATCAAGATCAGGTACAACACTGGTAGTGCTAGCATACTTCTGCCTCTGATATGCTTACTCTCTTTGAATCAAGATCAGGTATAACACTGGTAATGCTAGCATACTTCTGCCTCTGATATGCTTACTCTCTTTGAATCAAGATCAGGTACAACACTGGTAATGCTAGCATACTTCTGCCTCTGATATGCTTACTCTCTTTGAATCAAGATCAGGTACAACACTGGTAATGCTAGCATACTTCTGCCTCTGATATGCTTACTCTCTTTGAATCAAGATCAGGTATAACACTGGTAATGCTAGCATACTTCTGCCTCTGATATGCTTACTCTCTTTGAATCAAGATCAGGTATAACACTGGTAATGCTAGCATACTGCTGACTCTGATATGCTTACTCTCTTTGAATCAAGATCAGGTATAACACTGGTAATGCTAGCATACTTCTGCCTCTGATATGCTTACTCTCTTTGAATCAAGATCAGGTATAACACTGGTAATGCTAGCATACTTCTGCCTCTGATATGCTTACCCTCTCTGAATCAAGACAGCATCGGCGATCCTCACATACTGCTTCTTGTATGTACAAACAATTTTTGAGTCAAGAGATAGCGCAGAAAATGTTGGGAAACCTCCTGCTACCCTGTCGCCGATTTAACAAAACTTTCCACAACTGCATAAGTCCACTTGTGCAACATTTATTTGCGTAAGTTGTGCACTGCTATCATAAAGAAATCTAGCACAAGTGAACTTACGCAGTTGCGTAAATGTTTCATGAGATTGGCTGCAGTTCTGTACACCACCCGCCTCTGTCTCGTTTTTCAAACATGCTGGTTGATAATCTGCATCACGTTTACCACGACCAAACACTCTTTCTACAAATGAAAGTCTTGAGTGGCCCAATTTCACAGAGCTGCTTAAGCAGAAAATATTGCTCGTTAATTTTCTGCTAAGCAGAAAAGAGCAGATACCAGTCACAAAACGTACTTGGGACATAATAGTCTGGCTGGTAACCTTATTCTGGTAAGCATAATTTTGTTGGCTTAGCTAACTTCTTTGGCCCTGGTCTAACCTGTTTAGCAGCTTCTCTGTCTAGCCACGCCTGTCTGGCACCTCCCTCTGCATGAGGTCAGCATCGAATCCCCGGCTCTTCCCGCATCTGTCTTGTCTTGATCTTCTTCTTCTAAGTTGAAGATGACCTTCCTCCTCCTTGGGGAACGCTCTCTGTCTGATGAAAAAAAAAAAAAAAAAAAAAAAGACACACGTTGGATTTATAAGCCTTTGATTCAACATAGAGTGTACGCCCACATGTTGTAAGAAGTTTGTGAATGCATCACTACTTGATAAGAATGTTTTATTTATTTGGGTTTAGAGGCATTGCATGGTGAGGTATCAATGTATTTAACAGTTTGCAGTAACACCATGTTTATTCATCTGCTTTGCTGTGTAGATTTGTTCTCGAGAACTTGTCTTGCTATTTTAAATCTACAGCCGCAGAGTAGATTTAGGAATTCGTCAGACTACTTAGTTCTGAAAAGAACTCACTCCGCGGCAGTGAAGTTAATAACGAGAAGTCCACTCGATCCAATCAGCAAAAGTAGTAGTCCCAGCCGATTTTCCTACCTCCCCAGGTAGTAGGACAGTTCTTTTCAGAGGTAGTCTTCTGAATTATGAAACCTACTCCGACTCAAAGTCCAGGCATGCAACTGTAACTTCCCCCAAAAAGAGGAAATTACAAAATTTCAATGATTTTGTACAGTGTTTTTCAATTTTGAATGGTAAAACTGAGAACAAAAAATCAGCTGATCCGAGGAAAAGTTGCATGCCTGAAAGTCACATTTTCAGCGGTTGTGATCGAGCAAGGCATTCTGGGGGAAAAATGGCATGGTGAGGATCGTACACGACCGGGAACGAGATTGACCACACTAGGAATAATATGATACCTTTAATCAACCCCTCATCATCAGAAGACATGACAGTGGCGGGAGGTCCTGGCGACACCTTGTGGAAGCTTCTTGGGACCCTGGTGGGGTCCAGACAGGTTTGGCCCTAGTCTCATCCGCGGGCTTGCCCGGCGGACCCTGGGTCCTGGCCGCCGACGACGCTGCTGATGACGGGTCACGGTGCTTGAGTTTAGAGGCGACCGTCTCCTGGGTGAAGTGGGCATCACGCGACGTGGCTCTGACTCGTGCAGTCTCTCTCTGTCGGCCTGCAAATAAGTTCAAATAAATACTACAGTCAACATGGTGGAATGGTTGGCTTGTGGTGTGCCATGGCCGAGTGGTCTAGTTAACCGTAAGCTTGGGCGATATCGCTTTTTTCATCCACGTATCGTCGACATTATATCGCAATATTCGATGTTATCGCGATTAATTTTTGATGACGTCATTCTTCTACAAATCTCACAGAGCAAGTTGTAGATATAGATGACTTGTCAGTTTTTACTTTGTTCCGATGAATACCTTCGGGTTTTACTCTAAACCTATGGTATGAAAACCTGGGCCTATTACTTACACACATTTAATTTTGTTAACTACTGCGCATGACAGATGTTCTATATGTGTGCACAACTGAATAATTCACCGTACTGCTGATGACCGCCGTGATAACGCTTGATTTGGTTTTGAAGAACCCGTTGGGGATCGCTGAGCTTTGGGGTTTTTTTCGGCCCGCGGTCGGACTTGGGCTCTTGGTTGCGGTTGTGCTTGCACATAGTGAGATTATTGTTGCTAAGATTTTTCAATTTTCGGCTAGGAAATGCATCGCGATACTTAATCGATATGCGATTTACCGATATCACGATAAAAAAAAACCTGACCAGATATCGTAATCGTTTCAGAACTAGTATCGCGATATTCGATTATATCGTGGTATCCCCACGCTTAGTTCACCGGACGACTTTAGCCGACTGATTTCACACCCCAAAAAACCAACTCAAGCCTGAGCACAAAGACCATTTGTAATAAAGCTGTAGTTTTTTGTTTTATGTTCACCCTCCACAGCCAAGCTTACAATGATTGGAAAGAGGAGATCCGATCTTTCCAATTGTGGTACAATAAAGTATGATTGTCATTATGCAATTCCTTCAAAATGGGTTGAAAAGATCCGAAATGCATAAGCACCTATCGAGTGCCATATGCTCTTGTCTGAAAAAAGTGTGTGAGTTTCCAGATCACACTTAGGAAAGTTGCACCAAGAACCTGGCTGTTTATTGACAGGTCTCTTAATAAGGAATTTAATAAGCAAGAAAGTTTTCATTGTTTATTTTGCTCAAAAAAAAGAAGCGATTCTTCAGGGTAATAATAGAGTTTGTAAATTTTCCTTCTGAACCTAATGCGTGCTGTCGTGTAAGAACATGTGCTTCAAGCTCGAGTGGCCAACTAATGCGATCGCCAGCGCTTGTTTATGTTTGAAGGAACATTACAGTTGCTGGCAGTGTAAGCACTTTATGTAATCCACCATATACATAAACTGACAAACCTGTAGAAGTTTGAGATCGATCGGCCATCTGGGTCACGAGAAAATAGTGAAAAACCGATTACACATTTGCATGAATCATATGATTCAACAAATGAATAAAACGCTCACTGAGCGATAAACTCCAATCGGAAAATTAGTTTATTCATTCTCATCAAATATGGCATTTCAGACAGAAAATTTCAAGGGATATTTTCTACTATCATCATCATTAGACCTGTAAGTTTTATGTAAATCTGTGATCAAAGAGTATATTTTACGAGTTTTTTCTTACCAATTCTGTAATGTTCCTTTAAACAACTTGGTTACAAGAGGGATGATGAAAGACGTTAAAAAAATACTAAAAACCTGAGCAAATGTTTTGATTGAATTTGTGTCCTTTTGGAGAAACTAGGAAATGGTAAACAAAGGACCCATCCATAGTCCCACCAACCATGATAACTCTCTCTGTCAGCGGTGCCCAAGTGTGTAGCGCACCTTGTCTGACCTCTAACAAGGGGCATCCATCTTGTATTTCTCCCATTTCAATCAATGAACCAAAGTGAGGCTGGGAGGGCAAATAGTCTGGTGCATTGTTGGTATAAATTTTTGATCAGCATGCATAATATTGCACACAGGGGACTTGACGAAGATGATACCAGCATGATGAAGGTCTACAAGGACTGCACAGTTTGACTACTGACCTTCAATTTGGCAGGCAGGATGAGACTCCTCGTTGGGGGCGGTGGAGCTTTGGCAGGCAGCTTCCTGCGAGGTTTGGAGGTAGCTCGAGTGGTGTTGGGCACCCTTGGTGAGGGTTGGGAGGGTCGAGACACTCGGCCGGGTCGGCCTGCCCTAAGGAGGGCCTCTAATCCTGCTCGCAGTGCTTCGTTCCTCTCCGGACTACCAGGTGTTGCTGTGTAAATAAACAAAAATTATACACAAACATTCTCAAACAATAGTAAACAATTTTTCGAACAGTGGTCCGCTGGCCAAGAACCGGTTATAACTTCTGAGGACCGGTCAAAATGTTGTCCAAGTGGTCCTGCTGGCTAGTTCGTTGCTTCCCAGAGCTTTGTGTAAAACCACTGCCTGCTTAAAATGTTCATATGGTTTTCAAACTCAAGCCCCATACAAATGACAGTGTTACAAGAAAACCTTCAAATACGTACCGGTGAAAAAGCTGAGGGACTAGTGAAATATAGACACGCTGGCTGGTCCTGCCGGCTAGTTACTGAAAAAGTTAAAAGCGAACCCTGCCCTATATTTGCCAATATCCGTGTAAAGCGCCTCACCTTTACTGTTTCTGATGGTTTGTCTCAACCTCTCTACTGTTGTTAGACTGGGTGTGGCACGGGGTGTGGCACGGGGTGTGGCAAGGGGTGTGTCACGGGAAATGGACCTGTGTGTATCCCTCACAGGTGTCTCTCTGACCCTGCCTTGATGAGGGTAGGGGTGACTTGGATCTTCATGAAAACAAAAATAAAAAATTCAAATTTTAACTTAAAGGCTGCACTGGAGCATCCCCTTGTTGTGAACATAGGAGTGCAGAGTACAGATAAATGTTGCATGAATGAAAAAAGTTGCCCTGGTCTTGGCCTTGGTGCCCCTTCAAAAGTTTCCCATAGACTTTAAGATTTTCCAATGGAAGTGCCCTTTGCAAAATGAAAATGGCCTTGCCCTCTCAAAGGTGAAATTCCAGGCCTGACAGTGTATAGTGACTGTGACTGTCTCCCTGCTTTAAAGGAACATTACAGAATTGGTAAGAAAAAAACTTGCAAAATATACTTTTTGATCACCGATTTACATAAAACTTACACGGTCTAATGATGATGATAGTAGAAAACGTCCCTTGAAATATTTCTGTCTGAAATGCCATATTTGATGAGAGATGAATAAACTAATTTTCCGATTGGAGTTTATCGCTCAGTGAGCGTTTTATTCATTTGTTGAATCTAGATGATTTCATGCAAATGTGTAATCTGTTTTTTACTGTTTTCTCGTGACCCAGATGGCCGATCGATCTCAAACTTCTACAGGTTTGTCAGTTTATGTATATGGATGATTACATAAAGTGCTTACACTGCAAGCAACTGTTTTGTTAGCAAAAAACAAATTCTGTAATGTTCCTTTAAGAGTGGCTCAAAGGTCAAATCCAGTTCTGCGATCCGCTCATTTTCCAATAGATAGCGTCCTCATGAAAGTGGGGGGAAAACATTACAAGTCTCTAACCTCACGTTAAAACGGGTGTGAAATGCCACCGTGTTTGAAACCCTTCATGTGAAACTTTCGCCCAATTAATTCAAAAAAATTCCATGACGTCACATTTCAAATATACGGTCTGTTCGTTTTTTGTGAAGAGAACTTTCAGTTGATGCCAGAATTTTGGTTGATACTCAATCAAAACTGCTTGAATTTTACCCGACGCAAACAAATCCACTTTTGGAATGTACAGACCCAATTGTTCTTGTTGACTCGATGACGTCATGTTTCAAAATTTTCACTTTGAAAGAGTATCAAAACAAAATTGCAAACTAAACCGTCTCTCAAAAATTGGCTTTCTAAATACTTCCTTCGAGATCTCACTTTTTTGTTTAGAATCAAGCCTGGATGTCCATACCTGAATCCCTAGGACCCCTGACAGCTGAAGCTCGTTGCCCAAGCTGACTGCGAGGCACGGCGTCACCCTCAAAGGCCAGACGTCTCCTTGGCACAGGAGAAGGTTGGCCCGTCTGCTCGGGCTTCTGCCTTGGTGAGGTGGTAATCTGCTTGGCCAATGCATCTTGGAAATCCTGCAAAAAAAAAAAAAACCCAGTGACAACGGTGAACTCCAATATCATTCTCTTGTCTTAATTTATTCCTCTGTTTTATTGGCAACTATGATCAATGACAAGAATCCAAAGACACATTTCGTCACCGTTTTCACAAAGAGCCACCTATCTTTTATTGACAAATTATTGACTGTTACAGGCCTTTATCTCAATAAATGAATTTTACGTTTTCACGAACAGCCATCGGCCCCGAAAACGCATTGCAATACGTTGTAACAGAAGAGCGTAAAATGTGGCAAAAGTTGCTTTTCACGTTTTCACGAACAGCCACATATCTTCGCGCGCGCGTGATCATGTGACACGCGCGCCCATTTCCTATGTTTAATACGTTATCCGGTGAGGTGTTTAAGTAGGTCATCTCACTTTTTAGTTTTCACGAAGAGCCACGTAACTTTGACTAATTACTACGGCAATTAGCCAATATATCTACAGAAATGAGTTAGTCAATGTAGAGGTTAAACTTATACAGAATCATATGATAGGTTTTTAACAGCAAACCGTGGCTTTAGTATTGCAGATTTTGCAGTTTTAAGCCAAGCATAGCGTAAATTGTAAATCTCAAATAAGTGTTTGGACATAAGTGGCTCTTCGTGAAAACGGTGACGATTTTACATGCAACATAAAATACGCTTTACAAAATTTGTCAATTTGTAATAAAATACAGATTTTACTGAGAAATGTAAACCCACAAAGCTGTACCAGAGTGCTTATACAATGGAAGTTTTTTTTACCAACTCCGAGTCTGAGAAAAGGTTAATAGCACACTTGAAAAAACGTTCAAAATAAAACAACCGGTCCCTCACAGTGACACAGTTGGACTGCCGTAACAGTCCTATATGGAAATACATACAGGAGGGGTATATTGATTTCCGATGCTTAATTCTCAGCGTCGTTCCCGAAACAATCGCTACCGCTCGTTTGTCAAATCAAAACAAGGTTGTGTCATGGTGGACAAAGTTGATGTCTTCATGGAGTCGTCCTTGTTACTTAGAAGAATTTTATAGAGTTTTTTTCGGAGTGTGAGGTGAACGAGTTTCCTTGTCTATTTTGTGTTTATAGTTTAACATTTTCATATGACAAGGATCTGTGTGTAAGTTATGTAAAACAAATATTAAATGCAATTCGTTCGTGCATTGGTTGCAGAATATACTCACTCTGTGAAATCTGGACTGTTCCATTTCCAATCGGCTTCGCCTCATGAAGTGGAACAGTCCAGTGAATACATTCTGCGACAATGCACTCACATGCATCCAATAGTTGCATATATAAAAGTTGTATGGGGGTTGAACAAAGAAAAATTGACTAGAGTGGGATTTGAACCAACGACCTCCGGATTAACGTACCGGCGCTCTACCAACTGAGCTATCTAGCCCTATATTGGCGGTCTCCCTATTTTGTCAATATCTTTGTTCGGGGGTGCCAGTCAGAAGCCATACAACCGTTAACTGCCGTGTAGCCAGGGATCACACCCAAGTTTTACGATACAACCTGGGAAGCAGCAGCCACGGGATCACCTTGAGGGGATGCGACTTTTTCAATTTAAATGTCAAGTAATAAACCACAAGGAAAACTGACTGGGTAAATTTCAAATAGTATGGGGGTTGTTCCCATACTATTTGTGGTTTATTACTTGACATATATAAAAGTTGTGCAAGGACGGCAAGAAGGATGATGTTAATTCTAACCTGGGCCTGCTCCAAAATATTGAGAACCCCTTCGGGAACACCGGTGTCTTCCACGTCCAGCTGTGAACAGCACAGCGAGAGCTGGCGAATGAGGAGGGCTAACTCTTGGTAGTGGGGAGGGAGACCCCTGGCGGTGTCCATCTCAGAGGGGAGATGATGAAGGAAGGACTGCAGGGCCCGGACTGCACCGCGGTGGGCAGCTGCCAGACGGTTCAGCGCTCGGCTCTGTAAAGTTGTAAGATTAAAACGAAGAAAAAAAAACCTGTGAAGTTCAGAGTCGCAGTCTCAAATTTCACATGGATACTGCATCTGTCTTTCAACTCCCTTTGCATTTTTGGCTGGGAACTTTCCTATCCGTATATATCTTACAGTAAAATCAGGCCGGTGTTTATATCCGGTTTCACTGGCATTGAACGACTGAGAATATTTCCATTCCCCCTGGACAGGATGCCAGTCCATCGCGGGATACTCCCCAGCTCTCACCGGTACCCATTTGCACTCATGAGGGGGGGGGGGGGGGGAGGAGCAATTATGATAAAGCACCTGGCTCAAGGACACAAGTGTCGCAACTGACCAAGCCAGGATTCGAACCCACATTCTGTAAATTACAGAACGTGAGTTCACCAGCCTAGACCGCTCGGCCACGACACCCCAAGCTCAAGTAGTCGGTTTGATTTGAGCAAATTGTTGAGAGTTCTGAGATTTCTATAAATTTAGATAAAAGATGGGTGACATTTCTTGTAGGTTGACGTCAACTTTAGCTGTCTAGATCCTTTTCAAACTTTAGTTTCTCCCTTTCTTACTGCACCTTTTTTGTGTGTCGGACTTTCCCGGGTCCAAGTTTATCCAGTTCCTCTTGGATTTCCCTCACCTAATTGAAGAAACGAAAAAAAAAAACAAAGAGAAAGACAGAGAAAAGAAAAACTTTCAGTAAAATCACATTCAAAATAATAACTAATGGCGTGGTGGCCTAGCAGAGTCTTTCTCGAAGGCTAAATGACAACACAACATTTATTCTCGTTTCCTAATCATCCTGTTATTGACTCTAAATGTGCTGTTGGACGTGTAATAAAATAAAGGTGGTGATACTGCAGGAATGTTTGTGATTTGTGGCATAGTCACACCCGATCCTTAGTCTACTACTAATTATTATTACTATATATTTCTGGTAATGAAACCACGGATGCCTTGAACTTACTCACTGTAGCTCGCAACCCTGAGGAGACCTGTAAACAAGCAGGGCTTGAATTTGGGGGGGAAATCCACAAGACCACAGGACTTGTATCTCGAAATGTTTACTGGACCAGAAATAATTTTACAAGACCAGATTCGAACTGAGAAAAGACTTCCTTGCACAGTTTAACTTGCATTTAATTGAACAAGCACTAAGACATATAAGAGAAGATTTACCTATTTGTCTTTTAGGGTATTAGGCCTTACTATATTTCTAATCATTACTCAAAGTCAACATTTGAACATAATTTGTTTCTGTTCCCAAGATATTATAGAGTGAGTTACATGAATTGTTATTGAATTGAAAACACAAGACCGCCGGACTTGTTCGGTCATGAGTTCACTGGCCCAGTACTAAAATCACTGGCCTCGGGCCTGCGGTCCAGTGTCAAATTCGAGCCCTGACAAGGGTGCTTGCTATGTGAACAAGACAACCCGGGTTAACCCCCTACTCTTTCCCGATTAATGTTCTGGGTTCGTTGACGTGCACTGCCAATCCTAGTACATGGGACCTACGGCTTAATGTCCTAAAGCAATTAATTATGGTAACGTATGTTGCTCAAGGACACAAGCGCCACGACCGGGACTCGAACCCAAACTCTGCTGGTCAGAAACACCAGAGCTTGAGTTCGGTGCTCTTAACCGCTCGGCCACGACACACCAGTCAATCTGACAACAGACACACAGATGAAGCCAAAAAGACACACAGCCAGGGAAGGAAACCAGTTATACCTGTTGCTGAAGCGAGTAGAGGAGTCGTGCTGAGCGACTGGCTTGCTCAGCGACCCTTGCTGCTCTCCTTGGATCATCCTCTGCATCTTCCTCGTCCTTCTTGGTGACAGCCTTTTGCTGTGATGCTACGAACATTCCAGGGAAAAAAGATATACATTGCATACAGACAATGTTATAGAACATCAATTAGAGCCATGCTTCTCCAGAGAAAACTGCAAATTATGAGTGTACATGTATATTCAGGGCTTGAATTTGGGGGAAAAATCAACAAGACCACAGGACTTGTATCTCAAAATATTTACTGGATCAGAAATAATTTTACAAGACCAGATTCATACGGAGAAAAAAACTTCATTGCACAGTTTAACTTGCATTTAATTGAACAAGCACTAAGACATAAGAGAAGATTGACCTCATTTGTCTTTAAGGGTATCAAGTATATTTAAAATCATTACTCAAAGTCAACATGTGAACGTAATTTGTTTCTGTTCAAGATATTATAGAGTGAGGTACATGAATTGTTATTGAATTGAAAACACAAGACCGCCGGACTTGTCCGGTCATGAGTTTACTGGCCCAATGCTAAAATCACTGGCCTCTGGCCTGCGGTCCAGTGTCAAATTCGAGCCCTGTATATTTGGGGCTACTCAATTTCCCCCTTTTTTCGCTTCCGTGTACCCTGTTCCTATAGTGGCGTGTCCTGGCCGAGCGGTCAAGCGCATCGGACTCAAGCTCTGGTGTTTCTGATTAGCACAGTGTGGGTTCAAGTCCCAGTCTTTACACTTGTGTCCTTAAGCGAGGCACTTAACCGTTTTTGCTTGGCAACCCGGGCCCAATTTCATAGAGCTGCTAAGCACAACAATTCGCTTAGCATGAAATTTCTTCATTGATAAAAACAGGATTACCAACCGAATTTCCACGTGATTCTCAGGATAAGCAAACAACAGCTGAATACCAGTAACAAGCAATATGCAACACATGGAAATTTGGTTGGTAAACCCTGTTTTTATCAAGGAAGAAATTTCATGCTAAGCAAATTGTTGTGCTTAGCAGCTCTATGAAATTGGTCCCTGGATGGGACCTAAAGTCCGGTGTGTTGCGCAATGCACGTAAAAGAACATTGATTGCTAAGAGAATGCGCCACAGCACCTTGTACACCCTTCGGCCTAGTATAAGATGCCACATAAATCGGTCTCATAATTCAAACATTTCAAAAACCTGTCTTAAAATGTTTCTCTTTGTTCAAGCACCCTTGAGTACCTTATCAGTAGATACGTGCGCTATACCAGACTCTGGTAATGTGCATGTCCTAGGGTTCCATTAGGATATGAATCCCTGACTCGCATTTTGTTACCTGTTTCTTTCTTCTTGTAATTTCTCCTTACAGGTTTTTTTTTAATAGGATCCACTTCAAAGGTGTATTTTTCAGTTTGTTTATGGGTCATTCCACCAAGTTGGGAAACACTTTGTGACATTTGTATGACTTGTGCACGATTTTAGTCCTGCCCCATTTCTGCTGTATTTAATCACTGACTATCACGAAAACGGTTTTGCCTGGTACAATTTGTTCCTTGTAATTAGTGCACGAAGTGAATTTGCACAATAATGTATTTGAGTGTTGAAAAATTTGAAAAATAAACTTCTGGATGTAACGGTGTCCATGTTACGTCCAAATCACACATTTTTCATAATAATTTCCATTAAAATGCATTAAAACAATTTATACTTCATCAAACTTGTTCACACTCAAAGGAGAACGTTACATGAAATACTTGGGTCAAATAAATGATTTCTTTTAATAATATGGACAAATATTGCACAAAAATCACACTGTGTCCCAACTTGGTGGAATGATCCAATTACCCTAGACCCACATGCCTACAAGTGACCGCAATCCTCCCATATCCTCCTCTCCTTCGCGACTTCACACCGACGTGTATGGACTTAGATGGATTGGAGTGCCTGACCCAGTGATAAGAAAATGATTTGGGCCTGCATGTGCAGCCCTCAGTCCTTACGAATCCTTCATTTCGACAAAGAAGATATTGACCCCTTGCACAATTTGACCCCATTTGACCTTAACTTCCGGTTCAATTCGGAAGTTGAAAATTTCAAAAATTCATACCTCAAAAACTACTGATCGTGACAGTTAAACTTTTGTATCAGGTTTTGAGAGCGTTGAGTCTGCTCAAACTTTTGCACAGAGATAACAACATTTTCAACTGGTTGAAAAAGGGCGATAAAGCGCACGTTTAAAATGACCCACACTGACGACGCACGATAGTGAAAGAACATGTGCATGCACACATACGCTGTACCTGTACAGCTACGTGTACAATGCACGTGTAGTTTTAGTTTACGTGGGCATTGCACTGACTGTTCGTCTAATATTTGAAAATTTCTTAACTCCTGAACCACACACTGGATTTTTACAATCCATACATCATCTGAAAGGTCTTAATTAAATTGACACACGCTATTCAAAATGTAACCCGTCTGACCTTGATTTCCGGTAAAAAACGGAAGAAGGGTTTTTCCTTTACATCAATAAATCTTGTTGACCATAATTGTTTTCAAATTTCAAGGCATCGTCACAAAACGTTTCAACCGAACACCGTTAGTTTGTTCACAAAATCGATTTCTAGTTGTAAATGATGCTCTATGGTCTTGTACCTGTACTGTATTTTGTTCGCGAACAAAGATGCTAATCACACATTCTGTCAAACCACACTTCTAAATGGATCATTTCCTGATCTAAGTCTGTTCAGGTCTTACCTTTGATAGAAAGTTCCTCCACTTTCTTAATATAGGTTCTCAGCTCCAAACGCAATCTCCTGATTTCCCTGGCCTGTTGGCTGTTAGGGCTCAACACAACACCTTTCCCTGGAGAGAGCTCCTCTTTGATTTGTTGTGCTCCCTTATCGTCACCGCGTCGGTCAAACTCTGCTTTCAAGACGAGGCCGTAGGTATTCCCTGAGTGTGACGCGCCATCCCTGCCGTGTTTCTTCTTGGTTTTTGTTGGGGTCTGCGTCTCGACAGTCCGCCGATATTCATTCGGATTTCTGTATCGTTCTTGAACTCTTGCGTTCGTACTCTTGACCTGTCGACGACTCTTTCCGGACGGACTTCGCCTGGTTTTGGTCTTTTTCCCCTGGCTGATCTGTTGTGGGGATTCGTTTATTATCGGAGTCTGCTTCTTGCTGAGCATGTGCTTCAGGTCGTGCTTTGCTAATCGGATGGCCATTGACAGCCTGTCCTCAGAGATGGAGGTAAATTTGACGGCAGGCTCTTCGTTTCGCTCTTCATGGCCACTTTTCTCGGCTGACCCGCCGCCCAGTTTCTCGATGACGAGGGGTCCGGGGTTGTGGTAGCGGGCTGCAAGGTTACCTGGCATGCTCGGCATGTCAAGATTAAATTGCAGCTGGTTCTGGTGGTGAAGCATTGTGGAAGTTTAAAATGGTTGGGGGAAAAAAAAAAAAAAAATTCCTGCAGAGAAGTTTTTTTTAATCAGTGTCCTGACAGCTCTGTCCTCGGATTATTCTCCATAAGCCTTATTCATGTTACAGTTGCAAATATCCATTCTGTTCTTTCAATGGATGTCATTTTTGTATACCCTGTACATGTATAAAAAAAAAAAACAAGAAGAACATAAATAAATAAACATTAAAAACTATTCAATTATGACTTTTTAAACATGAGAAAATAAAAACTAGCTGTTGCAGACTGTTTACCATACAAAAGGGTTCTGCCCAGGATTTCTTTAGTGGTGGAAAAATGTTTCCCTGGAAACCATTGCGAGATGAATCAGTTACACGGTAGATCATATAAATAGACTCAAATCAAAGAAGAACTCAAAATGAATGGCTTCGGACTACCATTTTTACTGGCAAACACCCAATTTTACATTTCTTTGAAAACCTTCGAAAGGAAATTGCAGTGGTCGGAAACAGAGAAAATTCTGCCAGTGATGGTTGGGGAATCCTGAGTGCCGGGCGGGTTTTTTTCCGGCACCGACCACTGTGGGCAGAACCCTGAATACATAGAGCAAACAGTGTGGATGGGCTTCATATGGTTGTACCTGTACGTACACATGTACATGTAGGCACAGGGGTTTTACTTGGACCCAGTAACTGGGGGGCTGTACTCCCTTTAAAAAAAATGCTGACATCTGCGGTGATGTCAAAAGAATTTCTAAAGGAGTAAAGCACCTCAGTTACTGGGTCTAGGTTTTGCTGTAATATAAATAGGGGTACTACTAGTCAGTAGTACTCTACTTGTACCACGTAGTACTACACGTCATGATACTTGATAGCTTGATACCTACAGGGCCACTTTGTTTGTGTACTATAATAAAAAAAAATATAATGTTTGTTTCCCTTTGCTTGAATGCCAAATCAGGGATTTAATCAGGGAGTAAACTAAAAGAGTGGCGACGAGGTCTTAACCGGCCGTTTAAAAACCTTGCAGGGTCATGGCAGTAAAGGACCGATCCGCAGATGAGATTCTTTATCAAACGGCCACGACCCTGCAAGGTTTGAAATGGGCGGTTAAGACCGAGTCACTACCGTTTCATTCCCATGATTTATAAATGCCTTTTTTGTTAAACAGCATAAAAATGTAGGAAACTCTGTAAAACTTTTCTGTACATTTTTTCAATTTCTGTCACAAATTGATGCGGCGCTCATCGGTTTTGCGTACTAACAGATTTTAGATTGATAACTGTAATAATAGATTGCGTTATCCATAAACTTAGACAAGAGCCTGCGAAAGCTTGAGTGCCACGCGTATGCTTTACACTACTTCTCTGCTTCTTAATCTTACCGTGTACTTTATAGCGCACGTTTAAACATGGTCATGTGATCAGGCCTACATCACATTAGTTACGATAATCGTAACCCTCCATCCTCCCGACGGTCGGAGACCGGAGGGTTACGAGTCATGCAGTGCAAAAAAGTGGCGAAATTGCAATTTCGACTATTTTGGTCAGACTAGTCACCAGATTTGCCCAATTTTTACCACTTTCAAAAAACATGACACACATTCTAAAAACATGGATGTGATCATCAATGTGTCATGAATCCTTTCGTATTACTCAAAAAATCATTGAGAAAATATTTTAAGAAAAAAGACAAAAACTTACCAGAGACTGAGCGAAAATCTCACGAAGCGTAGACAATCTCAGGTCCGGTTTTCGAACCTCGCGATTCGTGACCTAGCAACATCTCGACCAATCAGCGTAAGCGGACTCATCAATGAGCGCATTTTGTTGAGTTGCACAATCACAGGATATTGATGAGAAAAATTTAGAGATTGAGCGCGCATTCTGGAATGCTGTTCCTGCAATTATCAGCGCAAACTGCAGATAGCGCAAATCCGTGTAATACATTAACTGCGTGCACGCACAGTCGCACACAGATGATCGCCACGCCTACACAACGGTTTGGTTTACGCTGATTGGTTGATTTAGGGGAAGTGCGGTCCGTGGACATTTCGGTCAGTTTCTGGTAAGTTTTTGTTCGTTTTTTCTTCAAATAATTTTTCAACGATGTTTTGAGTAACACGAATGGATTCATGACACATTGATGATCACATCCATGTTTTTAGAATGTGTGTCCTGTTTTTTAAAGTGGTAAAAATTGGGCAAATCTGGTGACTAGTCTGACCAAAATAGATGAAATTGCAATTTCGCCACTTTTTTGCACTGCATGACTCGTAACCCTCCGGTCTCCGACCGTCGGGAGGATGGAGGGGTTTACGATTATCGCAACTAACATCACATGTGATCTCCTCTTGACCAATCAGAATGGATAAACTGTCCCGGGTATTCATGAAATAATTTATGAATAAATTATAAACCATCAAAACAATCCTCTAACATGAACATTAATTTTACTCTACACAGTTTGTCCCACACACACACTAGAGTAGCAGCCAGTAGCACTACAGTAGCACTGCCGCACTACATCTTTGTCAATGACATGTGCAACTGTAAGAAGATGATTAGAGCTACAGCATGACATTGACAGTTTGACAGTACGCGTGGGCCGGCTGGGTAAGTAAAGTTCCGAACATATAATAATTAATAACTTTATGAATATGATTAGCCCCATGAATAGGGCCAGTCCACTCGATAATATCCTAAATATTAGCCTAACTCTCGAAAATCATTTGATTTTCACCAAAAACTTGTGTTGTTTTTAAAACAAGTTTTAGCAGTCCGGCTATCTACAAGTACATGGGCATTCAATCGGTAAGTTTCACGATCTAGATCTTTGCAGATTAAAAAACATCATAGGGCGAAAGAATAGGTTTGCAGTGGTGCTAGGGCCTGGGCCCTATTTTAGCGGTGCTAGTGAATATGATATGATGATGATGATCATGGCTTGATTATCATGGAATTTGAAATGGCCCCAGCCTGCCAGCATACTACTAATTTCTATAGTTTAGAATAGTTGTACATCTATACTTACCCCTCTGACTCTGAGGTCTATATGTCATGACAGGGAAGCTCCTTGTCTATTGTTGTCCACACTTGTTGTCATTCCAAAACTCAAGATGAATTTTGTAATTGAATTTGCGCGGCGCACACTCTCCATACAAATTTATCGCAGTCAACTTGTTTGTCTTCGCTCTCAAATGGTCCTTGTTATTCGCTTGAACCCTGTTCGTACATTGTTTAGGAGACTCTCGGGTCGATTTAATCTATGGGAACAAGGTTGAGAATGATGACAGTTCCCTGACTTTCCCATTATAAAGCTGGCGTTAACTCAACGAGTAATTATTAATTGTGCGGTAGATTTTAAAACGGTGTACCGACTAATAAAGGTCAGCCTATATCGCAACCCGTAGGGTATAATTTATACAACGTCATGAAGAAGTAGGCGTGGCTAATATTTCATCTTGCAGTTTATTGAACGTGCCATCGGGTGCTTTTTATTGAATATTCATCAGAAAAAATATTTTTTCATGCAAATTTTGTCCTGCAGCTTACGTTTTAAGAACCACACTATGATGCAAGATCAATCAACACTGTCATTTATATGACAACGTATTTTGCTCTTCTTTCAAAATTCACACATGATTGGTAGCCGTGCACAAAATCTCTTCTTCTCAAGGTATTTCTTGAAATCTGTAATAACAAAGTCATCCACACAGTCACAGAGTGGACTTCCGAAGACAACATATTCAACAAATATGGCAGGTAGGTTTTTAATTTTATTTTATTATAAATTAATTAATAATAATAATAATAATAAATGCATTTCTGGTTTAAACTTTTTAAATCAACGTTAACCAGTTAACTAACCGAAGTAAATTTAGTTATACATCTTTTCTCACTGTAGCTGCTACACTACACTCTTCCTCTTTCTTTCCTACCTCCATGGTTTAATTTCAATATAGCCCACCTTGTTGGGCTGTGTTAGTATATGGCATATTATATGGCTCTCTTTTAAGTTTTAACAAGGTGGGCTAAATTTACAAACACTTCACGTCTCATCCTTAAGTTTTTCAATTAAACAACCTGTAAAAATTTTGTATTATATTAATATGATTATAATGATTCAATATTTAGTTCCGGCTAACGTTAAGTTTATAAGCCGGCAAATCTAAGTTATAGCGCCCTCTTTGCCGCATACATGAGTAGCCGACATTATGTAGCATATGATATTTCCTCCTGCTTATCAACCGACATGCTCTGCTTGAATCCCCACCAATCCATTATTGTTTCGTCCTTCAGATGGGACATGAAGCCATCCCGTGTGTTAATTTGTATTAAAAACTATCATTTATTTTTGTCAATGCACATAAAAGACCCAAAACACTTATATCGTTATAAAGAGAAGGGGGTTTGCCCTGGTGTGTCTGGCATCCAACGCGCTTATGCCTCATCTGGATGGGGCTGAACAAGCTCTGATGAGAATCATCATCATAATATAAATAGAAATTCTGCACAATAACTACACAAACTCTATTCCCTCTCTCTCGTCTGTTTATAGAATTGACAACTGCCAAACTGGAGGCATTCAAGGCGGAGTTCAACTCTGACCCCAAGAACAAGTTGGCTCAGAATGTTGCGTATAAGTTTGACCCACTTGAGGTGTGCGTGGACTCGTCCATTGTGCAGGAGGCGCAGCACGCTTTCAAATACAAGGTATGCAAATCATTAACCAGTTGACCTAATTTCAATCAGCGTAGTCTGGTTCCTCTTTGATAGGATACGAATCAGCGCTCATTAAATTTGGACACCCTGTTTTAACTGTCATTAATATCCATATAAATGTATTGTAAGAGAACAATTTGGACACCCAGTTTTTTATATTTCCGACAACTTTTGACACCCTTTTACCAAATCCTGGCTAAAACCTTGTTTTACACTTACAGGGGTCGATTTCACAAAACTCTTCCTAACTTGGGACTAGTCCTAGGCAATGCTAAGAGATAGGACTAGTCCTTAGAACTGGTCCTAACTTAGGACTAGTTCTATCTCTTAGCATTGCCTAGGACTAGTCCTAAGTTAGGAAGAGTTTTGTGAAATTGACCCAGGCTTCGCTTCTTCCATCATGCAGGTTTTGAACATGGGTATGGCAATTGGTCTTTGCTGCCTTCAAAAGCAGGAATGGTTAGGATGGAAGGTTGTTTTTTTTCTGCCGGTTACCAATTTTAAACAATCTAATGTATCTTTTTCCACCAATTTTTTTAGATTGCCGATTGCAAGCCGATGACCAATCAGAAGAACAGCGGCCGCTGTTGGATCTTCGCATGCCTCAATGTCATGAGGGTTCCACTCATGAAGAAACTCAGCATCGAAGACTTTGAATTCAGTCAATCTTTCCTCTTCTTTTGGGATAAGGTAATGTCATCACGGATTCTGCCACTACGAGTATACTCGTAGAGAATGAAAGGGCTTTGTATTGTTATTTAAATACACTGGCATCACTGAGCACGCAACACATACACTTCCTGGCAGTGGTGAGGACATAGTACCTATTTGGTATGGGCGCATACGCATCGCACTTACGCGCGCATGCGCACCGCACTTGGCAAATATGAACGCCCTACGAATATAATGACTGGCAGTCAACGTGTTAATGTCGGTTGTTAGAGGTTTTTAAAGACTTTGGGCGACCTCTTTGAGTATTCTGAAAAGACACCTTTAATAAAAACCAATGTCGGCTCTTTTTCTCTTTTTGAGGTTCTCTGATCCCATCACCCTTTCCCATTCTTCCCTTCAGATCGAGAGGATGAACTACTTTCTCCACACCTTCGTTGAGGTGTTTCCGTCGTGGGGAGCCTGTGGAGGGCAGGCTGGTCAGTTTTCTGCTGTCCGATCCGACGTGCGACGGCGGCCAGTGGGACATGTTGACCAACCTCATCGAGAAGTACGGCGTCATTCCCAAGAAGTGCTTTGCCGAGTCGCACACGTCCAGCGCATCACGGCGGATGAATCTCACTCTGAAAAGCAAGGTGTCCACCTACGAGTTCCTACTCTAAGAACCTTTTCTTTTCAAACTCCAACTCCCTCGTGTGCTCAGGGCCCACTTTCATAGAGCTGCCCAAGCACAAAAAGTAGCTAAGCACAACAAAATTTGACTTACCAGAATAAGGTTACCGTCCAAACTACCATGTCACATCTACAATTTGTGACAGGTATCCTGCCGATTTCTGCTTTGCAGAAAATTGTTAAGCAATATTATCTGCTTAAGAGCTCCATTAAATTGGGCCCTGATGAGGAAGATCCATCCAGAAACTGTACCCAAACCCTCCATAATCAGATCCTGTAGGTTTTTTCTAACTTACTCCTGTGGGACCAGGCATAATTATTGGCTTGTCGTGGCACCGTATTCAAGCTCTGTGTTTCTGATCAGCAGTGTGTGGGTTTGAGTCCTGTCGTGGCACATGTGTCCTTGAGCAAGACACTTTACCATAATCGCTTTGTCCTTCGGATGGGACATTAAGCCGTAGGTCCCGTGTACTAGGATTGGTAGTGCATGTCAAAGAACCCAGGGGTCGATTTCACAAAACTCTTTCTAACTTAGGACTAGTCCTAGGCAATGCTAAGAGATAGGACTAGTCCTAAGTTAGGACCAGTACTTAGGACTAGTCCTATCTCTTAGCATTGCCTAGGACTAGTCCTAAGTTAGGAAGAGTTTTGTGAAATCGACCCCAGAACACTTATCGTGGAAGAGTAGGGGTTAACCCCCTGTGTTTCTTGTTCGCATAGCTTGTTCACATAGTTCACAGGCTTGTGAGCTACAGTGATTAAGTTCACTTATGAGGCATCTTTGGTTTCATTACTAGTAATATATAATACTTATATTTAACTTCAAGCGTTTGGGTGTTTACATACCGTATACAGGGAGGTCGGCAAGGGACATTACCAGGCTAGAAATGCCTGTTGGGGTACATTACCAGGCTAGAAATGCCAGTTGGGGTTGGGGGGGGGTGGGCATTGCAATTAAGTAGGTGTTTACCTTGGGTCAGTTCTCTACTTGTTTTTCTCTGTACCAACTTACGAAGTACAGCAATAACGTACATCCAGCTTTTTGAATGGCTAGATTGATAAACGGCTCTTGATCTTGCGAATATGATTCCTCATTCCAAAAAGTTCTGTAGACATCTTCTTTTTTTTCTTTTTTCTTTAATTCTCAAATTTTTTAATTACCAGTACAACTTCTTCATTTCCCTTCAGGTGAGAGGATATGCAAAGCAGCTTCAAGAGATGGTCCAAAACAAAGCTTCAGACGAAGAAATCAACCGAGAAATCAACAAAATGGTGGGGGAGGTAGGTAAAATTTCCCGTTTCTTGAGAACTAACACATGTTGTTAAAAAAAAATTTTTTAAATCCCTAGATGAAGGGTAACTTTGGCTGCGTTTTAAATAAGCCATTTTAATAATGTCTGGTACAATGACTTAATTAGTCACAAGTTCATGCTTAAATGTGAATTCCTCCGACTATATATCGACAGTTGCTATGTCACATGGTTCAGGGCAAGCTTTTGCATAGTGACGTAATGGATGGTGAACACCATTACATAGTTCTGAATATTGTATGCCACAATATAATTCTGAACATTATTGCTGTACTTCGAATATTGTATGGCACAATATTGTATGGCACAATAGTACCAGGGGTTGCTATACAAAAGCTCGCCCCTTAACCATATGAGGGCTACATCAAGCCAGTCGAAACGTTTGAGACAAACCAAACGGCTCTTCGCAGAGCCAACACTCCTTCCCAAAAGAGATTTTTATTTTGATTTTTTTCCACTTGGTTGTTACCCGCAAGAACGACAAGGAAATAAACTTTTGTTTTCACGTTTTGGGTAATGATTTATTTTTATATTTTTTATAGGTGTACCGCATATGTTCTATATGTTTGGGCACGCCTCCGTCCACAATAACGTGGGAGTATCACGACAAGAATAAAGCCTACCACAAGGTTGGGCCGATCTCTCCCAAGGCATTCTACGAAGAGTACGTCAAGCCGGTCTATAACGTACAAGATAAGGTAGGGGACGTGACCCCCTTGCTCCTCAAGGGCGGCACATAATTTCAACTTTAAACCAGGGCAATAACACGGCCCAATTTTATAGAGCTGCATAAGCGGAAAATGTCTTAACAAATGTCTGCTAAGCAGAACGGAGCTTGATACCAGTCACAAATTGTACATGCGACATGGTAGTTTGGCTGGTAACCAATATTCTGGTAAGCATAATTTTGTTGTACTTGGAACCTAACAAAAAAAAAAGCGACCAAGTCGCTCAACATTTCCGCTCTTTTTTCAGATATGCATAGTGAACGATCCTCGGCCCGGCAATGGCTACTGGAAGGCGTTTACCGTGGAGTATCTCGGTAACATGGTGGAAGGACGCAAGACGGTGTATAACAACCAGCCGATTGAGCTGCTCAAGAAAGTCTCACTAGAAATGATCAAATCTGGGGAGGTATTTCAACCCTTTATTAGTGATCGTTCGCTTCTGTATAATCGTCACCATACACCCAGACATTGATAATCTTGTTGAGTTTTTGATGATTTCAGGGGAAAAAAAGTCGGGAAAATTATTGAAGGAACAAAAAATACATGGTTTTGATTTAGAGTTGTAGATTCTATGTTAACATGGGAAGCTTTGGACAATGTCAATTCGATCTGATCGATCGATCTTCAGGCGGTTCGAGGACTAAAGGGATAACACCCATATATTGTTCCACCATCATCAGTGCTCCTTATATCAAAGTCTTTTCTTGAGGATTTGCTTCCATTTAAAAAAAAAAAAACCTACAAGAACGGATGTGTATTTCTGTCAGTGTTTAGCTTGTAACACACTGGCCCAACTTTTGACTGTTTTTTTTTTTTCTCCCGTTAGTAAAATATGAACGAAAACAACTGCATAAATTAACAATTTCCAAATGTTTTTTTTTATTAATTACAGTCGGTATGGTTCGGCTGCGATGTCGGCAAACACTTTACGGGTAAAACTGGTCTTCTTGATCTCAAGCGTAAGTAAAAAAATCAATTCATTCATTTGTTATTATTCTGAATAAAATCGTTGCAGTACCCGTCGCGAAGGATTCAAACTACCTCTAGCCATCGGGCTATATAGCTCGGTGGTCTAGTGGTTAGACATCTGCTCTAGAGCAATTCAAAGGTCGTGGGTTCGAATCCCACCCGAGTGATTTGCCTGTGGATTACAAGCCGGAACGGTTCCGAGTATACAGTGCTTTATACACATCGGTGTAAGGGTAAAACCAAATTAAATAGTAATTGTTCTTATCATTTACGTGACCATGACAAATATTACAACGAATCGAGTAAACAAACATTATAGAAAAACAAAGTGAAAAAGTACGAGTAAATTTTGATATGTGATGAAAGAATGTATTGAATAATTTTTGTATTTTACCAAAAACATTGTATTTGAGCTGTTTCATCATGTCTAATGGCAAACCTTGGAAGATCCGTTTGCAAAATCACCAATGAAACAGAAATGATAAAAAGTTCTTCAGTGTCTACATTACAATGCCTTTAGGTTATAACGTGCATAAATATTCCCTTTTTTGCCAATCTGCTATTACAACATGTACAAGTTTCCATTCACAAACTTGATGATTGTGAAGTCATTAGGAAACCGTGTCAATCTTAACTCGACTTAAAAAACACTGTCTGCTTATCGCTCAAATCCCATTTGTTCACACTCTAATCCAAATTTCAAAATTTGTAAATTTAAATTCTTCAGTTTTTTTGTTTTTACTTTAGTCCTTTTTTGTGTTTATTTTTGGTTTTGCATATATTGTTGAGCACCATGAGAGTCACTGTGTGACGTAATTGTGGGACTATTCTTCTTACTATTGTTGTTTTTGACAGAGTGAACTATGACCTTGTGTTTGGGGTGTCACTACCTGGGCTTGATAAAGCCAACAGGCTCATCTTTGGGGAATCTCTGATGACCCACGCTATGGTGCTCACCGGAGTCTCTGCAGAGGTAGAAAGTTCTATTTAAACGATGTCATTATTGTACGGTTCGGACGGTTAACCGGTTCACAAATTAATTTTTTTAAATCCATTTCAAAATTGCCTTTAAAGGGGCACTGTCTTCTGTCAGTGGTCTTGCGGTTAAGGCATCTGCTCCTGGACTTCAGAAGGTCTGGGGTTTGAATCCCGCCCAAAGTTCCTCTGGATTTTTTCTCCACACAGGATGAGGAAGCACTATGTATATAATGGTACTCACTAGACACAGTTGAAAATTTCACGCTGAGAAATATTTCCATCTGCAGTACCATCAATTTCAAGAAAAATTTGTATGTAATCTCTTATTTTCTTGATTTTAAAAAATATTTTTTTGGGGGTGATGTTTTTAAGTAATTTTTGAATGCCGTTTTACTCAAAATTCCAAGCTTCCGTTCTATAATGAGTTTTTTCGCTGGAAAGTTTTTAGGGTGTGTTTCTTGGAAACTATAGGTCCCAATTTGTAAACCTGGTTGAAGAGACACAATATATGGTGAAGTGTCTTGCGAGGACATAAAGGCTCACGGCTCAAACCTACATTCTGGTTGCTTTGGCACAACAAACTGAGTCGCATTCTTGGACTTCTTTGGCAGGACACTCCATGCCAATAGTACTTATATTTGTTTGATTACGGTCTTATTACAACATTTGTTTTGTTATTTATTTTTAGGAGAAAACTGAAGGCAACTCAGAAACTAGCCAAACAACCAAATGGAGGGTAGAAAACTCATGGGGTGAAGAGAGAGGGGACAAAGGTCAGTAAAAAAGGTCAACGGCTGACCCCAGTCAACTTGGTATTCACTTTTCAATAACCGATTTAATTTTGTTCCAAAGGAACATGCCCACCACCCTGGGGAAGGGTGACGACAATAGTTAAAAACAATGACGGAAGAGTTAGCGAAAAGCATTCATTTTAAACTCACTATTTGTAGCATCGATTTCCTCTAAAGGGAAGGTACACGATTGGTAATCACTCTAAATATTTATGGCAATAAAAACTTACCTGGTTAGAAGTACAACAACTTTCAATATAAATTATGCAAAACCACAGTGGATGAATTAAATGGACAGACAGTAGGAGGGTTGACTGTGTACTGAGTAGATGCATTCACCACATAATATCACATTGCAGGCTGGCATAGTTTGTCTATCATATAAAACCACAATGGATGAGATTAAGTAGACAGACAGTAGGAGGGTTGACTGTGTACTGAGCAGATGCATTCACCACGTGATATCACATTACAGGCTGGCATAGTTTATCTATCATATAAAACCACAATGGATGAGTTTAAGTGGACAGACAGTAGGAGGGTTGACAGTGTACTGAGCAGATGCATCACCATGTGATATCACATTGCAGGCTGACATAGTTTGTTCATCGTTCAAAACCACAGTGGATGAGACTGAACGGTCAGACAGCAGACACTTTAATGCAGTGTCAATTTTTTTATAAGACTTTTCTTGTTGTTCAATTACTTTGTCTTTTGTTCCTATACTTCAGGTTATCTTCTAATGACAGACGACTGGTTCTCAGAGTTTGTCTACGAGGTCGTCGTCGACAAGAAGTTTTTATCTCAGGAAGTAATGGACGTGTTACAGCAGGAACCTGTGGTTCTTCCAGCATGGGACCCCATGGGTTCTCTAGCCTAGTGGCATGCTGCCTTTCAACAGGGTGGTGTGTGCCTGGTGGCCATTTTAACCCCACTTCCCTCGAGTGATTCGTTCTAGGGTCCTTGCTCACTCTAACAAAAATCCAGCGCGAGATAAAACTGTTGGACTCTGATTGTTGTATGCTGCACGTAAAGCACGATTGACTTACTTGTGCAACATTCCAATAGAATGAAACAAAACTTGCCGTTGGATTTTGAAGGGTTTGGAGTGGTCGGGGTTCCAAACCAGAAACTTGTACGGGATTGGGTAATTGCTTCTGGTTTGAGCACCAAAACACATGCCCCTCTGGCTACAAGCAATCTGAGACAGATTCTTGTATCCACAGGGGTCCTTATTGCCCCTTTTGTGGCCATCTTTGTCTGGTTCCCTATGTATGTATTTGTAGTTTTTCATATATTAAAAGGGGCCTGACTGTTTTCTTCTTCTTCCAGCCTCTAAGGCTGTGTCCGAATTGGCGGCTACAGCATCATCATGCGTTGAAATATAGTACGCTCTTAGCAACACCCTTATCAACAGTCGTAGCCGTAGCTGTGGCTGTCAATTCGTATACGGTCTCAGATTGGTCTATTGTACCTGTATTGAATAAAAACAAGACGGCTGTACAGGGTTTAATGTTCATCGACAAGTTACAAATTTCCGCAAACGAGACAAGAGTGGGTTTTAGGCCGCCTTGTGATCAATATGCAAATGACGTTTCCAGTGTATTCAGATTTTGTTTTGTTTTGACTTTTACTGAAAGAATGCAACTCGGGCTTTCATCATCGCATTACTGACAGTCTTATTGACGGGTGGCTGGCAGAAGGGCGTTTAGCTCTGCGACGTTTTTGTCAGGCACGCTAAGTACAACATTTTGTCCCAGCAGCAGCGGGGGCTGTAAGCAATCGAATTGCATCTTTGAACCAAAAAATAGGGCAAAACTGTGATGCGTTTGTTGCCGGAATTACTCCGGAATTAGGCCCATACAGAATGTATCTTTGTAAAAAAATAGTTAAAGGCCTGACGTTTTGACCATATCAGTGTCTTTATCGAAGGCTAAATGACAATGCAACGCACATAAACAAGTAAACTGGTGTAACAGAAGCAGTCAAGTGGAAAAGAAACGAAAATAGAGAGAGGCAGAAAGCACACAGAAAAAGCAAGGGATGACCAATGAAGGAGGAGACAAAGTGGGGGGTCGAGGGAAGGGGGCTGGATTAACTGCAAGAAGTTGGAAACTCAAGAGACAAAAAATTGATGATGGGAAGAGGGAGAAAAAATAATTAATTAATGAATGAGACTGACTTTAAAAAAAAAAAAAGGGAAATCTGAGGCAAAAGGAGAAGGCAAAGAAAAAAGTTTGTTAATCATTTCCTTCTTTGATGTACAGACCATTTTGGAATTTAGCTTCCCGTACAGTGACTTATAGAAAAATGATCTAATTTTCACCCTTGGGTTTTTTCTTGAAACACAATTTTGCACATAAATCAGTTAAGACCTTTATGATGGCATCACTTTCATTATGCTCTTTTTTGTCTGGCACATTTTCTCTACGCCCTTCTGGCCAGGCACACTATTTGTTATGCCCTTCTGCCTGCCACACTATTAGTTATGCCCTTCTGCCTGCCACACTATTTGTTATGCCCTTCTGCCTGCCACACTATTTGTTATGCCCTTCTGCCTGCCACACTATTTGTTATGCCCTTCTGCTTGCCACACTATTTGTTATGCCCTTCTGCCTGCCACACTTTCGCCATTAAGCCCTTATGCCCTTTAGACTTTCACCACAACCCTTTTTCGCCGGGTGGTCCAGGCACACTTTTGTTACAACTTGTTTTTTTTCAAAATAGGGAGACCGCCAACATAGGGCTAGAAAGCTCAGTTGGTAGAGGGCCGGTACGTTAATCCCGAGGTCGTTGGTTCAAATCCCGCTTTAGTCAATTTTTCTTTGTTCAAACCCCAAACCATTTGAAATTTGCCCCAGTCAGTTTCCATTGTGGTTCATTACTTGACCCATTTTTTCTGGCAAACTTTTGTTGCATCCTTCTGGTGAGCACAAAGCATTACATGATTAAAAAAGACTGGCCAGTAGGAAGGCTGAACCATTCCAAAATGAAAACATTTATTTGATGAGAAGACCTCATCAATGCATTGAAGAGGGCGAGAATCTTAATGGTAACATTACAGAATTGGTTGTTGCTAACGAAACAGTTGCTGGCAGTGTCAGCACTTTATGTAATCCACCATTATACATAAGCTGACAAACCTGTAGAAGTTTGAGATCGATCGGCCATCTGGGTCATGAGAAAATAGTGAAAAAACGTTACACGTTTGCATGAAATCATACAGATTCAACAAATGAATAAAACGCTCACTGAGCCAGGAGGTTTTTTTCTGCAGACTGGATAGGCGCATGTGAGTGCGTTGCGCGGTGTGCAATTGGGTCTATAATAAAACCTTAATTCCCTTTGTTTCACCTTAGATTCTTGACAAAAGCAGACAGTTTCAATGAGACCTTAAATCCGACAAAATATTTGTGAAAAGGGAAGGAAACCCAACCTTTTCTCGATTAAAATCCCGACTAAAAAAGTGGCTCAATGCATTGCCTGTGGTGGCCTTTACATAATTGTCAAGGCCAAATGTGACCCGATCGGTCGAATTGAGGTATATATCGACCCCTTAATGAAATTGAGTTGTACATAAACAAGTAACTCGCCGGGTTTCCAGCAACACCATTATTATTTCCGTAGCTTATTCCAGTCCGAAGTTATCAGGAAATGAAGAAAGTCTACAAGACAAGGCCACTTCCATTTTTTTAACGACGTGTTTGTTTAGATACTCGTTTTTAATTAACTTTGAAGAGTATTAATTGTGTACAAACATGCTCAAGAAAACGTAACTTTTTGTGGATTTATTCATCTTTTCAATAAAAGGTAAGACCACGACCTAATACCACCGAAATTGCGGAATCGTTTTTTGTAGTGTTTTTCATGATTTTCGAATGTGACCAACTTTGGTATGGCAAATTACACGCAATACGTCCTGTCTGACACATTCCTCATTTCGACATATCAGGTCACAAATTGTGAAATGGGGCGCGAGTTGTGGTCGGAATTATGTCACATTGATCAACGGGATATGAGCAGCCCCTTGGCAGAAATCGTTACTCTCCACACTAAAGGAGGCCAAGCTGAAGATACACTAACTTGCCGACAGGTTTTGCTAGCAAGTGATTAAAATACAACAATGTAGATGTCAAAGTGTAAAACGGGTACATACTTTATTTTCGGGGTGGTTACACCCCTATGTTCCGACACCCCCAAATGTGTTAGCCAGAGGGGTGTCTTTTGGACACCCAATTCTAAATTTGGACACCCTGTTTTATCTGTCATTAACATGTAAATGTATTGTAAGTGAGCAATTTGGACACCCAGTTTTTAAAAATTTCCAGCAAATTTGGACAACCGTTTACCAAATCCTGGCTTAAACCTTGGACACCCCTAATGTATTTTCCTATTGTTAACCCTATCCCTAAACCCTTGCATGTAGATCGAGGGAGTAATACCGGAAGGTAGGGGTGTCGGAACATAGAGCAGCCGCCCATGTTTGGTGCTACAATTAAAGGAACATTACAGAATTGGTTTTTGCTAACAAAACAGTGTAAGCACTTTATGTAATCCACCATATACATAAACTGACAAACCTGTAGAAGTTTGAGATCGATCAGCCATCTGGGTCACGAGAAAATAGTGAAAAACCGATTACACATTTGCGTGAAATCATACAGATTCAAAAAATGAATAAAACGCTCACTGAGCGATAAACTCCAATCGGAAAATTAGTTTATTCATTTCTCATCAAATATGGCATTTCAGACAGAAATATTTCAAGGGATCTTTTCTACTATCATCATCATAAGACCGTGTAAGTTTTATGTAAATCTATGATCAAAAAAAGTGTATTTTACAAGTTTTTTTCTTACCAATTCTGTAATGTTCCTTTTACACAAAAAATCTGCTCTATGCACACACAAAAAAAGGAGTCTTTGATGATGTTGGGTCTAGATCCCTCTTCAATGGTCCGTTGTCTTTTTAGAGTAAGAACTTTTTTCTAGAATAAATTATTACTCGTTCATTGTCTGGGACTCTTTCTCTCTGTTTAATAATATCATGTACTTTATATTGTCTTCTGATAATCTCTCTTTTCAATGGATGTTGGTTTATATAATATTTACTACTGGTACGAAATAAATTTGACTTATATACAAATGAGTTTCATATTGATGTGTGTGATAGATTGATACAATTTTTGGTGAAATTGAATTAAATATAACAAATATTTCAAGGATGCACGCTTATTAGACACTGGACACTATTGGTAATTGTCAAAGACCAGTCTTCTCACTTGGTGTATCTCAACATATGCACAAAATAACAAACCTGTGAAAATTTGAACTCAATTGGTCGTCGAAGTTGCGAGATAATAATGGAAGAAAAAACACCCTTGTCACACAAAGTTGTGTGCTTTCAGATGCTTGAAATCAATTCAAATATTTTACTGAGAAATTACTTCTTTCTCAAAAACTACGTTACTTCAGAGGGAGCCGTTTCTCACAATGTTTTATACTATCAACAGCTCTCCATTGCTCGTTACCAAGTAAGTTTTTATGCTAACAATTATTTTGAGTAATTACCAATAGTGTCCAGTGCCTTTAACTACCTTGTCCATAGGTCATGTGAAAATTTGTAATTTGTAAATAAACCCGCTACTATCCCCCTTTGTATATTTTTAAAGATTTATTTCGTTTAAATTAACTCCCTCCGGGAACGGCGACAAAAACCGGGGCCTTGCCTATGGAGTGATGTCGCAGGTAGAATAAAAAACGTAACCAAAACGTCTGAAACTTCATTGCTGCTTGTGCCATAAAGGCACGCTACTGTTGAGGTAACAAAAGCAATGTCGTAGCATTTCTCGTAACGCCAGTGATGCTGTGCAATACATCATGAGCCATTGTGGGCATTCCCAGAGTGCATTATTTTAAACAAAATAAATTGGGGGAAAAAAAAAAAAAATTAATATTCATTACTTACAATATTTTACATGGAATTTGGACAAAGAATTAGGACACACATCCTTAATACCTAAGTCACCACTAAAGTGGAGGCCGGGCGGCTTGTGCGATTTCTAGGCATCCACCGGCGTGTAGAGGTCGGCGAAAGATCGCGCGATAGGGTGGTCAAAGTCGCAAATGAAAGTGCCCAGCACGCTGCCCTGGGGTCGCCGAATGGCGATCGGCCGTCTTTCCTGGAAATATGGTTGAATTATTGACCCGTCGGTATCTGGAAGGGTGCCGGTCAATTCTTAAAGGCCATATGGCGGCCAGACGGGCATCTGGACGTGTGCCTGTTGAGCCGGCGGCCATTAGTCAATTTGGGGGTGAGGTCTATATAAAGAGGCGCTCCTCTGACCTTCTTCATTCACTTCGACCTTAGCTTGAAGAAACAAGAAGACAAGTAACAAAATGCTGTCGATTCCTCCACGGCGCTTGTCCGATGTGTGCGGTGCCCTGTCGGACATCAGCCAGGCATTGACCGATTTATTGGCGATCAGTTTTGCGATTGCAAAACTGCTGCACCAGGTTTGAGGTCCGAGTTCAAATTAACTTTGATGCCCGCCCGACCTAAAAATGACCTGGCAGCCGCAAGGAGTCCCGTGGGGCTCCCGTCTCCGGTCAAAAAATGCCTAGAAATCCGTTGCAAACTACTCGCAAACCCATCGCAAGCCAATTGTGGCTGGGGTGTTAATCTTCATGCCTCGTTTTTGAATCTCAGAAGAAAAACAAATTCAACGAGTGGATATTGACGAGAATTCCCAAAACACACTCGAATCTAAAGGTTGGAACCTTGTATCAGCTTCCCATAATAAATTTGACAATAATAATAACAATACTTGGTTCTTATATGGCGCACATATCGTAGTAGCAAGATCAAGGCGCTTTACATCATTACTATCCCTGTCCATTGGGCATACTCTTAGATCATTCCCTCTACACTTTCTCAACTCCCTGGGGAGCATACAACCCCCCAAGCTGCTTATAATTAGCGCCAAGGGGTTAATCCACCACAATACTGTCTCAGCCCTCTTAGGTTCCAATGTATACACCTGGATTAAGAGGAGCAATTATGGTTATGCGCCTTGCTCAAGGTCCGGGAATTGAACCCACACTTCCGATGATACAGCCATCAGAACATGAGTTCGATTGCAGTAGACGGCTCGGCCACGACACAGCACAATGCACGAGTGCCAAGATTTCTTGATGAAAAAGTTACACAAACAAACTGACAAACTACAAATGACAGACAATGCACTCCATGATTCTAACTTGCAGGACCATGACATGATGTTCCCATGGAAGTCTCAAACAAATACTTTTTTAATTGGGGGTTGAACAAAGACAAATTGACTAGAGCAGAATTTGAACCAACGACCTCCGGATTAACGCCCGCACTACACCAACTGAGCTATCTAGCCCCAAATTGGCGGTCTCCCTATTTTGTCAACATCTTTGTTCGGGGGGGGGGGGGGGCAGTCAGAAGCCATGCAACCATTAACTGCCGTGTAGCCAGGGATCACACCCAAGTTTACGATACAACCTGGGAAGCGGCAGCCAAGGGATCACCTTAAGGGGATGCAACTTTTTTATTTCAAATAGCAAGTTATAAACCACAGGGGAAACTGACTGACAAATATTTTTAATAAAAGGAATCAATGCCTTTTTGCGCCGTTTCAACAAATGAAATTATACTTTCTCTATAAAAGGGTATGCATAACAACGGTAAGGTTGAAAATATAAATGTTCTCAGATTTACACATGACTTTTACATGGCATAAAGATGGTCATGGTGGAAAACTTTCTTTGAAGTTATTTGCCCGAAATGCTATTTTTTTTTGAGAAATAAGTAAAACAAGATCTTGTGAGTCTGAAACTCTGATATTTTGAAAACAGTGATGGAATTTTTCACTATTTTCTAGCGACTCCGATGACTGATTGAGCTTAAACTTTCACAGGTTTCTTGATTCATGGGTCACACAAAGTGCGGATACTGGTCTTTGACAATTACTGATGTCTGCCATGTGCTTTAGAGTAGAAATTATTGATTTCTACCTGGGGCCAATTTCACAGTACTTTTCACAGTGTTTATAATTTTGCAAAGCATAGACAAATCTTGTTTTCAAAAAAACAGGTTACCATGCTATGATACCATAATATCTTGTTTGCAACTGGTTCCCCGCTAAGTTTTGCTTTAGCATACAAACTTCGGCAAAGCTTTCGGAGAATTTCTCATGAAGAATCAAATAAAATGTAGTGCGATCATCTAAGTCGACTCGCGCTCGCCGATCTGGTGTCCTTTTCTGAAACCGTTGGAATGAGATTCTCCATGATGGAGTCTAGCCAGTTGTGCCCGTTGATAATGGCCGTCGTGGCTATGACATAATCCATGGGACCTAGGAAGAACAAAGGGATCCAGGCATTAGCAACTAAACGAGTGTTATATATGCCAAATGGTCTACTACAACCCGACTCAAGTTTTGGTGTTATCCTAGTGTTCTAATTTTAAAATCTAAAAAAGAGTGTTCAGCATCTAGACGAGGCTTGAATGCATTGGATGCCAGACACAACCGGGGCGAAACCCCTTCTCTTGGCGATAAGTGTACTTGGTTCTATTTTTATGTGTTGATAGTTTTAATAGTGTTGGGCACTTGTGTCCCTTGAGTAAGACACTGTACCCATTATTGCTTTGTCCTTCGGATGGGACGTGAAGTGTGTGTTGTGTGTTAATGCACATTTAGACAAAAACCAGTACACTTAGCACAAAGGGATGGGGCTCTCCCTCGGTGTTTCTGGCATGACCTGGCAGCAATACACGCCACCTCACATTGTATCCCTTTCAAGGTGTTGCATTATGGTTGCTTCGTCTCTTAAAATCATTCTTAACAATCTCCACCTGATTTGATATTTTGGTGGCAGGAGTGTCATTTATGACAGACATGGTACATAATAAACATAACTATTATAATACAGCATATAATAATAATAATAATAGTAAAAACAGTATTTAAATAGCACAATATGAATCAAAGATTTCCTCAAAGCGCTTAACAGTAGAACGAAAAGCAATTATAATTATAATTATAATTTATTGAATATATATTGCGCTCTCGAGGGCGCATAACAAACAAAAAAAATCAGTAAGAAAATATAACAATACTAACAAAACAAGTAATAAACCCTTATTTAAAACCCCAACAAGGAAAAAAGTTAGGCCAGACCAGCAGTCGTCTCAAAATCGAAAATCATCAAAATACAATAAACAATTGTAAAGAACTGTAAAATTACTGTCAAACTGTTAGAACACTATTTTTTAAAAATGCAGAAAAAAATTCAATTTTATAAGTTATAATCACAAACACAGAATTGTTTACCATTACAAGATATTTACAAAGGGCAAAAACAAGTTACAAATAAAAAGCATCTTAAAATCCTTAGAAGGTACCATTGATCAGCTTCCTAAAAATTAGGGGGGGGGGGCGGGGCGGGGAGTTCAGAATTATCTTTAAACTGGAGTGAAGAAATTAGCATACACATTCAAATTCTACAAGGGAGCACGCCAGATGGTTTCACATGTATGTCGATATCTTTGCTCAAGGGTCGCATGTCAGAAGCCATACGGCCGTTAACTGCCGCACAGCCAGGGGTCACACCCAATTTTAAGATACAACCTGGGAAATGGCATGCCAGGGGATCACCTTAAAGGGATGCGACTTAAACTCGTTAAAAAAAACGATGACAAATTGATATATTTAGGCATTTTAATATTATGGACTATTAAATGTTTTTAAAATCCTACCATCTTCTTGATTTGAGAGGAATCTAAGGGCAGCAATCTCGGCGTACGTGACTCCGCCCAGGAAGAAAACTAACGTCACTTTCTGGTTATCACTCTGACTGTCTCCAATATTCCCTACAAAAAAAACAACAACAAAAACAAATACATTTTTGTTATAGTCATAGCAATAGTCACAGCTGCAGCCAACAGCCGCCAGCTGCAGCCAACAGCCACAGCTGCAACCAACAGCCGCAGCTGCAACCAACAGCCGCAGCTGCAGCCAACAGCCACAACTGCAACCAACAGAAACAGCTGCAGCCAACAGCCACAGCTGCAACCAACATCCACAGCTGCAACCAACAGCCACCAGCTGCAGCCAACAGCCACAGCTGCAACCAACAGCCACAGCTGCAACCAACAGCCGCAGCTGCAGCCAACAGCCACCAGCTGCAACCAACATCCACAGCTGCAGCCAACAGCCACAGCTGCAGCCAACAGCCACCAGCTGCAACCAACATCCACAGCTGCAACCAACAGCCACCAGCTGCAGCCAACAGCCACAGCTGCAACCAACAGCCACAGCTGCAACCAACAGCCGCAGCTGCAGCCAACAGCCACAGCTGCAACCAACAGCCGCAGCTGCAACCAACAGCCACAGCTGCAGCCACTAGCCACAGCTGCAACCAACAGCCACCAGCTGCAACCAGCAGCCATGGCCATAGCCAGAGTCGCTTACTTCGCACACGGCCACACTTACTCTTCTTCTGAAGACCATAGGGAATCTGTTGGTTCTCCTCCACCGTAGGACCAGGGATGAGTCTCAACACCTCATCGATGCTCCGCCAGCCCGGCTTGGCAAGGAACTGAGCTAGTCTCACACTCAGGGGGGCATAGCCGCTGTACACATAGGATATATCATGTGGATTCTAAGGATATAAAATGGGGTAGAGGTTATTGGACTAATATCAGAATAAGAACACTTTTCGAGCCTTTTGTTTTTGCACAATAATTTGTTTGTATTGTATTGTATTTTTGTTATCAAGTAATCAACCACAAGGAAAACTGACGGGGTAAATTTGATACAATTTGGGGTTGAACAGAGACAAATTGACTAGAGATGGACTATAACCTGCGACCTCCGGATTAACGTACCGGCGCTCTACCAACTGAGCTATAGCCCGAATGCTGGCGGTCTCCCAATTTTGTTGATATCTTAGTTTGGGGGGGCCAATCTGAGACCATTCAAGCTCTAACTGCCATATAATATAAACATAGTATAAACATTCACCCTGGAACCCACTTCCCTAAGGCCAGTGATCCTGACCTATCAAGCCTACAGCTGGTGTCAAATAACCAAAATGCAGAGAGAAAGTCTGACTGTTTTCTTATTCGATTTCTCAAGATATATTTGGTCGATTTTTAAATACGATTCAAAGTTGCTTTCATGATTTAACACAGTTTCCCAATACTTCACATGATAAACAAGAAACCTGTGAAATGTTGTTGATATTTGTGTCAGTAAACTCACAGGCAGCGACACCCTAAACCACATGTTTACGTCTCGTGAACTTTTGATCAGATAAGAAGGATGGTGTTGAAAACTGCTCACCCCCAAAACCGACGAGTACCAACCCAAGGTTTGTCATAGGCAAACTCGGGTCTGCTTTTAACGGGTGATTCACGTAATGGCCTCTCCTGGGCAAACCGTAGAGGGCGCACTATATTGCGAATGGCCCGTACTTGAGGCGCTACCCACCTGTTCGTTCACATCCTCAACCACCAGCTTCAGCGTTTTCCTGATGGTGTTGTACGTCTTCTGACCTTGTACTTTCAGCAGCCCGACTTTCTCCAAGTTATTTAGCGACACCATGTGCTCGAATCCGTATGTCTGTTACAAATAAAAACTTAATATTACTACACCTTGCAACTGACAACTGAATACAATTTCTAAAATCAAACTTTGACTGTATACCTGTAATAATAATGATAATAATAATAATAATAATAATAGTAATATTAATAATAATAATCTAGATGATATAGATGGATTGCAATAGACGTCATCGGTCGCCATCTTTGATGAATTGTGCACGCGTGAAGAGCTACCATTGGCTGAGAGTCGTGCGTAGCGCGTACACGAGTGCACTTTTCCATTGCTTTACATCAAAGATGGCGGCCAATGACGCGTATTGCAATCCATCTATAGGGACACACTGAGAGGGTAGATCTGTTACAGAAGGCGGCTCTTTAGGGAACAGCGGGGATCCTGAGAAAGACCCTTGAGATCCAAGGCTACGGAACGTAGCCCGACTCAAGGAGTAACCGGCACAAAGGAAAATATGATTCTCCTTTTGCATGCAGTGATAAAATGAAATATTAATAATAATAACACAAACATTTATAAAGTGCCCTAATCATGCAGGCATGCTCTAGGGCGCTGAACAGAGTTATACGAAGAAAATGGCACTGGTTAAAAGCTAAACGATACAATCGTACGGACAAACTAAAATAAATTAGGATAACTGAATTACAACAAATAGGAAGTAAACAATTCACATTGAGGATAACAACGAATTACTGAAGAGTAAAAAAATACATTAAAATTGATTCAATGATAGTAAGGGTTTGTGCTGAAATCAAGTGTCACAATCTCTGATGAGCTGTGGGTGGTTCTGCAAAGAGCCAGTGGCAGAGTAACTGGACGTTTCATATGGGTATGCTTAGATAGTCTACAGGACGAAAAGCTGGAGTTTCTGCTCGATGAAGCGTTAAGGCAGGACACTAGAACAGGAGCCAGTGGGAGTGTGAGGAGCTCGCTGAACTGTGTCGACAGACCTCTGGCATACGCTGCCACCGCCGCGGTCATGCATGTATGAGCCAGGCACAACTCTCAGCCAATGGCAGGTCTTCCTTTCAGTTCAAAGAGGGCGGTGTTTAGGTTCTGTGACATCATATGCAATGGGGACTATATTGGGGACCGAGCACTGATATGATGGAGATGGGACTAACATGGCAGGGTCGGGGGTCAAATCCTACACAAAATTTTGTACAAATAAAAATCATACTGTTTCGTAGCATTTTCCCCTGTTTAATTACAAAGAAAACATTTAAAGAAACAGAATTCCTACCTGTAAAATTTCTCTCCTGTAGAAGTCAAATATTTTGGGCTTGAGACCGTTGTTTGTGACTGACTGTATGCACAGTAACCTCAGAATCTAAAGGGGCAAAAACCCAGTCAACAACAGTCATTATAACACCCCTTACAAATATTTGGGGCTTGAGACCGTTGTTTGTGACTGACTGTATGCACAGTAACCTCAGAATCTAAAGGGGCAAAAACCCAGTCAATAACTGTCATTATAACATCCCTTACAAATATTTGAGGCTTGAGACCGTTGTTTGTGACTGACTGTATGCACAGTAACCTCAGAATCTAAAGGGGCAAAAACCCAGTCAATAACTGTCATTATAACACCCCTTACAAATATTTGGGGCTTGAGACCGTTGTTCGTGACTGACTGTATGCACAGTAACCTCAGAATCTAAAGGGGCAAAAACCCAGTCAATAACAGTCATTATAACACCCCTTACAAATATTTTTCCTTTTGATTGGTTTAGAGCGCGTCACATGTCTTAGTTTTACTAGAAACCGCGCGGTACTATCACATGGCAACAGTGTACTATCACATGGCCGCCGATGTACTATCACATGGCCGCCGCTGTACTATCACATGGTAACCAATGTACTCTACCCATAGCAACAGCAGCTTTATGGTACCTAGACGTCTTTTGCGCATCCACAGTGGCTTCCGCGCTCAAGTGCGCCCTTTACACGCAGCAACCAATGTACTATACCTGTAGCAATGGCAGCCTCTTGATACCTAGACGTCTAGGCACAATGTATGAATGGGGCGACATTACACAAATACTGACTGTTTTTACTCGGGCTATGGTTAAAACTACGACTCCCCTCGGTGATCCCAGAGGGAGCATTCTATTTTCCCGTGGCGAAACCTCCCGAAAATAGAACGCGCCAAGGATCACTTCAGGAGTCGTAGTTTTAAAGGGAAGGTATACGATTGGTAATCACTCTAAAAATTAATGGCATTAAAAACTTACTTGGTTAGAAGTACAGCAACTTTTGATAGTTTAAAGCATTCTGAGAAATATTGCAATTCAAAATAATGTGGATATGGAAAAAGATGTCGGTTTTTATTCCCCAAAATTTGAATCTATTAGGAATTATTCTTTATGCGTGGACATATTCACTGCGGATTTTCGCGATATTTCAAAAACTCGACCACCTTTTGAAGTGAAATTTTCACAGGTTAGTTTGATTGTATATATCTACATTTATGTAGGATTGAAACAATCAAACGGTCCCCAAAACCAAAGGTATACTTTGCCTTTGACCATAGTACTCGAAGCAGTCAATTTCTTTTGCGAACTGTGCACAACTGGTTGGTGACTAGCTGGAAGTTTTTAACAAAGAGTAGGAGGCTTACATTTTACTCATCTTGTTTATTTCTTTCAAGAAATCATTTCGATTTTGTTTTTTATTCTGGAGGCTTCCACCTTATTATAAAAAATGATTCATACCTTAATTAATGGTTCTCTTTTGGCAATACATTCCTCAATGTAGTTATTCACTTTGTCAGTATCAACACCATTCATAAACTCTGTTTGGAGAAAGAAAGAGAATCAGACAATTCACTAACAGAAAGGTCATGCTTTGGGCCCAGTTTCAAAACAGCTGCTTATGCACAACATACTACACCCTTCCCATGAAGTATGTAAATTGAACATCGGGCGTGCACAATCTCCCTATAAACCATGTGAACGTTGTTTACAATAAGTGTGACCTTGTACATTCTTTGAGTATTCTGGCAGGCAAGATACTACACTGGTCCTATGGGAAAGTTGACATTTTGTGTCATAATTTCCACATAAAACCAAGAGTTATGAAAGTAAAAGCTGGACAAGTTTTTAGATGTGCCCCCTTTCATCATATCAAAAGTTGATAAGAATTAGACAGTGCAATCTCCATAGAATATACGATTTTATGCTTTCTTCCATTGAGCTGTGTACAAATCGTGCCTGCAGGAAGTCCAGGCTCTGTGGCTCTTTTGTAAACATGTGATGTCACAGGTCACATCGTCTATAGACCCCTTGCACAACGCGCAGCGTACTCACATACGCCTATCCTGGGTGTCATTTTGGGCGTCAAAATCATATACAAACATGCACAAAAGAGAGTTGACTCCCAAACTGACGCGCATTGTTCGGAGGTGCATTCCGCGTTGTGTAAGGAATCTATATAAATCAATAGACCGCCCTTGCATAACGCAAGACGTTACAGGTACGCTGAGGTCACGCGCACGTTTTTTTACGCACAAAGAAAAGCTATCGCCCAATGATCTGCCTCCTTTTTGCGAGTGTGACGTCATATGCAAGGGGTCTATACTGGTTGGCAAAATGAGTGAACATCGTGCCTTCTTGTATGGGACTGATGGTGTGATGTGATGACGCACATGCGTTTGTGAGTCTGCCCAGTGCACAACTCTATGGGCTTCGCCAACCAATAGTGTCTGGAAAGGTCCATTACGATTGCCAGAATAAGGCTACCGGCTAAAAACACCATAACCAACTGTACCATCCAAGACCGGTCTAACTTTATCAGTTAGTTGCTTTAAAAAAAAAACAATGTGTAAAGGTAAACACAAACGAGGTGGCTTCCAACTTGATATACACACCTTGTTGAGTTTGAAGCGAGTCCATGAAAGATTCCAAGTCCGTTCTTTCTTTCACCAGCTCAGCTATGGAGGTATCTGAAAATAATGAACACACACCTTCAGCTTTACGCGATGCACCCTGACACTGACATGAGCAGCAGTCGTATGATGAGTCCGAAGTAAGACTAATACAGCTACGCATAGTGGTAGTAAATGTAAGAAAGATTTGAGGTAGCACCAGTGTAGAGTCCTTTTTTCGTCGAGTGTCAAGTACAGCTGAGTACTAGGGTGGAAGAGTAGTACTCGAGTATAAGCACTTGGGCCATCGAGTACAAGCGTAAGAGTACCGAGTATTCTGATATCTGAGTACTGAGTCCAACAGCCGAGTACCAGGTACTTGGATCTCCCAGTCTGAGTACAAGTAACCGTTTTTAATACAAATACTGAAAAATGAGGCGATAATTTATATTATTTAAAAAAAAAATATATTTCTAGATGACAAGTGTGCTTGTTATAGACAACTACTTTTTTCTTCAGAGCTTTATTCCCCTATTCCTTGCATTATGGTTGTGCATTAATGCATGTATAACAAAGCAGAAAGGAAGGTGGTATTTTGACCATGAGTTCTTAAAATCAGAGTCCGAGTTCATTTTCAGACGGTTATTGAGCACATACTTCGTGTTCATTCGATATTTTAGTATGGACTCCAAGTATGGGGTATTTTGCTAGCGAGTATGAGAACTATCAAAACAGTGCACGTACTGAGCTGAAGTACTACAACACTGGGTAGCACCATGTGATAGTCTGTCTTGAGTAGTGTTGGCTCTGAGAAGAGCACAAGTAAGAGTATGAATACAAGTATGAGTACTATTAAAACAGTACAAGTACTGAGCTGAAGTACTACAACACTGGGTAGCACCATGTGATAGTCTGTCTTGAGTAGTGTGGCTCTGAGAAGAGCACAAGTAAGAGTATGAGTACACAGTTATAGTTTCTATGTTAAAAACAGTAATCAAAGTAACTGAGCTGAAGTACTACAACGCTGGGTAGCACCATGTGATAGTCTGTCTTGAGTAGTGTTGGCTCTAGAAGAGCACAAGTAAGAGTATGAGTACAAGTATGAGTGCTATAAAACAGTACAAGTACTGAGCTGAAGTACTACAACACTGAGTAGCACCATGTGATAGTCAGTCTTGAGTAGTGCTGGCTCTTAGAAGAGCACAAGTAAGAGTATGAGTACAAGTATGAGTACTATTAAAACAGTACAAGTACTGAGCTGAAGTACTACAACACTGGGTAGCACCATGTGATAGTCTGTCTTGAGTAGTGTTGGATCTGAGAAGAGCACAAGTAAGAGTATGAGTACAAGTATGAGTACTATTAAAACAGTACAAGTACTGAGCTGAAGTACTACAACACTGGGTAGCACCATGTGATAGTCTGTCTTGAGTAGTGTCTGGCTCTGAGAAGAGCACAAGTAAGAGTACGAGTACAAGTATGAGTACTATTAAAACAGTACAAGTACTGAGCTGAAGTACTACAACACTGGGTAGCACCATGTGATAGTCTGTCTTGAGTAGTGCTGGCTCTTAGAAGAGCACAAGTAAGAGTATGAGTACAAGTATGAGTACTATTAAAACAGTACAAGTACTGAGCTGAAGTACTACAACACTGGGTAGCACCATGTGATAGTCTGTCTTGAGTAGTGCTGGCTCTGAGAAGAGCAAGAGTATGAGTACAAGTATGAGTACTATTAAAACAGTACAAGTACTGAGCTGAAGTACTACAACACTGGGTAGCACCATGTGATAGTCAGTCTTGAGTAGTGCTGACTCTGAGAAGAGCAAGAGTATGAGTACAAGTATGAGTACTATTAAAACAGTACAAGTACTGAGCTGAAGTACTACAACGCTGGGTAGCACCATGTGATAGTCTGTCTTGAGTAGTGCTGGCTCTGAGAAGAGCACAAGTAAGAGTATGAGTACAAATATGAGTACTATTAAACAGTACAAGTACTGAGCTGAAGTACTACAACCTGGGTAGCACCATGTGATAGTCTAGTCTTGAGTAGTGCTGACTCTGAGAAGAGCAAGAGTATGAGTACAAGTATGAGTACTATTAAAACAGTACAAGTACTGAGCTGAAGTACTACAACGCTGGGTAGCACCATGTGATAGTCTGTCTTGAGTAGTCTGGCTCTGAGAAGAGCACAAGTAAGAGTATGAGTACAAATATGAGTACTATTAAACAGTACAAGTACTGAGCTGAAGTACTACAACGCTGGGTAGCACCATGTGATAGTCTGTCTTGAGTAGTGTGGCTCTGAGAAGAGCATGAGTATGAGTACCAGTACGAGTACAAGTATGAGTACTATTAAAACAGTACAAGTACTGAGCTGAAGTACTACAACACTGGGTAGCACCATGTGATAGTCTGTCTTGAGTAGTGCTGGCTCTGAGAAGAGCAAGAGTAATGAGTACAGTATGAGTACAAGTATGAGTACTATTAAAACAGTACAAGTACTGAGCTGAAGTACTACAACGCTGGGTAGCACCATGTGATAGTCTGTCTTGAGTAGTGCTGGCTCTGAGAAGAGCACAAGTAAGAGTATGAGTACAAGTATGAGTACTATTAAAACAGTACAAGTACTGAGCTGAAGTACTACAACACTGGGTAGCACCATGTGATAGTCTGTCTTGAGTAGTGCTGGCTCTGAGAAGAGCACAAGTAAGAGTATGAGCACAAGTATGAGTACTATTAAAACAGTACAAGTACTGAGCTGAAGTACTACAACGCTGGGTAGCACCATGTGATAGTCTGTTTCACTCGACCATTCGACCAGTGCGTCTCCAGAAGGCTGCAAGAGCTCACCGGTCGAAACACCGAGTAACGAACCGGCTCTTCTAAACATCCAACACTACCCAAGAGAGGTTATATCCACATGCTGCTACCTCAAACCTCACTTTCATCAAATCAGAATACTAATGTCCATTTACATTTTTTTTCGCAAATTACTGATCGATATTTTGCGCAGATAAACTGCTGAAGAGATTTGAATGGACAAGCATTGTGATCGATTCCGTCATGACGCTAGATTATCTTACGTGTTGCTAGCGATGCCTTGGCAGCTTGAATGTGTGGAAGCTTGGAGACAAACTGCTTGATGTCACGCACTGTCTTGGCATCTTTCCGCTCCTACAAATATGCAAAGTAATTTGAAAACAAATTTAGTTCTCCTGCAATAATAATAAGGTATTTATATAGCGCATAATGCAGGAGCCTCTATGCGCAACACAAATATAAAAACAAACAAAAAAACAATGAAAATGAAATAAATAAAGCAATTGAAATGAGTCTTTAAAAGTCCCTTAAAAAATCTGAAGAGAGTCAGCTTGGCGAATATGAAGGGGCAAGTCATTCCATAACGAAGGTGCAATGAACTGGAAGGCTCTTTGACCATAGAAATGAGTGGAAAAAGTAATTTGAGTCAGAAGGGATTGGCCAGCAGAACGAAGAGGACGAACAGGAATGCATTTATGCAGGAGATCAGATACATAGACAGGAGATAGGCCGTGAAGAGCTTTGAAAGCGATGAGATTTAACTTTATACGCGATACCCAATACGATGGGGAGCCAGCGGAGTTCTTGTAAGATAGGTGTAATATGTTGAGAACGTGGTAGACGAGAGACGAGGCGAGCAGCAGTGTTCTGAACTCTTTGAAGTTTAGAAAGTTCTTGATCAGAAAGTCCAGTGAGAAGAGAATTGCATGAGTAAGGAAGCATGCAAGGCCAAACGCTCCAAAAAAAAGTAATGGTGTTACCAATGATGCAAGGAGCAATATCCTTGAAACGCTGCTTAACGCTGCAGTTTGCGCCGACAGTAGGGTTCGCACCAAAATTTCTGCACCGGCTGAAGAAGCAAAGATTGCGTACGACACGACACGCCACTTTTTTTCTTTTTATTATCATTTTTTTTAAAATAGGTATATAAAAACAAAATGACCAGCAGCAGAAGCTGAAAGGGTCACTTAACAATGGTAAAAATATAAGCACATGTAAAAAATATAAACAATCACATATTAAAGGGCAATAAAGTACAAAATTGACGAAAACCCTTCATAAAAACTATTAATTTGAGCAGTTGTGAAATGATAGATTTCCTGCCACTCACTGGTACAATGGTAAAATGTTAGAACATGTACAAAATTACAAACAATTATGGTGTATGAGTTGGTGTACGAGTTGGTGTACGAGTTGGTGTACGAGTTGGTGTACGAGTTGGCGTACGAGTTGGCGTACGAGTTGGCGAACGAGTTGGTGTACGAGTTGGTGTACGAGTTGGTGTACGAGTCGGTGTACGAGTTGGTGTACGAGTTGGCGTACGAGTTGGCGAACGAGTTGGTGTACGAGTTGGTGTACGAGTTGGTGTACGAGTTGGTGTACGAGTTGGCGTACGAGTTGGCGAACGAGTTGGTGTACGAGTTGGTGTACGAGTCGGTGTACGAGTCGGTGTACGAGTTGGTGTACGAGTCGGTGTACGAGTTGGTGTACGAGTTGGCGTACGAGTTGGCGAACGAGTTGGTGTACGAGTTGGTGTACGAGTTGGTGTACGAGTTGGTGTACGAGTTGGCGTACGAGTTGGCGAACGAGTTGGTGTACGAGTTGGTGTACGAGTCGGTGTACGAGTCGGTGTACGAGTTGGTGTACGAGTTGGTGTACGAGTTGGTGTACGAGTTGGTGTACGAGTTGGTGTACGAGTTGGTGTACGAGTTGGTGTACGAGTTGGTGTACGAGTTGGTGTACGAGTTGGTGTACGAGTTGGTGTACGAGTTGGTGTACGAGTTGGTGTACGAGTTGGTGTCGAGTTGGTGTACGAGTTGGTGTACGAGTTGGTGTACGAGTTGGTGTACGAGTTGGTGTACGAGTTGGTGAACGACTTGGTGTACGAGTTGGTGTACGAGTTGGTGTACGAGTTAGTGGACGAGTTGGTGGACGAGTTGGTGTACGAGTTGGTGTATTTACAAATAAAGGTTCAATTAGTAAAAAAAAAAATAATTACAAGATGCATCCAATATATAACCAAACCCACCTCGTACTGAGCAGAGAGTATCTTGGCTTTGCGGCTGAGCTCAGGGCCGACCGCGTTGAAGTTCTTATCTCGGATGACGGCAAACAGCTCATCCGACGAGTTGAGTTGAATCTTCTTGGGCTCCGTGGGCAGCTCCTGCTGCGGATCGTTCTCATTCTTCCGCACAAATTTCTCGGGAGGGAGCTTTACGGTAGCTTTAAACGGAAACGGAAGAACATTGTAAGGGATTTTCACACTTTACCCCAATATCGTAGAATGCCCCTTCCACCCTCCCTTCGGACAGCTCATAGCCTGGACATTTTTTCAAATCCAACCTCAAATGACACCTATTTCAACTTGCCTTCTCTCAATCTTTGATTTTTTTTTTTTTTTTGGTAAAGTGGATCAAGATTTCTTCCAGTTATGTTTTGGCTCTTAATAAAAGATTTACTTATTATTATCATTGTCAAGTAATTAACCACAAGGGAAACTGACTGGGTAAATTTCAAATGGTTTGGGGTTGAACAAAGACAAATTGACTAGACCGGAATCACACCCAAGTTTACGATACAACCTGGGAAGCAGCAGCCACGGGATCACCTTGAGGGGATGCTACACGGCAGTTAACGGTTGCATGACTTCTGACTGGCACCCTTGACCAAAGATATTGACAAAATAGGGAGACCGCCAAAATAGGGCTAGATAGCTCAGTTGGTAGAGCGCCAGCACGTTAATCAGGAGGTCGTTAGTTCTAATCCCGCTCTAGTAAATTCTTCTTTGTTCAACCCCAAACTATTTATATCATTTACTATAAATACAACATAAGTGAGTAAAACAACAATTCTTCAAACAATTTGGTATCATTAAGGAAAAAAAATAATTACAACGAGGTCTTCATTGCATCCTCAATGAAGACAAAATGTAAATGATAAAAATACTTACTGTTGTGAATTCCGTACATTTCATCAATTAAGCCTTCATAGGTCAGCTGGGTCGCTAGTGGGGTCAAGGGGTCAACTGTCCGGTCAATCAGTAGGAGGGTGTCAATCTGGGGTTGGACCTGACGCTCGTTGCCAGCCATCTCACGACGAAGGCGCAGGATCATATCCGCCAAATGCTGCCGGAAAAGAAAACATTTAAACAATTGTGGGTTGAACAAAGCAAAAAATTGACTAGAGCCGGACTTCCGGATTAACGTGCCAGCGCTCTACCACTTGAGCTATTTGCCCTATGTTGGCGGTCTCCCTATTTTGCCAATATCTCAATCTGACAATCATTTTATGTACTACAAGTATCTTAGACCAATAAGGTAAAATGCAAGTGTACAAAGTGCCAGCACGGTCCGTCATAACCTCTGGGCCCACACTTTCATGGACATGCTTCCCTTGGAATTCTGAGCTAATACGACGCACAAACCGCACAGAAGACTGTCTCCTTATTTTGCCAATATCTCATTCCGACAACCATTTTATGTACTACAAGTATCTCAGACCAATAAGGTAAAATGCAAGTATACAAAGTGCCACATAACCTCTGGGCCCAATTTCATGGCAGAATTCTGAGCTAATACGACGCCCAAACAGCGCAGAAGAAAGTCGGCCGTAAGCGCAAAAATTTATGGTAACAAGATCCCTGATATTATGCCCTAGGAGTGATGTGTACCGGGTGCAACACTCATTCACCCTTTGCCACCCACTCTAGCCAGTTTAAAACGACAGTACAAGAAGTTGAGATTTTAATGTATGGTCCATGTAAGGTTTGTCTTTTTTTTGTTACCATCTATGTAGGCCTATCTAGGTGCAATTGTTTTTCTCTCTATTCATCTCCTCTGGCTGGCCCAGATTTCTTGTTTTCAATCAACCTCGGGGCTTGTACTGTAAAGTATTGATTTGATAAATCTTGCCTCACTGCCTATTATTTTGTATATTCTCTGTAATATCTTTGGTACATGTGTTGTCTCGTACAATTCTCAATTTTTTTGATATTAATGAATGTTTGTAATTACTCAGCACCTTTGAAAAAACAGTGTTTCATTGGAAGGTTCCCCCCCCAGGATAAACAAGATATAAATAAATACGAAATAAATAATTCAAATACAGTGGTTGTAGTAAAATGTCAATTTAGTTTTGAAAAAAACGTTGTCTTAAAGGAACATTACAGAATTGGTTTTTCCTAACAAAACAGTTGCTTGCAGTGTAAGAACTTTATGTAATCCACCATATACATAAACTGACAAACCTGTAGAAGTTTGGGATCGATCGGCCATCTGGGTCACAAATCATATAGATTCAACAAATGAATAAAACGCTCACTGAGCGATAAACTCCATTCGGAAAATTAGTTTATTCATTTCTCACCAAATATGGCATTTCAGAGAGAAATATTTCAAGGGATGTTTTCTACTATCATCATCATTAGACCGTGTAAGTTTTATGTAAATCTGTGATCTTTACAAGTTTTTTTCTTACCAATTCTGTAATGTTTCTTTAATCTATGCAGACCCAACTCACCTTGGAGCATTCGCCCTTGCCAAAGATCTTGGGTATAACCCCATACAGTGCCTGGATCTTCATCAGCGCTTTGGCCGCATAGAACATGGTCGTCATGTCGTTCTGCAAGTAGCATTCCTGTCCATTGAGTAGGAGTAAAAAAAAACACGTCATGCATTATCTGGAAGGTTTGAAAACGCCACTCATAAATACCTGGGAGAGTTTATCCATTCCGATTGGACGAGAGGAGATCACGTGGCCATGTTTAAAAACATGCCATATAAACACAGTTTAGAAAGTGTTTAAACATGACCTGACCTGACCTTAATAAGTATAAAAAGAGGGCGCTATCAGATGATTGCGTGGAGCGCCCACAGTTTCATGTTTTAAGTTGGTAGGTCACATATTTTGGCTCGCGCAAGTTAGAAAGAATAAGCTCACTGAGTTTTTGCCAGTTAATGATGGGGAAAAAAAAAAAACCCGGCTCTTGCAAACTGCTCTAATACCATACTGTTGAATGCTGTGATGGGGTCCATGGTGTACAAAAAACACATGGACCCCCATCATAGAACATGCAACAAATGTTTTGTTATACCAAGGTCATGGATTTCTCTTCTTTGCAGAGGATCTATTGCCATCTTTCAACATTATTATGACAAAATTGGCACAGTTAAAAAAAGCAGACCAACAGTTCGTTGACTGTTACTTCACTGATCCCTACGGCACACACCGCACAAGGAACGTGTATCAATTTTAATGGGCCCAATTTCATAGAGCTGCTTAAGCACAAAAAGTAGCTGTGCACAACAAAATTTTGCTTACCAGATTAAGGTTACCAGCCAAACTGCCATATCACATGTACAATTTGTAACTGGTATCCTGCTCATTTCTGCTGAGCAGGCAAATGCTAAGCAATATTTTCTGCTTAAGCAGCTCTATGAAATTGGGCCCTGGTACCAGCGCACTTACAACTTCCAGCCTGGGGCTATTTCTAATATTGTGCAAAGGCCCTGTAAGGGACCGATGGTGGGCCCGATCAAGGTAATGTACCCCGTTGGGTACATCACTCATGCTCCCCTGAGCCATGTGCACTTGTCTTTGTATCACATGTGATTGGTTCTCAACCAATCTAAATTCACGATTTATTACTATGGTATAACAAACTAAAATGACCTATGGTACGATTACAAAAAGTGGTAATGCTTCACATTTGACACTAGAGGGGCAACAAAGTGAGGCCAAATACCACTTTTTTTTGACAACTTTACAATTGACAGAGACCAAAGATTATATCTGCTAAATGCTGCTTCAAAAAAATTAAGCAGTGTAAGGGAAGGAATAAGCAAAAAGTATATTTTTTGCGATACTGACCTTGAAAGACTGGTCCATTTCCATGGAGAGTACATCGCTGTCAAATGGCAACAGGTCAAGGGTGAACTCCCCTACGGTAGTCAGGGTGCCATACACACCCAGCTCCTAAAAATTGCAACACCAAACAATTGTGACAATACTTGAACTGATTTCATAAGCGCTTGTGTACCAACCAACCCTTCATAGTGCTGTGAATGTCAAGGATGCTGTCTCCTGACACTTTGTGACTGTAAATCACTCGCTCTTTTTAAAACAAAAACTGAAATATCCGTTTGATCCACCAGCCGTTTCAGTGAACTCTTTTTTACCTACTTTACTGTTACTGAGACCCCCCCCCACCCCCACCCAGTTTAATTATGTCTCATCTTACTACTGTTGCTAGTCGTCAACGTACACGTGAACACACACTGTTAGCATGAAAATTCATCTGTGTTGGTAGATTCGATACGATTAAATTTTTTAACTTATGATCACAACACTGGAAATAATTTCCGTACCGTACACTGTTGTTGTTACTTGTTGTAGGTGTTATTTTGTTTATTCGTCTATTGTAAAGCTGTTGTTTTGTTTCGTTTTGTAGGCTGTCCTTGCAAGCTGTTCCTTGGAACGTGCCTCCACATTCATATAACTATACTGATTGTACTTTTTTCTTTCTTCTGATGACGATATGTGGAAATAAACGTTGCTTTGAGATCATATAGCATGTTGCAGGCTGGAAAAGTTAGCTTTCATCAAAACAACAGTGGATGATGTTGAAAAATAATACAGAAGTTAACCCTTGCGCTGGTCTGTGTTAAATATGTGTAATTTTGTGCATTATAAGCAGCAAATTATTACCCTTTTTTATAGAAAAACACAAATTCAAATTCTAAAAGTAAATGCTGCAGTCAGGGCATACACAAGTTCAAAGCCGACTTCTTACAATTTGAACTTTGTGTTGTGACCAATAACAATGCATTAATAATCATAATTTGATTTAATACAAGAAGCAAGAAGACATAAAGCTTTGTGCATCGCCTCAGAGAAACAAGAGGTCCACATACCGTGAGTTTCTTCTCACACAAGAGGCTCTTTCTGGGCACGAAGAAGATGTGGAACTCGATGTGAAATCGCCCCGAGGCCTCCTCCGTCCTTCTGATTGCATCGGCCACGGTGCTCATCAAATCCAACTTGGGGCGTACGATGAAGATGATGTTCTGGATGACCACGCTGCCGGGTCCTCCTCCCGTGACGGGGAGGCGGTCGGGGCGTAGGGGAAACATCTTATCGACCTCATGCTCCTGCAGTACAGAAGGAGGTTGGCAATTAAAGGGAGGGTATATATGCCTCTGGTAATTACTCCAAAAGTTAACGACTATATAAATTAATGTTGTAGCGAAATGTGGTGTGGTGGCGCAGTTGATTGACCAGGGGTCGATTTCACAAAACTCTTCCAAACTTAAGACTAGTCCTAGGCAATGCTAAGAGATAGGACTTACTGGTCCAACTTAAGACTAGTCCTATCTCTTACTGTCTTAGCATTGCCTAGGACTAGTAGTCCTAAGTTAGGAAGAGTTTTGTGAAATCAACCCCTGGCCCCAACTTCATAGAGCTGCTTAAGGCCAAATCACTGTGCGAGTTTCCATTTCATAGCGCTGCTAACAGTAAGCGAATGAAAAGTCAAGCTGACCTTCCAGTACTTACCGCATGAAAATCCATTGTGAATGCACAGGCTGGCCGCCAAATTGTTTTGCTAACCTGTGAAATACGCTTGCGCTTAAGCAAATTTTTCTGCTACAGTAAGCACGAAAAATTTGCTTACCATTGTATTAAAAAATGTCATAGTGACAAGGATCTATGTGTGAGGTATATAAGACAAATATATAGAATGCATTTTATTCATAACAATATAGAACAAAAATCACTCGTTGAAAACTGAACTGTTCCATTTCACTAACTAGTGCAGATTTCACTGATAGATTGTATTCTGCTATAGACCTTTCTATTGTAACGTCACAGCCCAAGTTGTTATCAACCAAGGATGGAAAACTATGGGAAGCCAAAAATGCAAAGCAGATGGCCACAGTCTGTAACAATTGTTATACAAAGTACTCAAAGATAGTGTTGAACTTGTTGGAAACAAAGCAACCAATCATAGGATGTATTTTTTTTTAAAGAAAGTTTGCAGAAATGTTGAATTTGGACACAATATCCGTAAACACGATCGAATGTTCTGCTAACATTTGACCGTCCATGCCAACCAGAACGGTTTGTTTTTCACCAATAGAAAGGTCTATATTGTACTCATTAGCATATTAATTATTGTTACATTACCTTCAGCAACGAGTACTCAGCTATGAGACCAAATGGACCTGTCAGGTGGTCGTCCCATACAACGCCTACACACAAAGAGAATAAATGTCAATGTTAAAATTGATATTACAACTAAAAGTTCACTAAATCCTTTTTACTTGGGGGTGTGTGTAATCTTTCAGGGCATTTGTGCAGTGGTACCTTGCCATTCACTCAGACCCTCATAGTATTACAACCAGATAATGTCCAAACAAATGTTAAAACATTGTTGCTGGGTCCAGTAACTAGCTCGGACTGTGGGCGCAGGGCCAATGTATTGGAACTATTTCTATTAAACTTTAATTGAATTATGAATAAAGCCTTCGAAAACCTTCTTCTTAGAAATGGGGGCCCGCCCCTTCCCTCTTCTTCACAAACACAACACTGAAAACAGTATACAGTGACTGGTGAGTGAGTGCACTGCTGGTGTTTACAGTTTGGCCTTGTTATGAAGTGGAAAAATTGATCGCAGAAACCCATTCCTTTCGATAATTAACCAGAATAAATGTTACCTTGCTTCCGACACACTTTTCTAAACAATCGACCAACTCTCGTCTCGCTACTTCCCTCCAGACTGCCAAGTTTATGCGACCCCCGCTCAGGTGAGAGGCCATTTTTCCCAACACTTTACACGAATTCCCTTTACATACACACATGAACGAACGACTTGGAGCCACGGCCAGGGGCTGCAACGTTGAAGCAACGGGAGCAACGTCTGGAAGCCATACTTTAGAGAGGGACCGCTATTATTAAATAGCGCCCTCTCTTGGAAGTCTTGTTCTTGAATCGGGCAGAGGAATCAGGGAAGAATGTTTTGAAGTGGGCCTTAATGAAAATGGGAGGGACGTAACCGGGATAGGTTGCCCTCCTCTGAGCCCCCCATGAGACCGGAAAAAAAATACACAAATGAATGGATTGGTACATAAAGTAGCTACCCCCTGAAAGTATCTGGTTACACCACTGCCCATCTGATTGTCATGACAATAAACCCCCATTGATAAGAAAACTTTTTTCCAAAGTTATAACTTACTGAAATTTCACAAGCTGAATCTATGGCTTTTATTTTGCTTGCACTCACGAATTTCCTGAAGTTAAACGTGAACGAAGCGGCCTTACTTTGGAAAATGTTAATTAATAGTTGCTCCCAAGCAACCAATCATGTCCTGCAATAAATGTTCAGATAGCAGGGGGGGGGGGGTTGGATGAGCATGCAGGGACAAAGACATAAACCATTCATTTGTGTTCATTAATGTATCAAGCCATTCATTTGTGCATAGTTGTGATCTCAGAAGAAGGGGGGGGGGGATTGGCATAACCATACATTTTCATTTGAGTGTGGGGTTGCCAAACCCCCCCCCCCAATTTTTTTTAAAAATGAGATCAAAACGCCATGGCTTGATATAGTTAACACCCCAAACTATGTCTTTCCCCTGCTTCCGCCCCCCCCCACACCCAAATTAAAATGTCTGGTTACGCCACTCCACCCCCACCAACCTCTTGTAAAGACCATTATAATATTGGGGTGATATATCTTATTAACATTCTAAACAACTTACACATTACAAAAAACAAGTTACAAAGAATAGGTGTTTGCCATTGCCCCACCAGGAATGTGGGTATGGTGCCAACCTTGTTTATTCTGTTCAACTTTACTGTCATTCGTTATTTTGTCCTTTTATTATCATAACAACATGAATTCATAACAGCACAACAATTATTACATAAAGTACTTCATACATTTAGTCTATGACTAAGGAAAGACTTATCATGTGCAGCCAGCATGGTACTGGTTAAATGCTAAAACACCGGAGGACCGGTCAACATTTCCTCCAATCCAAGTGGTTTGGCTAGCCAAAAAATATGCAGTTGAAAAGCATCCCTATAACATGAAATATGTACTGGCGAAAAAAGTTGACCTGCTAGTGAAATGACAACAAACTAACTGTTCCTGCTGTACATTCACTGGTCATAACAACTTTTAAGGGCAACCTCTGGCAGCCATCTTGTAAGTGTTCCTATCCAGCCCACTGTAACCAAAGTGAGGCACAGAGGACAACATGGTCTAATCAGGGTCTAATCCCATATGAAGTAGACAAAGGAACTTGAAAAACACGATCATGACTTCATCTTAATTTTTAAAACTAAATAAAAAATGTTGCAACACATAAGTTGCATACTTTAGGCATTTATTAAGCGCTTAAAGGCCCTGTACACTATTGGTAAGATCAAAAAACACAATGTTCACAGATTCACACATAACTTACATGATTTAAAGTAAGTAATGGTAGAAAGGGTTCTTTAAAATATTTCTGCCTAAAATGCTATCGTTTCTGAGAAACGAGTAAAACAATAGTAATTATCGCGCGATAATTTGAAAAAACAGAAAACACATAAGATCTCTTTTCACTATTTTCTCGTGACCTCGATGACCAATTGAGCTCAAACTTTCACAGGTTTGTTTGTTCATGCATATGTTTAATCACACAAAATGGGGACACTGATTTTGAGCTGTTACCAAAAGTGTACAATACCTTTAAACCATGATTCGAACTGCCTTAATACCCTTGTACACTTGGGCTTTGCTAGTATCACCGCTTCAGATAAACTAAATAAACACTATGAAAAATGAAAATAAATAAATTATCTACTGTTTAACTAAAGTTGTTTAGACAAAATGCATGTTCAATACAAATTTATGCTTTACTATTTTGCTATTGAATGGGCGGATTGAGTATTGGTTGGTGCTGAGGGTGAAGTGTTAAAAATGAAATATTGTGGGTGATATTTTTTAGTGATTTTAGTGCTGGGGTTAAGTTAAAGAATGAAGTGTTAGTTCTGTGTTAGTTTCGTGTTTAGTTAGGGTGAGGAGTACTAGGCTCGGTTTCACAAAACTCTAAGATTCATCTTAAGATGACTTGTCAATGTTACCATGGTGATCTTTATTGTGACATCACACTTTGCTTAGCAAGTAAGGTTGATATGATCAATCTTAGCCTCTTTGTGAAACCGAGCCCTGGAGTAGTTTGTGTTTGCGTCCTGCTCGCGCATTTTGCTAAAACATGCATTCTGTCTATTTTGCACTCAAGTGTAAACACTTTGACATTTGCCACACCACTTTAAACATTACACTTATTGAGCAAGGTGTAAAGTTTACCCGTACTGTATAGATGAAGGGCCTTGAGCAGTTCCGATTGATTTCATCTTACAAAATAAAATTTATTGCCTCAATACACTTAAAGATAGTTGTACCAAATAACATAACAATTTTGTCGTTGATTTTGCCCGGTTTTTTACCTTCATCAAGCAAATTATTTTACAAATCATTGTTATAAAATGACTAAACCTGAGCTTGTCTTGCCATGATTTCAAACATGTCTGATTGCTAATTTTAGATTAATTTCCTTGCCCTGCAATCTGCTTTTAAATTGTTGAAATTTTCACTCTATTTTTAGTCAAAAGATTTTGGCAAGCAAACACTTCTAAATTGTGCTTACAAATTACACTACTGACTACTACTTTTGTTGATTTTATCGTTTGTTTATTTCTTCTTTACAAAAGCTGCATCATCTTTGAATTTGTATTCCTAACTACTATGACACCATCAAAATCCAAAGGGTACATTGTACCTGATTTTAATGAGTTTGATTTTTCATGATAAACCAACAATGCTTGGCAAAAGGCCAGCATGCCATCTTATCAAATCAACTAATGTGAGTACCAACTACTTGTACAATAAGGTATTGGAGTTTGATGGGTTCAAGCATAGAGAGATGCCTATTGAGTAAACAATACATTATGGCCATATCTGAATTAGTGGCTGCAACAGCCGTAGCCATAGCGGCAGCCACACATTCAGATTTGGCCTAAGACGGTCCTCCTCTTGAGTGTCTTCATACAGTAAGGCGCCATTGATCATGGTCCAGCTTGTTTCAGTTGAACATATTATTGGGAATCGTCTAGCTGTATACTTGATGATCAACAGTCTTAATTCAGTTGGCGACAGTCCAAAAAGCATTCGTTATCACTACGTCAATTAAACAGTTAAACTTGTAGTGGAGAGTCATCTAGCTAGACCCCTTCAGCTGGTGGCACACAGTCCATAAAGTGTTGATTAACCTCAAGATGTCATCTCCAAGGTGATCGTCTCAGTCTGTGGTAGAAAATAAATGATTTTCAAAGATTTTAAATTGTTTGATAAACTCTTTTAATACAAGCTTCAGTTGTTCTGAGGAATACTTAAGTCTGACTGCTATCATGTGCACAAAAATCCTCCTCTAGCTTCAACTAAGTAGTTTTTCAACTCATTGCAAATGACCAGGCTATTTTTCTTTTTGTGTTAAAAATTGTATATAAAAAACATGACCTCCTTTTTTAATGAAGTTTTCCACCAGTTAATTCAAACTAAAGGATGGGAATGATGTATTCTTTCAAATCAATGATTAAAATCGATGATTTGATACCTTCAAGATGAGTCTGAAACATTACTCCTTTGCCAAGTGTGTAAGATAAACCTTCTCTTTAAAAAATAGTTTTATAATGAGTTTTTTTCAACCTTACCAAGTGGTCTGTTGTTGAATTGTTGCACCTTTCCAAAAAGCATTGGTTAGCCTCAACATCCCACATCACTTGAACAGTTGAACTTGTAGAAGAGAGACTTGACACAGTTCTTCTTCAGCTGGTGGCACACAGTCCATAAAGTGTTGATTAACCTCAAGATGTCATCTCCAAAGTGATCGTCTCAGTCTGTGGTAGAAAATAGATGATTTTCAAAGATTATAAATTATTTGATAAACTTTTTTAATACAAGCTTTAGTTGTTCTGAGGAATACTTAAGTCTGATGCTATCATGTGCACAAAAAATCTCCTCTAGCTCTAACTAGTTCTCCAACTCATTGAACATGACCACCAAAAATGACACAACATGCCAGGTTGTTTTTCTTTTTGTGTTTAAAATTCTTTTTTTCATGACCTCCTATTTTAATGAAGTATTCCACCGGTTCATTGCAAACTAAAGGATGGGAATAAATGTATTCTTTCAAATCAATATGATTCAAATCGATGGTTTGAAACAATCAAGGTGAGTCTGAATCATTACTCCTTTGCCAAGTGTGTAAGATGACTTCTCTTAAAAAATTAGCTTCATAATGATATTATTCAATCTTACCAAGTGGTCTGTTGTTGTTGACTCATTGCACCTTTCCAAAAAGCATTGGTTAGCCTCAACATCAGACAGTCGTTTGGCTAGACTTGACGTTATCCTCCAGCTAGTGGCACTCAGTCCAAAGGGGGGTTGGATTAGCCTCAGGATTGGGTGAATGTCATCTCCAAGGTCATCGTCTCAATCTGTGTTAAAAAATTTATGATCTTCAAAGATTAATTGATAAACTCATTTAATTCATTTATCAATGCTCCGTATTTTTTACCGCGTGAGGGCGCTATCAAAAACATTTTTATCACTTCCGGGGGTATAACTTAAGCGATTATCGTCAGCTCAGCTAGCTGTGTACAGTTTTAACATCAGCGTTCTGTCACTTCTGTGCGCGATAGTTTCTAGTTGCGGACAATAAGACCTTTAAAGGAGCCGTTATTAATCCACCTTAGAAGCACTGACTAAACTCTCTCGCGCACAGAAGTGACAGAACGCCGATGTTAAAACTATACACAGCTAGCTGAGCAGACGATAATCGCTTATACCCCCGGAAAAGATACAAATAACTTTGAGAGCGCCCTCGAGCGGTAAAAAATACGGCGCATTGTTCCAAGGAATAGTTGACCTCTTCTAAGAAGTTTTGGACCAGTTGATTGTCTGGTGTGTTTATTGCAAACTAAAGGATTGGAATGAGTGTATTCTTTCAAGTTGACGATTTGAAACTTTCAAAAGGAGCTCATTCTGAAATCAAAACTCCACAACCAAACTTACCAAGTGGTCTGTTGTTGACTTGTTGCAACTGCCCAAGACTTGTTGGTTAGCCTCAACATCCCTACATCACCCGAACGCACTTTAACAGTTGAACTTTAGTGGATAGTCTTCTGGCTAGACTTGACACAGTCCTTCTTCGGCTGGTGGCACACAGTCCAAAAAGCGCTGTTTAGCCTCAACATCCCAAAGTCACTTGAAGGTGATCGTTTAAAGCTGCGGTAGAAAATAAACAATCGTCAAAGATGAATTTTGATGACATCTTTTAATACAAGTATCAGTCGTTCTGAGGAATAAGTAAATGTAAATGTTATCATGTGCATGAGAATTCTTCTCCTTCTCCACTCAGTTCTTCAACTCATTGAACATTCACAATCATACAACATGAAACAACATTCAAGGTTTGTTTTTCTGCTTGTGTTTTTTTTCTTCTTTTTCTTCTGACAAATTTGACCTTCCTTTTTAATGAAGTTTTCCACCAGCTGGTTGTAAAAGGTGTGTTTATTGTGAACCAAAGGATTGTAGTTAATATATTCTTTCAAATTGACATTTCAAAATCTTCAAAAGTGCTCATTCTAAAATTTAACTCCCTAACGCCAAAATGTGGGATGAAACTTTTCTTCAGCTAAAAGTTTTAGAATGAATTTAAAAAAAATTACCTAGTGATCTGTTGACTCTTTGCACCTGTCCAAACAGCGTTGGTTAGCCTCAACATCCCTACGTCACTTGATTGAATGAACTTGTAGCAGAGAGTCGTTTGGCTAGGCTCGACCGTCCTTCAGCTGGTTGCACCCAGTCCAAAAAGCATTGATTAGCCTCAAGATTTGGTGTATGTCATCTCCATGGCCTCAATCTGCGCTAGAAAATAAATGATTTTCAAAAATTATTGATAAAGTCTTTTTATACAAGTTTTCAGTTGTTCAAGGGAACACAGTTTGGTAAAATTCTCCTCTAGCTCCAATCAATTCTTCAACACTATGAACATGCACACATTTCAGGGGTTTTGTTTTTGTTGTGTTTTTAAAAAAAAAATTCTGAAAAATTTGACCTATTTTAATGAAGTTTTCCACTGGTTTAATTGTTGTATGGTGTGTTTATTGCACACTAAAGAATGGGAATGAATGGGTTCTTTCAAATCAACTATTTAAAACCTTCAAAGGTGCTAATTCTGAAACATTAATAACAACTGATCCTTTGCTAATTTTTGGGATGAACCTTCTCTTCAAAGAAAAGTTTGGAATGAATTTTTGTTTTAACTTACCAAGGGCTGTTGTTGGCTCCTTGCCTCTGTATCCTCCAACGATGCTAATCCAAACAGGTCATGTTGTAGTCACAACTTCACAAGAGACTGCTCAAACCAAGGGAAAATTCAATTAGTAGGCACAGACAAATTTCTCCATGTATGTTAAATTGCAAGAAGAGCCGACTACTATTGTTTCAGGAAGAATTTCAATTTGTTTTGAGTGTACAAAGACACAAAAAAGTTAACTGGGTCTTTGTTTTAGCTCAATGGTTGGCCGGTCCTTCATGCTTGCTGTTGTAGAATCTCAAATGACTACTATTTTTTACTCCTGGTTAGAGCTATTGAGAGATTCAAAATCAGAATTTTCTATGCGTGTTTGTGATCCTCAAAAGTTCTTGTTTGAGTTATTGATCAAATTAGTTGGTAGTTTCTTCACCAGTTACTTGTAATTTTATGACCTGATACATTACCAAATCTTTTGGGTGAGCCCAGTCCCTGCTGTTATGAATCACCTCGTCTCAGTGAAGATTTCAGCACACAAACTACTTCATCATCTTCAAGAAAACATGATCTGCTTTTTGGGAGAAAAATATCTAGATGGTTTAGCATTTTGGCTTCATATCATCTACGGTGTCCTGGAGCTGCCATCTGTGCACAATTGCTTGCCACAACATCAGCTTTAACAATAGCAGGTTACAGACTGTGGAAAACAAAAACAAGGTTATACAGCCTGTTGGGGAAGCGTTAAATGCTGTGGACGGAAAAGGTTAGTTTTGTTTTACCCTTACCCTTATACTTCACCTGTTATACTTAACCTTTGCTGCAAACAGCCAAATTCACTGGCCTTCAGTCACTCATCAGGGACATCAAAGGGAGAGTCTTCATCGTCAGATTACAGACTGTGGAAAACAAAAAAAGAGTTCGTAGCCTGTGGAGGAAAGGTCAGAGGCTGTGGACGGAAAAGGTTAGTTTTGTTTCACCCTTACCCTGATACTTTTACCTGATACTTCACCTGATATACTTAACCTTTGCTGCAAACAGCCAACCTTACTGACCTCTAGTCACTCGTCAGGGACATCAAAGGGAGCGTCTTTATCGTCTACTATGTTCACTTTGTGAAGAACAGATTAAAGACTGTGGAAAACAAAAAAAGAGTTCGTAGCCTGTGGACGAAAGGTCAGTAGCTGTGGACGGAAAAGGTTAGTTTTGTTTCACCCTTACCCTAATACTTTTACCTGATACTTCACCTGTTATACTTAACCTTTGCTGCAAACAGCCAAACTCACTGGCCTCCAGTCACTCGTCAGGGACATCAAAGGGAGCGTCTTTATCGTCTACTTGAGTTTTGCCTTTACTAATGACAGGGTAGTTCTTAGTTTTGGTTCAAGATTGAGTATCTTAGAATCAAGACTAAGTACTACACCAGACACACTTTATACTTTACCTATTGCCAGTAAACCTGCTGAAAGAGTAGAGAGTTAGTCTTATCTCTAGGCCAACACTTTTAATAGTCTAGGCCTTTACTGTCTTACCATTCATACAAACCTCTGCATCACCGGCGTCTTTCCCCCATGAATGATCTGCTCTTTTTCCTTTCTTTGCTCTCATCTTCTCCAGTATTTTTTCTTCTTCTCCTATTTATTCTTCTTCTTCTCCTACTTACTGATTTTTGTTGGCAGCGCTTACAAATAAATGGTTTAGGGAAGTTGTTTGCAATGAGCCCTATAAGCTTTAATCTAAAAGATTTGCACTTTGAGACTAGAGCTTTAAAAAACTTAAAAGAACTTGTGTTTAATGCTGTAAGTTCCCCCTCTTTTACTTTGATCTAAATGGGCAAGGCTTCAGCTATGATGTTTATTAGTTGTTTTATTTTTTTAAATATTTTTCAAAGAAAACATCTACATTCAGAGTTGATGTAATGCTGATATTAGGAATATGTAAATATTTATTTAGCTGGTCTAAATTATCAATTTACTACTCCTAAATCAAACATTAATCATCAAATGAATGGTGATTGGACTGGAATATTTGACTGCATGGTTACTTCTAAAATACTGATGGTGATGGGTTTTATGCCTACAATACAAAGCACAGTAGGAGAGGGGAAAGGTGCAGAATCTATTTTTTATTAACTTTAATTGTCTGCATTATTTTCTTTTAAAAACATATTTTTTGAAGAATTATTGAAAATTATTGTAAATGAAGTTTTAGTTGTATTTTGTACTCTTCCTTTCTAAACATTACGCTTTTTGAAATGTAAAATCATGACAATTATAAGTAAACATGACAACTGACGACTTGAAGTATCGATCAGAAATTTCCAGTAAGACAAGTCTCCTAATTAAAAAAGCATCACTGGCTTCGACCAATATGCAAATCAAGAAATGCCAAGAAACTGTGAAGTCACCTCGAAAGCTATACAAGCAAGGACAACATCATCAAGATCGCCGAACATCATGGAGGGGAAGGGGGGATAGAAAAGGGGGAGGGAGTCTGCAAGAGAACGGGTTAAATCTTCTCTTACCATTCGCAGTCTTCACCTTGTCTTTATCTTTTTGGTTAACTCGCTTTATCTGACCTCCACTATCGCTCTATCAATAATCTAGCTTTTTTCTTCTTCTTTAATTTGTTTAAATATGTTTAGGTAATTTACATATTTAACTGCTGGTTCTTTTCAGAATAAGAGAGTTTTATTGTAATCAATTCAATTCAATTTATTTATTCAGCATGTGAAAACACATGAAATTGGTTTTTCATTGTACAGCAAGAAAAAATCCTTTAGAATTTGTTTTTTGAAAAAGTTCATGGTGTCTCCACAAACCTCACTAGATTGTATAGGCCTATACTGCCAGTTGAGCGATTTTAAAAAAAGAATAAAATTTAAAAAAGAGAACAGTCCAACATTCATCAAAGAGGCGAGTTGCAAAAGCGAATATAAAAAGTGGAGGTCAGATAAACAGCAAAGTTTTCATTACCTCGTCCTTAGGCGACCTCCAATGTACGTCAAGAGTCGTAGCCAAAACACACACACACACACACCACATATCCATAGATCTTCAACAGCCATCTCATCACAGTCTCTTCAGAATCATGAGCTGCTGGCTGCTGGGTCTGCCTCATGTCGTTCTCTGTCTCCGTCGACCGCTTACAACTGCCTCAGTCGTTCCCCTATCTGAATTGAGAAAACAACCCCTAATTACATCAATGCTACATTTCAATTTGGGCTGAATAAATATTATTATTATTATTGTAAAGTACAAAGGGGGTAATTCAGAAAACATGTCAAATCTATTATTGTAGTTAAACGACTAGAAATTTAATGTTCGTAAACAAAACAAAAATGTTCTGTTTGTATGGAGCCTCTAAGGGTAAAGTAAAAAAGAAACTGAAAAAGTAATACAATTTTTTTAGATTATTTTATTCACCCAAGGGAACAAAATATTTCAATGTTTTAAGTCTATGGATGTGGTTACATATCTTGAAGCTACATGGTCTTTAAGACGAACACTTGGGAGTTTCAGTGAAAAAAACAGAAGAACCAAAAAAATAACTCATTATCTAAACAAACCAAGGGACCTATATCCTAAAAATAATGCAAATAACTAAATATTAAAATTGAATATTAACTCCCTCTTTGAACCAGAAGACAAGCTCAAAATAATAAGATTATGGATAAAAGGAAAAGTTGTAACTGTTTCAATCCAATGGCATCTGACCCAGGGGGCAGGGGAAAAACTGCCCTCCCAAATTCAGGCAAAACAGTGGAGAAAATTAGGGCACAGTAAGAACAAGAAAACAACATTGGACAAAGCAAAAAATACTATTTACCCAGTGTTTGAACCTCTCGGCGCACCCCTCCCCCCCTTAACCAAAGAGTTCCCAGTCCATACGCCCATGGTCATAGTGTAAAATTTGCTTTAAGAACTAAAGTTATTCATAGACGAACACAAAGGTTGTTTCGGCGGAGGGCCACCCCCTCCCCAATTAGGTTATGTTCTCAAGCCTTACCTACCTCAAGACTGAGATGTCGCTGGCTGGGTGGCTGGGTGTGTCCGGCTTTCGGTCGTGAAGTTTTACACCTGCAGTCTACGGCAATTCACCTGTGCTCTCTCCAGCAACTCGCAAGCTCAACACCGAAGATAAAATTAGCTTTCAAAGTCTCTAGTCGGAAGAATAGATAACTTCGTGGAGCTCACGATATGTACCAAAGGGCTCAACAGTGAATGTTGTGTTGAATACTGCAGTTTTTAGTAAAAACTTTCTGGCCGTCCAGTGACAAAACTGCACGAGGTTCACCGTTCAGTCTTGTGCTGTAGTAGGCCTACTTCAAATCTCGGCCAATCCTTAGTAAAATAATATCAAAACTGGTTCCAAACGTGCAACAGTTATTGTCAAAATATTTCTGAATGCACATGACTGGCCATGGTAAGAATGTCGACAAATTTACAGGTAAAATTCGTCAGAAAACGCGACGTCCAAATCCCAAGTTAACGCCGAGAGATACGGCGTGCTGCTCCAGTTCGCGACACGGTGCATATAACTGTGCTGTGCGATGTGTGCAGTTTTCGCCACAATAATGGGCGCTTCGAAAAAAGCGCAAAACTCCTTATTTGCATAACAATAAAGATCTTCAAGGAGGTGACATTCCGCAGTAGACCACTGTCCAATGAATGCACAGAGTTAACTTGTTGACGAAAAGTCCAAATGCCAGATGGCTGATCCATCCAGGGGCGAGAAGGAAAAGGCGGGAAGCAGGCATAATGAACAAACAAACAAACAAACAAACAAACGAACAAACAAACACCCAAAACCCCAACAAACAAACAAACAAACAAACAAACAAACAATATTAAAAAACAGGGCAAGCTTGAGAGATGAATTAAATACAGACCGAACTGTCACTTCAGGTCGTTTGTAATGAAATCACTTGATTAAAAGTTGTGTTTATAAACTGTTGATGTTATAGTTTTTGTTGTTGTGTTTGACTCTCCAATTAGTTTTTTTAATATCATTTTTTATTTATTAATGTCACGCTGCGATTAGATCATGACCTATTTTGTGCCATACTTTACAATGGGCTGTCTTTTGCACACAAATGCATTGGCTTCAGGCATTGTATCCAAGCCCCACCCACATACATCAAGTAGAGCGTGTTTATTGGTCAATCCCACCCGTACAGTCACTGTATTGCCGCGAGTGTTCACGTGCCATGTCATACCAGAGCCTGACGCAACAAATCCCGTGTGCAAAAACACATGAAATTTCTTTTTTTGGTCAAAAACATTATGGGCTGTAGGGGCGGTCATAAACCGCTACCCAACCTCGGTGAATGGAAATTGCCCTGATTAGTAAACATTTCTGCTGTTCTTGTTGTGACTTCTTTTTCAAACGACTCTTTACAACTAGGGCCTAGAACCCAAAACATTAATAATTTCGGCGGTGATGGGGAAACTTTATCCTATAGGAAAGGAGGGTACCTCTTCTAGAAAATACAACATTTCAAAATAACCCATAATGAAAATGGTATGAAAACAAACTGCTTTTCCTGAAGATGGGGAATGGGGGCTCTTCTTGGGGAACATCCTATGATGGGAGAAGGGGCCTCTTCCTGTATGTGGGCTCTTCCTGGGGGCACTTCTTGGGGGAACTTCCCGAATTGTGGGGGGGGGGGCACTTCTGGGCTCTTCCGGGGGGGGGGGGACTGGGTTCTTCCTGTAGGTGGGCTCTTCCTGAGGTCACTTCTTGGGAGCATTTCCTGTAGTATCCAGGGGGATGGGTTCATGTATGTTTGGCTCTTCCGGGGGGGGGGGGGTTCTTCCTGTATGAGGGCTCTTCCTGAGGTCACTTCTTGGGAGCATTTCCTGTAGTATCCGGGGGGGGGGGGGGGTGGGGGGTTACATGTATGTTTGGCCCTTCCTGGGGGGGGGGAACTGGGTTCTTCCTGTAGGTGGGCTCTTCCTGGGAGCACTTCTTGGGAGCATTTCCTGTAGTATCCGGGGGGGGGGGGGGGTACATGTATTTTTGGCCCTTCCTGGGGGGGGGGGGGGGGTGGGGGTTCTTCCTGTATGTGGGCTCTTCCTGGGAGCACTTCCTGCTTCCTGGGAGGAGGGCTCTTGCCACGGCAACCTCTTGGGGCATCTCCTGGGGCTATTTCTGTATCGGGGGGGGGGGGGTTCTTCCTGGGGGCACTTCCAGTATGCAGTGGGGGTCTTCCCGAGAGCACTTCTGTATCTTGATGGGGGTGGGGGGGTTCTTCCTGTATGTGGGCTCTTCCTGGGAGTACTTCCTGCTTCCTTGGGGGGGGGGCTCTTTCTGTATCGGGGGGGGGGGGGGGGGCTCTTCCTGGGGGCACTTCCAGTATGCTGTGGGGGTCTTCCCGAGAGCACTTCTGTATCTTGATGGGGGTAGGGGCTCTTCCTGTATGTGGGCTCTTCCTGGGGGGATCATATTGCCTCTTATAATGTATCTTATAAAGCTGACAAGTTAAGCCTTTGTTGTAAATGGTAAATAAATTATCCGCAACACTGCAAACTGTTTATGCTAAGTGTTGTTACAGAATGAGGCTTTCACATTTTGAATAGTCATAGCAAGGCGGGTTGGGGTGTCTTGCACTGACATGACAAAATCTCCTTTGCCCAGATCTTTTTGCATGGTTCTTATACAAATCCATAGTTTCAACTATCAGGAAGAACACATCAAAATAATAGTCTGTAAAACTATATGTGAGCATGTGAAATTTATTCAAAACACGATTTCTTTTCAGAAACACAAAACAAAACAAAACGTTTGGTTTAAACGCTGCAAATACCAACTGAGTTTCTTCTAAAGAAGTACATCTTTTATGCCGATTATGATAACTTTGATTTCTTTTCCATAAACTAAAATTTATAAAGAATCATTATTTTTTTAGAGTAAATAATAATAAACACCCTAATATACTCTTCGTTTAGAAGTTTCTTCATTAAGTAATCATTATGTACACCTCCACTTTTTACTGCCCTTAAGTTGCCAACAAACTTTACTCTTTTTTTTCATACAAAATTTACACAACCACGCCAGTACGTTTAATGTTTGTGTTAAAGAGGGGCTCCAAAGTCGAGTACAAATTTGAATGCACTCACTTTCCAATAGATAGGGTCCCTTATGAAGACAAAGAAAAACAATTACAAATCTTTAACCGATCGTTAAAAGGGTGTAAATTGCCATTTTATCTAATAGTCTTTCAGGGCAAAATTTGAAACACGATGTCACTGGGTGTCAACAACAAATGGGTCCGAACATTCCAAAGAGGAATTATTGATTGAATTCTGTTTTGATTGAATATCATCGAAATTCAGGACCGGACTAAAAAAACTCTCCGCACAATAATGTAAGACCCATATTTTTGAAATGTGATGCCATTGGATGTTTTTGGATGTTGTCAAAATTGGCACAGGAAGATTACAACAAACAATGGCATTTTACATCATTTTAACATCTGGGGTCAATTTCACAAAGCACTAAGATTCATCTGAAGATGAGTTATCAGTATTACCATAGTGATTTGTATTGTGACATCACTCTTTGCTAAGCAACTGCGATGGATTTGCAGTTACGATCAGTCTGAACTCTTTGTGAAATCGAGCCCAGGGCCCAATTTCATAGAGCTGCTTAAGCACAAAATATTGCTTAACAACTGTCTGCTAAGCACAAATGAGGAGGATACTAGTCACAAATTGTACATGTGACATGGTATTTTGGCTGGTAACCTTACTCTGGTAAGCATAATTATATTGTGCTTAGCTACTTTTATGCTTAAGCAGCTCTGTGAAACTGGGCCCAGGTTAGAGACTTGTAATTTTTCCCCCACTTTCATAAGGATTCTATCAACTGGAAAACGAGTGCATCAAAACTCTGATTTTTACCTCGGAGCCCGTCTTTAAACAAACTCCCTCTACCTCTTATCCCCACTAATTCTACCACATTGCAATAAACTGGAGCTCCCCTCTCCAGATTTCCTACATACAGTGTCAGGACTTCATCAACAACTCAAATTAATGTCACATTGAATCCTTTTTAAAACCAGTAAATTAACATACCGCATAACAATAAGCCTTCTTAATATAAACACATCAACAAAAGTAAGTCCCCCCCTCAACAGTTCGCCATAACACCGTAAGGTAAAACATTTTACCAATACAACTAATTAAGAAATAATTCTATGACATGTTTCCTAAGTGTTGTTGAAAAATGAAAGATGTCCATGAATTCATGGCTGAATGGGCTCAAATGGAAGACAATAACTGCCCTTCTCAAAAGTCACAAAGGTTTAAGAATGGCTTCTTACTAATGGAAAAAACACCTGTGGTTGAGTGCCGTTTAAAACACCCACCAAGTGAACATTACTGTAATGTGTAATCAATTCATGATCGTTCAGCCATGCAAATCCTCTTCTTTTCTCTTAGCACAGTGAGTTGTTAGGTGGTCAGTCCCATTCCTTGTCCCAATACACCTTGCAGTTAACAAGCATAGGCCTAGCTGAAGCGATCTGCATATCCCCACATCAACATCAACAGCAACCTAGCTGGCTCACCTGTCCCATCTTCTGCAGGTTCAGTGGAATGCCATCCCACAGCAGCGTGTCACCAGACTGATCCACACTATGAGAAGACGGTGCCAGGCGGTCATTGACAGGCGTGGTGGATACACGCGTTACTGACCTGCATATTTGATAAACCTTTGTGACTTTTAAGAAGGGCAGTTTTTGTCTTTTATTTGAGCCCATTCAGCCATGAATTCATGGACATCTTTCATTTTTTAACAACACTTAGGAAACATGTCATAGAATTATTTCTAAATTAGTTGTATTGGTAAAATGTTTTACCTTACAATGTTATGACGAACTGTTGAGGGGGGGGACTTACTTTTGTTGATGTGTTTATATGCATAACGTCATCATTGTAGTCCGAATCCAGAATACAGGAGGTGCAGCGCCAAGTGGTGATCACAGATTTCACAGCTGTGATCGGTGTAATGGTGGCACTGCGCCGGTAGCCACATTTTGGATTACAATGACGATGTAAATGCATAAATATTAAGAAAGACCTATAGCTCTAAATAGCCAGGTTGGACTGTACTAATCTGTCTCAACTTATCTCCTACTTCACATCTCTATACCCGAACTAGACACAAACTGTCAGATCCGTTTCAGGGTTCTAGTCTTTTTGATTTTAGACTGTATTTATGGCGTGTCGTGGCCGAGTGCTCAAGCGCACCAGACTCAACTTCTGGCGTTTCTGATCAGCAGAGTCCCGGTCTTGCCACTTGTATCCTATTGCTTCGTCCTTTGGATGGGACGTAAAGCTGTAGATCCCCCGTGTTGGGTAATGCACAGAAAAGAACCCGGTGCACTTATCGTTCAGAGAAGGGATTTGCCCCATTGTTTCTGGCATGGTAGGCTACATTGAATTTGCCCACAGCACCTTGTAAACCATTACATGGTGCTATGTAAATAAATGGGCCTTATAATTCGAGCATAGCTCCAAACACCTTGTAGAAAAAGAAAGTTGAGCCCTTTGAGACGCCCTCGGGTGTGATAAAGTGCTATAGAAGAACTATGGGGGGGGGGAAGAGGAAGAATCTCCTTGCCACACTGGCACTGTTTTTGCTGACATTTGACGACCAGGTAATCCCCAAGGTCACTTGACCTCCGTAAAAATTAATGGAACAAAACAAATATTGGTACTCTGATCAAATTAGCCAACAGTAAAAATTTGATTAATGGCAAGATAAAACTTTTTTTTAACTAATTTTAAATTTGCAGCTACCTTCGATTGTGCATTCTAAACTCCAAATTAATAACACAGCCAAATGCCTGCTACATTGAATAATGTACACAATACACGTAGGCTGCAACCAAACATCCACAAACTTTGAATTAGTCTCCCGTAACAGGCTGAAGGCACAAGTTTACCGAGGTGGCAATATCGACATATACCTCTACTTATTTTTTAAAATATGGTTGAAGGCACGATTCAATTGCTTCTCTGAATCTAGTTTTCTGGCCGATTCCTAGGTCACTCAGAGCAGTGGTATCCAATTGGCAATTGTGGGGTCTTGGTGTACCGGACGGCTCACGATTGGCTGTTATGTGATCACACTTGACATGAAAAATGTCGGCCATCACAGTCGTCAGGGAATATTTGGTCATCTGTTCATCATTACTCCAATGGAAGATACCCTTAGCAGCCGACGGACTCTGTTAAAAATTGGAAGTAGAACAAAACGACAGCAGTAAAGACATATGACAATACACAGAGATTACAGGAAACAAACCGTGTATTGATACGTTGATTGACAGGAGTCTTGTTCCTTGCATGTTCTGAGCAATTAAAAAGTTCAGCACATAAATGTGAAGTGTCATGGCCTAATGTTCTAGTGCACCGTATGTACTCAAGTTCTGTCAACCACAGAGTGTGGGTTCGAATCCCGACCTGGCTGGTCACGATGCTCGTGTCCTTGAGCAAGATACTTTTCCACAATTGCATTGTCTTTCAGGCGGGTTGGCTTAGTGGTTTGTTTTCCCTGGCCTTCCACCTCTGGGACCCCGGTTTGAATCCTTCCAGGGGCACTATGTGGATTGGGTTTTCAGCCCCTCCCTGATTGCGTGGGTTTGCCCTGGAATAATTCTCTGGGGTTTTCTCCCACACCTAAAACTGCAACTTCCTTCCTTCTCTTCTCTTCTTGGCTAGCATAGTGATTTAGTTCGCTTTTCTGAGAATCCTTGGCTTCACAACCACACTTATTTAACAAATGAAATGAAACCCATAGGTCCCATGTACAAGGAATAGTAGTCAGGGTTCGAAATTAGCGGTCGCCCGGTCGCCAAATGCGAGTGAAAGTAGCGGCGGGCGAGTCAAAACCCTTCCTTTACTAGCCCGCCGGGCGAGTCAAATAATTGTTCCTTTTCACAATAAATGTGGGAAATGTGGTAAAATCCCAAAGTAAGCTTTTACCTAAAGCTTTTAAAATAGTTTGACAAGTCTGGATATTTGCTAGATTTAATGTGGCCGCGATCGGAAATTGCGATCGATCATTTCGGTATACAGTCGTTAAAACACTATGCACATAACCACATGGTGCTGACTGCTGAGAATCCACCCGTGCACACAACGTTCGGTGGCCCACCGGTGGTAGTCCATGCATAGCGTATACACAACACACAGTCCACTGTTCAAAGTCCAAGCTAACCAACATTCCGCACGCTGTGATTGGCCGTTGATGGCCGTTGATAATTACCATATTCATAAGATCTTGGCTAGACTTTACCGCAGTACACGTTCAAGAACGGAGTAAAGAATTGCCGCATATTGTTCAGCACGCCTGCAGATTGTGTAAAATACACAGCCTTGGATCAAGTCTAACCAAACATCAACAACTTTGCCGATAGAGGGCGATGCGGTTCAAAGTTCATTGAATTATTTCTCAATGTGCGTTGTCGACCGATCGCTGATTCACGAAGATTTTATTGCAAACGAAGTTCAAAACAACCGATCCTCAAAACATGAATCCATAAAAATGGTTGTTGATGGAAAAGGATAATTTAGGGCAGAAATTAAGGGATAAAAACGTCCCAAAACGCAATTTTGCTAACTTTACTTCCGTGTTTTGAGGTTTGTTTGTTTTTTCTTTACGTTTTCAAAATTTTGTGTGTACATACATATACATGCGGGCTAGTGAAAAAACCTGCGGGCGATCCAAAATTTTGGTTGAATCGCCCGGCCGGCGAGTGGAAAAAAAAGTTAAGGGAAACCCCTGGTAGTGCAGGTAAAAGAACCCAGAACACTTAATGTGGAAGAGTAGGGGTTTACCTCTGTGTTTCTAGCTCATTGCAAGCACCCTTGATTACAGGTTTCCTCGGGTTCCTGAGTTACATTGATAAAGGTCCCTTCTGAGGCATCCCTGGTTGCATTACCAGGAAATAGTAATGAAAAAGGAACTACAGCACTGGGCCTTGTTTAAAAAAAAAGAAAAGAAACAACTCTACAAGGTACATTTTTCAAGTTGTGGCCTTGTCTGAATTAATATCTTTGGCAGTGGCTATGGCTGGAACGCTGAAAACTCCTATTCTCTAACAATGTCATTGCATCCAACAGCCACAGCCGTAGCCGAAGTCGCTCGATTTGGACGCGGCCTTACCTTCAAATATAGGTCCGCCATTTGTCGACAAACCACGGCGACATCTTGGACATGGGTAGGGTAACGACGCTGATAGTCACATACGGCCGCTGGTTGACTTGTTTCTAAGAGTACCTTGAATAAGACCGTTATAGCACTCTCTTCTAGATATTCAACATCGCCGTACAACACTGGCACTCGCAGTATTGCTGAACACTCTGGGTATTAAGAAGCACACAATGAATTTATTATGGGGGTACAAATACAAGTCAATGGAGTTAAATATGAAGTTCTTATCAACAGCTCTTCATCATGCCCGAGCACTCAAAGCGTATCCAAAAGCAATCACTATTTTTTCTACAAGGTATGCGGAGATATTTTTTGATAAATAAGACCCATTTATTTACATAGTATACACATATGGACTGGCAATGAGGTCACTAGAGCACGTCTATTCCCCCGAGGGACTGTGAGTTACCAGAAGAGGGACCTAAATAGGTCCTTCTTCTGGTCACTCACAGGCCCGAGGGGGGATAGACAAGCTCTAGTGACAGAATCATGGCAGTCCATATGTGTTTTATAACACAACTCGGTCCAAAATATGAAATAAGAAAAGAAACTACCGTGATCCGATCCAGACGCCGCCTTTTTCTTATTAAGATGAGCCTGGCAACCTCTTGAGGGCGCTGTAACCAGTCAAAAATTGAAAGACTATTGCCCGCTTCGGGAACTATTTCCCGCAAACTACGCGCGTGCGATGTCTAGTTCATGGTTGTGCAAATCTCATGCACTAGCCTATAATAGTTCATCCCACGTGACCGCGTTTCAGCCAACCAGAATACAGAACTAGCAAGAGGTGTGTTATAACACCATATAATGGTTTACAAAGTACCATGGCACAATCTGCAGCCAACCATACCAGAAAACACCAGGGTGAACCCCTTCTCTTGACGATAATCGACTGGGTTCTTTTATGTGCGTTGCACAACACATGGGACCTGCAACTTTACTACCCATCTCAAGGACACAAGTGTCAAGACCGGGAATCGAACCCACGCTCTGCTGGTCACTATTAAACATCAGAGCTCGAGTCCAGTGCATTTGACCGCTCGGCCTTGACAAGCCAATACAGCGAGATCTATCAATTGAAATAAATCAACCACAATTCTTTAACTTGGGCCACAGTTCATTATTGCCTGCTGCCAGACTGGCAGATTGTCCTTTTTTTTACGGTGCGAAAATTCTTGTCTGTTATTTGGGCAGAGACACAGTTCATTTCACCGGATGTTTACTACCATTACCATCTTTATATTAACATAGATGCTTTTGGATAAAAATTACACAATTTTTTGGGGGGATCATTACCAAAATATGACACTTGGTTCAATTTGGTGATGATTATTTTCCTCCAGTGCTTACCGTGTTTCTGTACTGCGACTTCTCCGTCCAGTTTGGACTGGCCGTACTTATTCAGAGGATTTGGTTTGTCTCCTGGTCTGTACGGTGGATGCTTCCCATCAAACACATAATCAGTACTCATATATATCATAAAGGCTCCAATGTCATCTACAAATTGCAAAAGATAACGAAAGTTGATCAACCTTTTCAGCAGTGTGTGAATATAGTCTAGCCAACTTTGAATGCTTTCTGACCATGCACATCACATGTCAGTCTGAGGGGTCCAAAAACAAAATAATACTTTATACAAAAAGTAACAATGTCAAGTAATGAACCACAAGGAAAACTCCCGAACAAGGGGAACCCCCAAACAAAGTTATTGACAAAATAGGGAGACCGCCAACATAGGGCTGGATAGCTCAGTTGGTAGAGCGCCGGTACGTTAATCCGGAGGTCGTTGGTTCAAATCCCGCTCTAGTCAATTTTTCTTTGTTCAACCCCAAACCACAAAAAATAACAGATACAAAAATTAGGTCAAACCATGTAGAAAGATCTCTTTTGAGTGATGGTGGTTCCTGAGAAGAACCGAGGGACTCAGGAGACTGCTGGGTTTCCAACTGGGCCATGGGGTAATAACGGAGAGTGCAGTAAGCCGTAAATGCTGGATGCGTTGGGCTGTGAAGGCGGGGAACCGATGGTGTGGAACTGGAGTGGATCCCATGAAAGGGTGGAGTGAAGTGGCTGTTCACTCGGGTGTGTCAGTCTGGCTAGGGTGCTTGATTAGGAAGGGTCACCAGAAATCAGGAAAGGAGGGGGTGGGGAGGGGGAGTGAAGAGAGACAAGACTAGTGTCCTAATTAAAGTGACATCGGGTATAGAAGACCCTTGGTCTGGGGGGGGGGGACACGACTGGTTTCTTGCTTGGTCTTGCTTGGGTTCTTACCGCAGATGGAGGCAATCAGCGATGAGGCATCAACGTTAATTTTTCTCGCCTTTTCTTCTTGTTTCTCCACTATATCTGGACTTCTTTCAGCAGCTGAATGAACAACTACAGCTGGCTGTAGAAACATGTATGACCAGTGTCAGTAAATCATTCTGGCAAACAAATTGTTTAAAGATAATAACAACACTCGGTTCTTATGTTACAGCGCACATATCCTACAAGTAGCTAGATCAAAGCGCTTTACAACAATATTATTTCTGTTCATCAGGCATACTAAGCCCATTCTTCTAACTTTCTCAACTCCCTAGGAAGCATACAACCCCAAGCTGCTGAAATTAGAGCTAAGGGGTTAATCTTACACAATACTGTCTCAGCCCTCTCAGGTTCCCATTTATACACCCGGGTGAAGAGAAGCAATCATGCTTAGTGGGACCAATTATGATTAAAGTGCCTTGCTCGAGGACATAAGGGTCATGACCCAGAATCAAACCCACACTCCGATGATTCAGCCATTAGAATTTGAGTGCGATGGACCACATCTCTCGGCCATGAATTGCAAAGTTTCATCGCTTAGAGATTAGGCAGTTTGGCTAGCGTGTGGCTTAATTCCTCCAATAACCTTTTCTTGTTTGTCACTCAACATCGAATTGTTTGGACTTAATATTGGTATGCCTGACCCTGTGATAGGCCCCACTCCTTCAGAATCCTTCACTATGGTAATCGTATCTAGAGAAGGATTTGGGGCTGGAGAATTTGGGACCGAAACACATTTTGGATCTGAGTAAATTGTATAGGGACTAAATGTTCCAAGTCAAACAACCTCTTGCATATTGCCTAAGTATCATGACCCAGAATCAAACACAGAAGTCAAAATGTACACAAAGGAATTGACTCCCAACATGGCAGAACCTTTAGATGCGCTTTGTGGGTTTCGCAATGTGCAAGGAGTCAATCAGGTGACTGCTTTGGAGGACCTCGACCAATGAGGCTTTCAGAACTAGCACGGGGGTGGACGGTTTGGCTACTTCTGATCGACTTTGAAAGCTAACACAAAAAGCCAGACAGCTTTATAGGCTGTGTCACCATTCGAAGCATAAAACGTCCTTAGCAATAACCCTTAGCAACAGTTGTAGCCACAGCTGTAGCCGCCAAATCGGATACGGTGATATACAGCATGTAAGCAAATGTCAAACTTCAGCGTCAGGGTTAAAGGAAAAGACAGCAGAAGACTGAATTGTAACCACGCTCAATGGGGAGATGGAATGAATTTCCTCTTCTGCTTCAACTACAAAGTTGCATGCTGGAAGCCAGGAAAAGCCATTGAAAACTCCCGAGCTTGGAGAGCATTGATCTTAAAATATATGCTTCATTTGCGACATTACTGTGTTCTACACAGTATATTAAATATTTTTCAATATTCATAAAAAAAATATCACATTTTGAAACCTTGATTATTCTGAATGGCCCCTTATAGCCTGGTTTACAGGATATGAACGTACCTTGTACTCAGTGAGGATGTTCCTGACAGCCAGACTGTCGGTAAGGTCGACTTTTTTCAACACACCTCCAGCCCTACTGTACGCTAAACCAAGAACCTCCCAAGATGCCTTGGTGAATTCCTTCACTAATGCTCGACCGAGCAGTCCGGATGCTCCAGTTATCAACACTCGTGGCATTTTGAATGCTGTAGTTTGTTGGCATCAGACCTAAAAACATATTCAAAGAACTTGGTATTCAATTTGCCTCTGATAACCTTTATGTAGTAACCAGCATGAATTACAAATTACATTGCAGGCCTGGAATTACACGCAGGCCACAGAGGCCATGGCCTCCATTGCCCTGGGCCCAATTTCATGGAGCTGCTTAAGCACAAAAATTAGCTAAGCACAAACAAATTATGCTTACCAGAATAAGGTTACCAGCCAAAATACCACCTCACCTGTACAATTTGTGACTGGTATCGTGCTCATTTCTGCTTAGCAGAAAATTGTTAAGCAACATTTTCTGCTTAAGCAGCTCTATGAAATTGGGCCCAGGTCTTGGCCTTGGTGCCCCTTCAAAGATTTCCCATAGACTTTAAGAATTTCCAATGGAAGTGCTCTTTGCAAAATCAAAAAAATCAAAATGGCCTTGCCCCTTCCAAGATGGAATTCCAGGCCAGATATTGACTAGGCAGTTTGGCTAGTGTGTTGCCTAGCTCCTCCAATATTATCTTCTTCTATGTCACTCCACACCAAATTGTTTGGGCTTGGGTTAGATTGGTATGCCTGACCCTGTGATAAGCACTGGCCCCAGTCCCGAATCCTTCACTTTGGCATTTGGATATACATAAAAGAAGTTGGGACTGTAAGCGTTAACCAGTCATAATCAATATTAAATGTGTGGTGCAAAAGGTTTTGTTGCTCCAAGGTCTAATTCACTTTTGTGATGCACTCATTTTCCAATAGATGGAGTCCATACGAAAGACGAATAACACCTCCAGTTACAACTCCAATTGGGGTATTTAGGAGGTTTCATCTACCAAGAATCAAAAAGTGGGAGAAAAAATTACGAGTCTGTAACCAGGGCTCGTCCTTAACACTAGCCCGGCATACATTGTCTAGTAAAAAATGCTATGGGCTAGTAAACACCACATCTTAACTTGCCCTGTGGGCTACTAAAAACTGTGCGACCTACTTGTTTAAAATGCTCATTTCTTCCTTTTCAAATGTAAATAATTAATGTATAAAATGTGTTAATCGTTATTGAGTGTGTGAATATAACTTCATTTGATCATTAATCATTTACACATCAGAACATTACATTTATGGCAATTCCTGTTTATATCTGGGCTATTAAAACTTCCTTGGGGCAAGTAAAATGCACAGTTTACTGGCCCGGCGGGCTACTTCACAAAAAGCTTAAGCGCAAGGCCTGGTAACCTTTTGTCGAAATGGTGTAAAATGTCATTAAATTTAATACTCTTTCAGAGCGAAGGTTTGAAACATGACGTCATTGGCTATCAACATCAAGTGGGTCTGTACATTCCAAAGAGCAAATTTTGCGTCAGTCAAAATGTCAAAAGTTCAATGCCATTTTGATTGAATATCAAAAAAATTCAGGAATGAACAAAAAGAGTCCTGTACAAAAAATGTAAAGTCCCAAATATTCGAATGTGGCGTCATCAACGGATGAAAATAACGAAAAAAAGAAGAAAAAAAAACAATCAACTGTTTGTTTCACTTGTTTTGCATCACGTAGGATACTCCTTGGAGGTTTGTTCCGCTATCCTAATTGATAGTTCCCAGTAGACGCCATCTTTACGGGCAAATTGCATTTTGACTTGCAGGTGCGTCAAACGCTCAACTTATTAACGCAGCCGCGTTGTTCACTGACCAATCCTGCAATGAGTTTCGTGAAATGCGCGCATGTTGCACGCCGTTCTCACACGAAACGCACTTTGGCATCCGTTTGTTCTAAACTGCCCGTAAAGATGGCCGATTTACGTCATACTGCAACCTATCTACACTATACAGTACTACTGACTACTCTAGAAGACTAGTTTTAGCCTTGCTCTTAGACCCAGTAACTGGGGCGCTGTATTCCTTTTTCGAAATTTTGACATTATCTGTCATACTAGCTAAAAAATGATTTTTGAGACATTCCCGGTTTCCGTTGATCATGTCCAGCCATCGTTGTTATCTGACTTCTTGGAACGAGAAGTCAGATGCATTGTGGGTCCGGCTGTTTATGAAAACGATGGCTGGACATGATCAACGGAAACCGGGAATGTCTCAAAAATCATCATTTTTTAGCCGGACAAATTTCCGTGTGTACAATTTCATGCCTGGTGTTACATCTTAAACATATGGAGAGGCCAGTTGGCAGTTTTGAAGGTAATTCGTTGGGTATTTCCGTTATTTTGGGGCATTTTTGGTGTGACATCTATGATTTTTTATGAAAATGTTGCACTTCCTCAGACTATGGGCAGCTTTCGCTGGGGCGCTATTATGACAGATAATGTCAAAATTTCGAAAAAGGAATACAGCGCCCCAGTTACTGGGTCTACCTTGCTCTATGGTTCTAGGAATACAGGTAAAGTTGATTCACTCACGCCCTCACCATGCTCACATAGTCACAGGCAGACAGGGTCAAAAATATTACAAATTTACATCTAGATGATGAACACAGACTCTCTCTGCTTGTTTTTTGTTGTTGCTGAAAACCCTCTGTCATTGTCTGTGGACTGACCCTACTGAAGTACGGTACTGTAACTGTGTAAGACCATACAGAAAGCATTTCTCTATCTAGACTATTATGGTAAGACTAAGACTAAGAGTAGACTAAGACTAGAAGCAGGTAAGAGTAAGTTACTAAGACTAAGAGCTACTCAGTACTCGCTAGGCCTAAACACACGATATTGATCATGATATTAAATAATGTTAATAAACACAAACATGACAAATTCGACCAATATCATATGCTCATTCTCACTCACCTAAGTACTTAGCTCTCTAGGCAATTTAACATTAATTCTGCAGATACTGCTGGGTGTACTTCACTGCCACTGCCAGGTGTGAACAGAAAATCAATGCTGGTCATGCTGGTGGTGTACTTGTGTGGTGGGGGGGGTTGTTACTTTACAGAATAAAGATATAGTCGGTACACCCAACAGTACATTATCCCAATAATCAGGAGAAAGGAGACACGACTATAGAATATTGTGAATTAATAACTCTTGAGGGCGCCCTTTCGTGGTCTCTGTGAGTTTTTCGTAAGAAGACGATCGACTCTGCAGTATCTTTGGTAAGAAATCACTGTAATTATTACGTTTAGGTTTAAATTCATTCTCGTTATTGTTTCTTTATAGTTAAATAGTCATCTACCTTTTTTATTTTCATAATAATTAATTATACCAGTGCAATATAAAGGTCAAATATTGAAATAATGTGGGTTTTTTTGGTAGCAGACGACATTCGATTTGTTTAAACAGGTGTGTAGAGTGTGAGAAATTCCACTCAAGTTAAATCTGTCTGCAATTTTTTGAATATTTTCAAGTAAATTTTAATCCTGTTAACTTCACTGGAAAATAAATAGAAAACCATGACCTAATACTAAGATTATTTTATAAATATCTGTTGCTTAGTTACACATGATACAGTTATCATTGAAATTGAATAAATTCGAATTCAATCAAAACAAAAGTTAAGTTTCAAACTGAAGGATCAGTAATTATCCTGAAGTTCATGCTAATAGTAAGTAGTACTAGTGCTAGAATCGATCCTCCAGAGAAATGATTCAGTCTCAAATACTGTCAGGGTCGAGGAAATACCTTTTATTTAACCCAACAAATCACAGGTAGTGACCACGGTCATTTGATCATGTTTTGATCCGCACAATTGTAATGGGCCCACTTCGAAAGTGCACAAATCCAAGAACGAGTGTACATCTCCCCCCCACACAAAAAAACAAAATAAAGACAAAATTCTCTAAAGTGTGACCCTTGATCTTGAATTTGATGAAACCAAGGAATGGGTCGGGATGGTGTTACTACAGACATCAAATGCAGAAAAGCTTAATCCTAAAGATTTTGACCAACATACAGCTTTATAAAAATACAAATTTGTGAACCCATTAGATAATGTTTTGGAGGGCTAAATGTAAAAAAAGGACTGGCTGATTTTGGTATGGTGAATACATATAAGTCAATGTTTCATAAGGATTGAAAAATTACTGTTTAATTTTTAACAAATCAAATTTGTTAAATAACGAGCGACCGTTATTTATATTTTCGCATTTCCTAGATCATGGCCATCACAGTTTGGCTGAGTAGTTTCGGAGGGCACTTCAGCTCTCCAATCACAATGACCAGAGTCTACCGCGGGACGAGCACTACGACGAGCAAAGAGCCATCTGGAGTAGTAATTATGCAGTCCATTGCCCAAAGTTTGTGTTGGTGTACGAAAACCAACTTCATTGCCCCGTCTCTCAAGCAAAAATTCTCAGGGAGAGGGATTCAGAAGGATAGAGATCAGCGGCACATTTGGTACAATTAGTTGATCAACACGTTTGATACAATTAGTTGATCAACATGTTCGATACAATTAGTCGATCAACACGTTTGGTACAATTAGTTGACCAACCCGTTCGATACAATTAGTTGATCAACACGTCCGATACAATTAGTTGATCGACAATATGAGTGGATCTGCCAACTGCAAAAAGTGTGAACTAACGTGACCTGAATGCATCTTTCCTGCCATCTAATTCTTACTTTTTTTGCTGAAGGACATGGCAGACTACCACAACAGGCAATCTACTCCCGCAACAGGCGCCAACTAGGGTGAGTATGTATAGCGCCTCATGGCTGAGTGGTCTTGCTGCACCTACTCACCTGCCAAAACTATTTACAGCACAGTAGCTGCTGCACACAGTAGCAACACAGCGGCAAATTATGGCCCTACACTTTGTGGACAAAGAAATACAATAACAACATTCACCTTTCAAGCTTGGATAAACCAAATAGGGTTCTAGCTGGGACATAACAACCGTGTGCTTCGGTTCGGTGCCTGACTGCCTTTCACCTATCACAATTCCCTTTTATATCTTTTTTCTTCCAATATACCAGATCCATTCCTGCATGGCACTGTTTGTTACCAAAAGTACAAGATGATCAAGGTGGTCATATGACAATACCATTTTGCCTTTTTCTAGAGTGCTGGTAAAAGTTGGAGGTCGGGGCCGCCAGAGGAAGCCGGAGGTAGCCGAGGAAGCCGGAGGTAGCCAGACGTTGCCAGAGGTTGTGTTTATTATGTCATCTGAATTGAATTGATTGCTCTCACACTTTAAATCACATTTCCCCACCCCCCCCCCACCAACAGCGGGGAACAGGGGTAAGTATGTGATTGGTCATTTCAATTGAGATGAACTGAACGCAACCTCCGGCTAGCTCCGACCTCCGACCTTTGCCAATACGTTTTTCGATGGCAACAACTGAGCATTCAGCTTTCACCGATGCCTCTCCACGGTTCACCTCGGTAGAGTGGCAGGGCTCGAATTTGGGGGGGAAATCCACAAGACCACAGGACTTGTGTCTCAAAATGTTTACTGGACCAGAAATAATTTTACAAGACCAGATTCAAACTGAGAAAAGACTTCCTTGCACAGTTTAACTTGCATTTAATTGAACAAGCACTAAGACATATAAGAGAAGATTTACCTATTTGTCTTTTAGGGTATTAGGCCTTACTATATTTCTAATCATTACTCAAAGTCAACATTTGAACATAATTTGTTTCTGTTCCCAAGATATTATAGAGTGAGTTACATAAATTGTTATTGAATTGAAAACACAGGACCGCCGGACTTGTCCGGTCATGAGTTTACTGGCCCAGTACTAAAATCACTGGCCTCGGGCCTGCGGTCCAGTGTCAAATTCGAGCCCTGAGTGGTGAAGCATCTTTTCTGTTTTGTAAATTATTTATTACCTAAATCCGAGTAATATTCATGGTATTTCTAAGAACAGAGTCACTCCTATCCTCTAGTTTTCAAAAAACACACCGTACAATCAAAGAGAAAGATGGTACACCCAAATCTGTGGATCTTTTATTGAATAATGTTGTCATGCTTATTCTTTACAGTTTTAGGACCTTGAGTTTTGGTCTTACTGGATCGAAACTCAAGTACTTTACTCATTTCTTAAAAAACTATAGGCACAAATATTTCAAGGGAGTTATTCCCCCATGACCATCTTTATACCATATAAGTTACATGCAAATTTGTATATACGTTAACCCCCCCCCCCCCAATCTCACCAATGATGTGCAAACCATTAAAGGAACATTACAGAATTGGTAAGAAAATAACTTGTAAAATATACTTTTTGATCACAGATTTACATAAAACTTACACGGTCTAATGATGATGATAGTACAAAATTATCCCTTGAAATATTTCTGTCTGAAACGCCATATTTGATGAGAAATGAATACACTAATTTTCCGATTGGAGTTTATCGCTCAGTGAGCGTTTTATTCATTTGTTGAATCTATATGATTTCATGCAAATGTGTAATCGGTTTTTCACTATTTTCTCGTGACCCAGATGGCAGATCGATCTCAAACGTCTACAGGTTTGTCAGTTTATGTATATGGTGGATTACATAAAGTGCTTACACTGCCAGCAACTGTTTTGTTAGCAAAAACCAATTCTGTAATGTTCCTTTAAATGAAGAAATTTACTCTTTTTTTTTCTTCAGGATTTTGTGCATGTTCATAAAATTGCTATCAATTGCGGCGATGAAATAAGCAATGTTCCAGTGGTTTTGGGGGGTCTTCAGATGCATTTTCTCAAACTGACTATTACTCGATACACGTAGGGTTCACACACTTTTTTCAATTTCTTAAAGTCAATTGGGAGACAAAGGGCCCCTTCCCGAACCCGCCCCTCCCCCACCACAAAAAAAACCCCCAACCACCCCCCCCCTCCAACCCCCAAACAAACAAACAAAAACACACCAAAAACACCAAAAAAAAACAACAACAAACAACAACAACCCACAACAACAACAACAACACAAACAAACAACAAACAACAAACAAACAACAAAACAACAAACAAACAACACAAACAAAAACAAACAAACAAACAAACAAACAAACAAACAAAGCAAGCAAAAAAGAATGTTTTGTAATTTACTTGTGCCTTTCTTATGAAGACGAACCAAACCAACTGATTGAAACATAAAGCTCTTACTAAACCTCTGTCTTTTCGAACCAACAACCCTAAAAGCAGGTATTTCCTCGGTCCCACTGAAAATCCCCTTTAACTTGTAGTCCAACCATGTTAATTTGAAGGGTGCATTTTGTACATGTCTCTACCCGCTATTTTTCTCTGAAGCTTTAATAACTATCGCTGTTTGTCATTACTTGGTACTAAAATCACGGATGAGCAACTCTGGTGACAAAAATGACAAATGGTTTTGGTAAGCAGGCATGTACCCGGATGTATCATAGCGACTGGTAAAGTTTTGTTGTTGTTTGCCGTGAGGTTTCTGTGCCTGAAAGAGCCTTTGTGAAGCATGTGGGGCTCTAGCTGTTGGTTCAAGCCGGAACTATTCCTTGATTCTTCTATTCGTCGGGGGGGGGGGGGGGGTGCGTTTTTCGCGGCTGTAACCAATAACTGTTTCAGGTTATCGGCCAGTGAGTAACCAATGGCCAATAGAATGTGCAAGTCCTGCGTGTATTCGAACATTGGGACCTGTTCTAGTGCGCGGGTCCAATTTCCTTCATGCGTTAAAGCAATGTATGCGGGACCAAAGTGGTCCAAAAAGTCTTTTCAACCGAAACAGTTATTGGTTACGACCGCAAAAACGCACCCCAGATTATTTAAGCCCATTAACTAAAGTCTGGTCCCATAATGCCTAGCGTGAATGTCAATGGAAATCTCTTGACAAGATCTAAAATATTTCTTTCCTTTATTTTTTGTAGTTTTATTTGGACAATTCTAAGAGGGAGGTTTAGATTAGAAAAGTTTAAGTTAGCAAAATAGGTTTTCCATCAGCGCGCAAATGTTTAAAACTTCTCCACTAGACCAAGTCCTTGCCAACTACGGGTCGTGAAAAAAAACCAGTTGGGTTGCCAAACTTGGTCAGCAGTGCGAACATTTTCCGTCAGCAGCAAAGATTGCCTCACAATTGATTTATCATAAAAAACAATGTATTTTCTTTTCCTAACTTTTGTTATCAGTTCATTGTAACTACTCATAAATATGATAGAAACAAACTGCTTCAATAAAGAATTTACTCTTAATTAAAGGTATTGTACACTTTTGGTAACAGCTCAAAATCAGTGTCCACATTTTGGGTGATTCAACATATGCATGAACAAACAAACCTGTGAAAGTTTGAGCTCAATTGGTCATCGAGGTCACGAGAGAAAATAGTGAAAAGAGATCTTATGTGTTTTCTGTTTTTTCAAATTATCGCGCGCGATAATTACTATTGTTTTACTCGTTTCTCAGAAACGATAGCATTTTAGGCAGAAATATTTTAAGGAACCCTTTCTACCATTACTTACTTTAAATCATGTAAGTTATGTGTGAATCTGTGAACATGTGTTTTTCGATCTTACCAATAGTGTACAGGGCCTTTAAAGGCAGGGTGTACTTTTGGTAATTGTCAAAGACCAGTATCCTAACTTGCATAAAATAACAAACATGTGAAAGTTTGGACTAATTATTGGTCATCAAAGTTGCAAGCAAATAATGAAAAAGAAAAAAACACCCTTGTTGCATAGAATTGTGTGCTTTCAGATGCCTGAGAAAGGCATCATTCTCAGATTCAAATTTTGGGGTTAAAAATTACCTCTAAGTTCGCTAAAACTAAACTTCAAAGGGGGTTGTTTCTAACAATGTTTTATAATATCAACAACTCTTCAGTGCTATTTACCAAGTCAGTTTTTTGGTCATTAATTTGTATTTTTATGACATTACCTCTGAAGCAGGGGCGTTCAATCAGCTGGTGATCCATGGGGTGAGTCACTTTAATTAGTGCCTGAAATTTTCATTGGGTCGCCGGTCTGAAGTTTGCAGACCGCTGCACTAGTCTTCTAGCTCAGAACTGTCAGAGGACCAGAAAATAGTTTTTACACAACCTAGTATATCATACATTTCATATGATATATTTAATTGATTTGATTTTAGGTTGAAGTAAAAATTGACTAGAGCAGGATTTGAACCTGGGACCTCGGGTTTAACATGCCAGCACTCGACCAACTGAGCTATCTGGCCCTAATGTTGGCAATCTCCTCAATTCTTTTTCTTTGATGTATATTTATTTGCTGAACTTTTGAGGAAGTTTGGAAAAACACTAGACTGCATGACCTATTTTTTTTTGTCCCAGTTCAATCGTATCGGGAGTGGGTTTCTTTTGTCTTAGTTCTCCACGCTTTCTTTTTCTATCTCTGTTGTGTAGCCTGCACATTGAGTGGCTTTTTGTGCCTTGTGATGGGTGACTTCCATAAAAAGATAATTAAAAACAACTTTAAATGCGAACATTATTGGACTCTGGCCTGTGATTCAGTGGGTCTTTTAAAGCCCTGTAAATGACAAGCTCTAAACACAGTAAAGGGGACCACTTCGATCAGATAGTTGAACAAAATGACAGCCATTGAAAAAGCTGCTTACTTGACGGCTCCAAAATGGTGCCCTTCATTGTGTTTCTTGTAAAATGCTCGAAAAATAGCGTACTTTGCAAAACACTAAGACTGGTGGGGGTTATACTGGCCAAAGTGCTGCAAAATGACTGGACTCATAATCAAGCCCTTATAGGAAATGCTGAGGCAAATAAAAAAAAGGACAACTGCACAAAAAAGACAAGTACTGCGTGTGGACGAGGGGAACCCTTGTGCTTCGATACTCCCACTGATATCAACTCATGGAAATCTGAGTGGAAACAGCTCGGAATAATAGAAGTTTGATCACCAGTCTCAAGGGCTCGCCATTGCAATACAATGACGCACCCTTGGGCAAACTGCACAAAGGATACTGCATTCTGCCTTCAAGGTTCTTGAGGAATTTTTTTTGTTTAATATATAAATAAACTGTGATTCGGATTACTATGGGGTTCTAGTTTAAAACTCTCTGACAACCATGTATAGTAATCTGCCAAGCGAAGGTGATCAGGGAACCAATCGAAAATGGAATTGTGATACATGGTATTTTGGTTGGTGAGCCGTTTGTACTAAGTTAGGTTTTTCATGACTAGCAATTCAATCAATGAGGAAAGCCAGAAATTTTGGGAAATAACTTTAGGACACTTGGCCCAATTTTGTGCTTAAACCGCGTAATTCTGTGCTTACAGCCCATAGAATCATGCGCTTGGGCACCGTAAGCGCAGACACTTGTGTTAACAAGCAGTGCCGGGGAAATTGGGGCCTTGGTCTTTTGTGTGGGACAAACAGAGTCCACCATCATGGTCTGATGAAGATAAAAGGTGTGAGGCTAGAATATTTACCTTTAGTATCGCTGAACAGACTTTTCTCCGGACTGTTGATCATGCCATACTGGAGATAATCAACTACCCTGGGCATGCACTAGTTCATTGTTACATGAGTGACCTTGTGGGGGAAAGAATGGAGGGATTGTGGGTCAACTGGTTGCGGGCAACACCGTAATGACTTCACTTCCATTAAAATTTTGTTATTTCAAGAAATGCGTCGGAAAGATTCTGCTATTGTGGTTCGGTCAAATGGATACAAGTTCAACTACCGACATTTTGTACAAAAAATAGATTGTCGGGGTTTTGGTGGACAAATAAACTGGGGAGCCCAGGGGAGCCTCTTGAGTGTCTTCCACCCGAAGAAACCTGCGAAGAGAAGACAAAGAATAAACTTTAAGTTTTAGACACGATGAGAAGAAACCCATAAAGCCCGCATGAGAGGCTCAGGTCTGAGGGCTGGGATTCAAACTGGAAACCTGCGAAGACGTAATAATCAATTAACCCACCTTGCACAGTAACTGCAATCTTTCTTCAAAAATTCCCTGATTTATGCTTGCATGGAACCACTTGCATAGTAAGAGTCCAGAAAAAAAACCCACTTGAAACTGAGGTAAATCAACCACATCTGGTTGCGCAGATACAAAGATTGTCCATGAAATGGTACAGGGTTTGTATTGCAAACTCTCTCATCAGCTTAGCAGTGGCACAAGTACCATTGACCCAGAATAGAGATTCCCGCTGGCTGATGAAGCACTCTTATCTGTGAGAAATGACTCAAGTATGATCCCAATTGTTGCTTCACACGGCTAAATGTTTTCCAAGTGGATAAAAAAAACTTCAAGTAATAAACCACAAGGGGAAGCTGACTGGGTTACATTTTAATACAACTTTGGGTTGAACGAAGAAAAATTGACCACAGCAGGACTTGTGACCTGTGACCTCTGGCACATTAATCCATAGGTCACAGGTTCATGTCCCGCTCTATAGTCAATTTTTTCTTTGTTCAAACCAAAATTATAAGAAAACTTGTGACAGGTTAGTATGTTTTCTTACACAGGCCTGGAAAAAACACGGAGGCCATGGCCTCTGTTGCCCTGGTGTTGGCCTTGGAGAACTCGCATTAAAAATATATGTATAAGTAGAGGAATATCTCATCCCAAAACAATGGTGTACTATCCCTTTAGGAAGTGTTTCTTGAAAACCAGAAGATTGAAATGAATATAACTCCTTCATTTATTCAAAAACTAATAATGTAACATCCCATCATGTGTTTTTTTTCTTTCTTCAAATCTGAAGCTGAAATACATGAATATTGTCTTAAAATCAATGAAGTGCCATCACTTTTATGATGTTCCTTGAAAACTAGAGGATCGGAATTTTGAATCCGAGACTCATTGAGCAACCAGTCCAGCTTTAAAGGAACATTACAGAATTGGTAAGAATTTTGTTTTTTAAATATACTTTTTGATCACAGATTTACATAAAACTTACACGGTCTAATGATGATGATAGTAGAAAACATCCCTTGAAATATTTCTGTCTGAAATGCCATATTTGATGAGAAATGAATAAACTAATTTTCCGATTGGAGTTTATCGCTCAGTGAGCGTTTTATTCATTTGTTGAATCTATATGATTTCATGCAAATGTGTAATCGGTTTTTCACTATTTTCTCGTGACCCAGATGGCAGATCGATCTCAAACTTCTACAGGTTTGTCAGTTTATGTATATGGTGGATTACATAAAGTGCTTACACTGCCAGCAACTGTTTTGTTAGCAAAAACCAATTCTGTAATGTTCCTTTAACATCGTATCAGGTGCTAACTATTACACCCCCAAAAAATCCCCCATTCTAAATCGGAATCCTGGAAAATCCCTGACTACAAAGGGGTTTTGGGGGAAACGTACCCACTGGTACGACCTATGACGAAGCACAAAATCTCAACACAAAACTGTTTTCACACAAAAATATATGTTAAAACATCACTATGAAGTCAAGCATGGGTGCACACACTATAATCCCACTGCAATGCATGACGATTAGATTTGGGCCTAGCTCATTAAACAAAAAAATTGTGTTACTCGTAACAACTTTTAAAAATGTTTTTACTTTTTTTCAACCCTTTATTTTGGTTAGACTTCTAACTACTTATATTTACAGTTGAAGAATACATCCAACAAATATGAGAAAAGTGTTGGCTACTTCTAAGGTATGCTCTCCTGTCCAAAATGAAAATCCTTGTTTGATTAAGGAGAGAGTTTTTTTGTTAAAAAACTGTGAGAACAAAATTAAATGGCAACTAAGGTTAAATGTAAAGTAGGGGAGTTCATGGTATACCAAGCTTGATGTCTAAAATGCCAGAATATAAAATGCATCTTCTCCACAGTAAGCCTGTTTAGTTTTTGAAAAGTTCTTTGAGCAGCACAGTAAATTGTTTTCACTCAATCTGTGTGGCTGTAATAACTGATTCACAAGGAACCAGTCAGTGAGAGTTTTTAGATAGCAAGTATACATTATTGCTCCATGTTCAAATCAAGATGGAACCCTGCACAAAATATTTGAAATCACCATTATTTAATTTTTTTATTTAAGGTTCATTTTTTGTTTAAGTTTGACCAACAGAGTGTTTTTATTTCTTCAAATGAAATGCTTGTTTGTTTGTTTGTTACAGAGGGAGGACAGCTGCTTGTGTGTGGTTTTGTTGAGGTTCCTAGTCTCATGGCTGAGTGAACAACCTCTGTCACCCTCGTTTGCGTCACGGTTCAGTTGAACAGCTTTGTCCAAACTTGACTGTGGCCCTCAACTCCATCGAGCTTGGATTTGGTTACAATCACTCCCGGGAACCTGCACTGTTGGAAGGAAGTTTTAGAAACAACGGCACGTACGTTCTACAGAAAGAAAACTGGCTTTAATCATTCTGTTGCCCTTAGAGCTGAGCTATGGGAAAGATTCTGTGTGCCACTCTCACACAGCCTGTTGAAATGTGGATCTTGCCTGCATTTCTGACCTTACTTTTAGGTAAGTATATCATGAAATTGTACACAATTTTTATCAACTGGAAGTTGTTTGTTTTGTTGCTGAAAGTTTTGATTGTCAGTTTTGCTAGCAGGAACCTGAACTTGCTCAAAGACAACACAAATTTGTCACCATTTATGGTTAAAAAGCTTGATATCTAAAATGCCAGAATATAAAAATGCATCTTCTCCACAGTAAGCCTGTTTAGTTTTTGAAAAGTTCTTTGAGCAGCACAGTAAATTGTTTTCATTCAATCTGTGTGGTTGTAATAACTGATTCACAAGGAACCAGTCAGTGAGAGTTTTGGGTAAAAAGTTAGCCGAGGTTATGTTTCTGGAGAACAACGACAGAAACTGTTACAAGATCAACGCCATGTTTCCCTCCATCCTACAATTCATTCTGATTTAAGAGGAATATCAATTCATACCTTCAGCTGCCCTGAGTTATTTTCGTCTGAAATATTTTCTTCTTGTAGCCATTATGCTAAGAGTGGCTTTTATCATTGTTTGGGGCAAACTTGCATACAAAAATAAATAACAAAAAGTTGAAAGTTCTCCTCTAAAAAATGTACCATCCTACTCGGAATTTGCTACATGTTTCTATTATAACCGTTTTGTGGTCTTTGAAGTTTTGGGTGAACAATGTTTTTTGACTCAACCTGCAACTGCCTGTATAACCAGGAACACACCCAAGTTTACGATACACCCTGGGAAGCAACAGTGCAGGGATAACCGTGGGGGGGGGGGATGCAACTTTTTTATTTAAGGTTTACCCTGTCAGTTTCCCCCTTGCGGTTTACAAACTTGTCTTTGAATTTTTGTACCCACTCAGCTCTTGAAGGTCATGCCCAGGCGGTGACCCAACCAGACGATGTGGAGGCCTACTTGATCTTCTCCAGCCTGCATAAGATTGTCCGCTTCAACATCGACGTGACCGACCAGAGGGTGCTGCAGTCGAACGCTGGCGACACGGTGGCTCTGGACTTCCAATATGAACAAGGGCTTTACTATTGGAGCAACCAGGATGATCAGACGATCTATAGGTAAGGGAATTCATTCATCAAATGTTATCCCATTCAATTCTATGTTTAATCGTCAGCAGCTTCAAAATTGGGGTTATATTTTAAGAGGGGACAAGCGGGTGCACTATTTCTTTTCTAAGGGGAGCGGGCACTTCTAGTCAATTAAAACTGTAGTTTCCTTTTGCATTTTTGCTGAGCAAGCCCCTGATCAGCACTCTCTTTATGTCATTTACTATTTTGTTTCCAAGATGACAGAATACCAATCTACCATTCTAACTTTGTTCCCGAGTTAACAGAATACAAATCTACCAATCTAACGTTGTTCCCAAGATGACGACCATAGTTTGGTTAAGATTTCCAAAAAAACAAAAAAAAATGGTGTGGGCATAACATTTTTAAAAAGGCATTTGCATAAAGAAAATGAAAAAGGGCTTCTCTGGTAAGAACAAATTTCATAAATACATTTTTTAAAAGCCACAGCAAAAAACCACACCAAACTTACACACCCCTTTTTCATGTTTTCAGGGCTCCTCTTGAGGGCGGTCCCAGAGAGCTGGTCGTGTCTAACCAATTAACATCAAAAGTGGACGGAATTGCCGTGGACTGGGTCAACAATCAACTCTACTGGACAGATCTAGGTAAGGTATTCATTCACAGTAGCTTCTTCTCACTCTACAGAGCCTATATTGCCAGGGAATACTAAGTGTCCGTGGGAAGAAACACTTGAACACAACGGTTTTTTTAAAAGCATAACAGGGCTTCTTACTCTTAATGTTTTTCTAAATAAAGTGTCTGATAACTATAACCACCGGATAACTATAACTATAACTATAACTATAACTATAGCTATAGCTATAGCTATAGCTATAGCTATAGCTATATAGCTATAGCTATAGCTATAACTATACTATAACTATACTATAACTATAGTAACTATAACTATAGACTATAACTATAACTATAACTATAACTATAACTATAACTATAACTATAACTATAACTATAACTATAACTATAACTATAACTATAACTATAACTATAACTATAACTATAACTATAACTATGTCTGATAACTATAGAGCCAACACAGCCGGGAATGTTATAACTTCCATTCCCCAGGACAGAAAACTTTAAGGTCTCTATGGGGAGTCAGGCATGGAATGCCCTTCCTTCAACTCTTAAAAGTCTAACAGCTGGCAGAAGTAGACGTTTTAAACTTTTAACATGTTTGTTTAGTGTTTCCTAGATTTGATGTTTTTTTTTTTTTCTTAGCATTTTTACAAACATTGTAAAAAGTTTGTGTCCTTTTTTATTGTTCAAGTTTGACTGTGTCTCTGTAGTTGCTGGGACCCATGGGACGGAGACCAGTGGTTGCCACTGAATGGGCCACCCACTTGAAATAAGAAATAAAGAAGAAGAAGAAGAAGAAGAACACAAAGAGATTACACTGCTAATCCGATCCGTGTTTGTTTCACAAACTCCCCCCCAACAACTCTTCTGTATGTTAACCCTGGGGTTTATATTGCAAAACCCTGCTACCTGAAACAAGTCAGTCTTATGATAAGTTGTTTTGGATCATTTTGTTTGGGCTCATCTCTAAAGTTACTCGTGCATTCTTTGCTTGGATCTTTCTCAAATCAAGAACTTTAATCTTCTTAAAAGTTACTAATTCAATTCAATACAAGAAAACAATTATATCCGTACTCTCATGCAAGAGGAAATAGTGTAACGAATCATAAAGAACGTTCATTCACCAATTAATGAAGACAAAGTAAACCGTATAATAGAAAGAGGAGTATGGAGGCTGGATAAGTCAGTCAAATCTTGTTGGAAACAGCCCCAGGACAAGACGGCCGGAGAGTCGTTCCGAAGAGTCAGAAGACTAGACAGACACTGGACTAGACAGACGAGTATGAATACGTGAGAAAAACTAAGTACAAGCACTGATGATAGAGATGTCTAAATACTGACAATGTAGGAAATGAGAAGCAGGATTAAGGAGAGAAAGCTTGGGCACATTTTGATTAAGAGGCACCCTTTTGTTGGAGGATTTTCAATCGGGCTACTGACAGCTGACCAACAGCTGAGACTTAAGTTCTGCATCAATACACCTAATAAGGATTTCAGACCTATGTGCTACAACCAATCCCTAGCGTAAATTCCTTGACTGATATATAATGATTTATTTTGGTGTGATTTGTGTCCCCCACCCCTTTTCTTCTTATGATAGCATTTGGGACCATCCATCGTCTGGATCTAGACGGCTTCACCAACGAAGTCGTCCTCATCGCGACCGGCATCGTCAAACCTAAGGCCATCGTTTTGGACCCCCACAATGATCTCATGTATTTCACCGACATCAACAGGTGGGGACCGTCCATCCAGCGTGCCAAAATGAGTGACGGTTCAGACCAGGAGGTCATCATATCACAGGGTATTCAGAAACCTAATGCCGTCACGTTAGACTATGACACGAACGTGAGTCAGCTTGCACATTACATGTTAAATATCATACAAATAACAAATGTTTTGTGGAGTGCAATGGTGAGAATACATTCATGAGTTGAAATATGTAATGTTCCATTCAACGAGGCAAAGTCGAGTTGTACGGAACATATTCCATCTTTCAATGAGTTATTACTACTATTATTATTATATATTTCTGGTAACGGAACTAAGGATGCCTCATAAGTGAACTTAATCACTGCAGCTCTGCTTAAGCAGCTGTACGACTTTGAGCACACCGTGGAGATGACTAGGCGGAGGCCCAAATTCATGGCACTGCTAACCATGTAAAAAATGATATGCTTATGGGGGGGGGAGTCTGGGGGGGAGTCTGCCATGGGCCGCAAGTGCAGAAATCCACAGTTAACAGCATGAGGAAATTGGGCTTAGTTTGGATCCCTTTAAACACCGATCTAATTTTTTTTCTCAACCATCCAGAGGCTCTTCTTTGCCGATGCAACACGAATAAGATCGAATCTTGTGATGTCGACGGCTCAACCGCGTCGTGCTGTTCCAGGGAAACTTCTTCGTCCACCCGTTTGATATGTCAGTCTATAACGACCGTATCTACTGGACAGAGTTGTACACCCACTTCATTGTCAACGCGCATAAGGATACGGGGAGCGATCGTCTGTTGATATCTGGCCCGTTTGTGTTCCCCTTCTCGATTCACATTGTCCACCCTTCAAGACAGCCCCTCACCGGTAAGGAAGGGATTACTTCTTGGCACGCATCTGAGATGAATTACTGTATGAACAAAAAATCAACACGTTTTATGTAGGTCACGAGAACATTTTTTGAAAGTAAAGAACAAACTGAAAATCAAGGAGTGTTTCAAACTTGGCTTTATTGATTCATTCAACGATGAAACTTAATTAGATTGGGAATTTTGTGATATTGTCTGACTGCTACGTGTGTTTGGCCATGTCAGAATCAAACAATTAAGTGACTTTGGCTTCGGCTATGGCTACTTGCATTCATGGCAACATTGCCTTTTAGTTCCTTTACGGATACACTATGAAATTCATATCTAAATATGGAAATGTATTCATCAAATTTACCCCACATCCAATGATAGTATGTAGGATTTTGCACTGGTAGGTTCCGAGATGGTCATTTAAACTGAATTCATTCAATTATGCAAATGTATTTAGATCGTAACTTCTGTGCGGCCAATAACGGGACAGGGTTGTGTGAGAGTCTTTGTACGTCCTACTTTAATGGCTACACCTGTGGTTGCTTGGACGGTTATGTCATCAACGAAGATTTGCATAATTGTGACGGTAAGAGAAACAGGAAGAAAATAATTACTAAGTTAGCAACCAAAAAATTCTTAACAAGTTAGTTATTGTTATTATGGTGTTTACACCAAGGCTTCCTTTTTTTGTAGTGAGATTTTGTAATTTCGGGCAAGCGACTGCAGTAATTTGATGCAATTTTCTAATGCATTTAGAGGACGAGATTTGTTAGGCGTGACCATCCCGAACGCCGGATTCAATCATTTGGGACTGAAGTGTTTTGAAGTTTTAGAGTAAAGTGATTTAAATACGCCAAATGGCACGTTCAGTGAAACCTTGTTTTGAATCATTTACCCCTGATAGATATGAATGAATGTAGCGTTGATAACGGTGGCTGTAAACACATTTGTAATAACTTGATCGGATCATTCGAGTGTCAGTGCATTGGAGGATTTGTACTGGAAGGAGAGAAGGTATGGGGTTAGTCTAAAGGGCACATGGAGGGAGGGATGTTAGTCTTAAAAGGGCAGGGGAAGAGGGACAGTGGGGGGGGATTTCTGATTTATACCAACAGACAGAGAACCAGTGTGATGCCAAATTTAACATTCTTGGTGTAAAAAATGCAATTCTTTCTGCTTTAGTCAACAACTTAACAGTTTGTGTCATGAAATAATTAGGCTTAGGAGTATAAGCAATTGAAGAAACTTTTGATAAATATTTTTTTAAGAGCAAATTTTGATTTTCCAGTGAAAGGCAGCTGAACAAAAAAGGCTTTCTTTCATTCAAACTGATTTGTAATCAAACTATAAAAGTTGCAGGGAAAATACTTTGGTACCTTTTGTATAAATAAACATGGGTATTTTTTTATTGTTAGACGAGAGTGATAAAATATGAATGCAACAATACAATGTTTTTACCTTTTCACCAATCTGGTTGACGAATCTAAACCCACATTTCAAACCCCCAGACCACAACGAATGCAACAACAACAGAGCTGGATGCGAGTACGCCTGCCAAACAACACGGACTCGGGCTACTACTGCTCATGCCCGGTAGGGTACCAGCTGCAGGCGGACCAGCTCCACTGCGAAGACGTCAACGAGTGCGAGCCGGTCTCACCGTGCCCCGCCGAGGCGCAGTGCGTAAACCACGATGGGAGCTACGGCTGCAGATGCCCCACCGGGTTTGTCTTCAGCGCCGTGGATGGCACGTGCGGAGACGTGGATGAGTGCCTGTCCGGGCAGAGCTCTTGCACCCAGCGGTGTGATAATCAACCTGGTGGTCACAGGTAAGCAAGAGTAAACTTTAGGATGTAGCTAAAAGTAATAAACTTCAGGGTAATTAACAACTATGTATAAATCTCTTTTACGAGTGTGTCGAGCAGTACGAGGTTGACCGCTCTCACCCTGGTATTGGATCATTTGCATACCCAAAATTTGTGGATACGTATGCAAATTAGAATAGTCTGGCTGCTTTTCGAAATTCACATCTTCGTCATAGTCTCGTGGTCCGGTACCAGATTTAATAGCCTGTTGGTACATTGGTTGCTGGCCGGCTCTTTTGACAAAGGTTAACATTTGGTTTTGTCCAATCAGGGTCCAAGTAAGGAGTTTCCCTCCCAGGGTTTACTATTGCAAACGTGGTTGGAAATAAAGTAAACCCTGGGGACGAGGTTGTGTTGACTCTGAAAAGAGCCAATGTGGTCTCAACATTTGTTTTGAAGAGTATACTCTATTCATCTTCAGGAGAAACAAACTCAAGGAGAACCCGAAAGTTGACTAGTTATACTAGTTATAGTTACTTCCTTGACCATCTTCGGGTTACCTATACACATGACAACAAAACACCAAGTCCTGGATATGTGTATTAGTGTTTTTTTTCCAGTGATTGAGAAATTTCTGTATTTTCGTAGAAATCCATCAGAAATAAAAAAGTTTCAAAATCTTTGCAAATTGCCAAAGTGAAGAGAAATTTCTTGCGTCACAATTGGGGAAAAAAAAAGCGCTTATCGACAGTTTGCAACCATCTTCGGATTCGCTTAGTACAAAAGGGTAGTCTCATCCAATCAGCATACAGCCGTCATCCCCAAAAAGTCGCGTACCTCACAAAAAAATCAGAGACTTTGACGACATCTTTATGCATTTATGCAAAGCCTTGGAACTCACTACGTCCTTCCGCTGCTACTGTAGCCCAACCAGGCCAGTCTTTTATAAGGTCCACTGTTTATAATGTGTTCCTCAACATGTCCCGAAGAGAAATCACTAATGAAGAGGGCCTGAAGAGAAAGCACAAACAAAACAAAAACAAGTGAGAACCTGGCTTTTACCTGAGATTTCTTTTTAATGAAATATTGCCTAACCTCACAAGGCGGGACGGCCACTTCAAGGTGAGGGCTACACTTAACTGATTCGGGCTGTCGACCCAGATCAACTGTCCCAGGGGCACGGTGCCACCTACTCCTTGGGCTGAAACAGGGTTAACCCCCCCCCCACCCTTTACAAGTCCGTATGGATGTAGGCATGGGTGTCATCCACCAATAGCTTGGCTGGTAGAGCACAATGAACTACCTTCCCAACTTAAGATACATAAGTTGTGCAAATCCCTTTTTTGTTTAAGGTGTATTTCTTCTTTTGTGGGGTTTGTAACAGTTGGGTCAACAACAAAAAAACAAGTGGAAATCTAGTTAGCGTAGTAATTACAAATGTTGATTTATTAAATGCTCCAGAAGGCACCACAAGCGATTATGAACACCAAATTCATGTCATGTTTAGAAAAAAAGGCACTTTGATAGTATTCTTACAAAGGACTTGCCTTTGCTGCTCTACTAGAATTTTTACCATTATTTTATTGGCTATTTGAAGGGTACCTAATAGAAAACAGATTCACAAGTTAAAAATACATTGGAATTTTTGTCTGGAATTGCATTTTGACTATTTTCTTGTTACTGACAAAAAAAAATCTTGTTTACATACCGGAACTGTTCATGGTCTATTGGTAGACTGAAATGCAGTGATTCAACGACAATAAACCTCACACAAAATAAGTCCTGATCCCTTAATATTTTGACAACCTTGGTGCATTTTTGGACAATTTTATGCGCAGGGTACATGTATGAGGAAGTTGAATAATAGAATAAAACAGAATAACAGTTGAGGAGATACAAAGTTTGCCGGCGTTTCAACCCGGTGAAGCATACCCGTTATAATCACAAAATACCAGCCAGTTTGCTGGTCAATAATTTATCAATCGAGAGTTTCATACTAATTAGTAGTCTTGGAGAGTTTATTAACAACAACTGTTGTCTTAGTCTTTTACCTGCATGTTCATTATTGGTTGATTTGTTTGTTGTTTGAGTGCTGTGGTGTTTGTTATTTTGTTTGTTTGTTTGTAGTTTTAGGGAAACTAAGTAGTCTGAAGCATTTCACCTGCATGTTCATTAGTGGTTGATTTGTTTGTTGTTTGACTAGTGTGGTGTTTGTTATTTTGTTATTTTGTTCGTAGTCTAGGCATTTTACCTGCAAGTTTATTATTGGTTGACTTGTTTGTTGTCTGTCTGTTGGCTGTTTGTTGGGGTGTTTGTTTGTTTGTTTGTTTGTTTATTTGTTTGGTTATAGTGTTAGGGAGACCATAGAGCTACGGTCTTTTATTTTACCTGTATGCCCCTTATTGGTCGATTTGTGTGGTTTTCGTTATTTTGGTTGTAAAATTTTCATTGTGTATTGATGATCAGAACAGTTGCTACAATATGGACATGAAGATCAAAACGAGTTGGATTGTGGCAAAAACCAGACTTCCAGCTTGTTTCTATTGTTGTCTGTGACCTTAACCCCAGCGGTCCAGTCCTTTGTTAAAGAGCAAAACGTGTAGAAGTCATCAATAAAGGCTTGGTTTTGTTGTGTGTTCCCCCCCCCACCTTGAATTTTTGCAATTTTTGCAAGGCCAAAACTTCACAGACCTGCTTTAGGCATACAAACTTGTCAAGCCCAACAACTTTTCACCGGATCAACTCTCTGTTTGTCATTGGTTGGCCGCATAAATTTGCTCAGCAGAAATTTGTTAAACAAGATTTTCTGGTTTAGTAAGCATCTCTTTGAAATTAGGCCAAGGTGACAGAGGCTCAATGTTAGGCAGAAAGTGTGCTAAGCAAAAGCAGAGTGAAAGTGGGGCACCAGTTGCAACAATGTATAAAAAGACAATGTAGCTTGTCTGGTAACTTATTCTCTGCCAAGCAAGACTTTTTTTTCTGTGCTAAGTAAACTTTATGTGCTGTTAGGTTACCAACCAAACCGTGTCACATGTACAATTCGTGACTGGTATGCTGCTCAGCAGAAAATCGTTAGGCAATATTTTCTGGCAACTCTATGAAATTGGGTCCAGGTGTTAATGGGTGGAATTTATTGGGCATTTCAGCTGTAGCTGTCATGACGGTTTCGCACTAGAAGAGGATGGCATTACGTGCACCGACATCAACGAGTGCGAGCAGAACCTGAACAACTGCCAGCAAACATGCACCAATATCATCGGTAAGAATCAACTTCCTTTTGTACAGGCCCGTCATTTGTCTGGTTTTTCCCTGATTTCAGGTTTTTAGTTTTGGAGGTCTCCCTTTGCCATTGGAAAGACAAAGCAATTATTGTAAAGTATCTTGCCCAAGGAAAGAAGTTTGTTTAAAAAAAATAGGATAACTTTTATATTTTGTGTCTGCTTAATACAGCATGTATGAGTCTGAGAGCCATTTTACAGACCACGACAGAGAAGCAGTAACCAAACTGTGAAGAAATGATACCAAACGTACAAAACACTTGAGGGATATATTTGTATCTGGAAATTGAAAGAGGCTTATGCGAACACAATGATCACCTGACGTCAGTCGTTCAGTAAAGGGCAGAGTATTTGACCCAATTGTTCATGTTCCAGACAACAGACACATGAATGCAGTCATGCTGTTATTGGAATTCCGTGAAAGCAAAACAAAATATATTGCTCTCCAAAATGCTTTTCAAAAAATAGTGCGGCTATAAAAGAATGCCTTGTCAATTTTTTTTAGCAAGGGATCAGGGATAACTTTCATTGTGAAAAGGTTCTTGGGGGTAAACAAAAAAGGAGAAAAGAAAAGAGAGCAGTCATTGGTTGCTATGTTTACTCTCAGGGTGGGTATAAGGGACAGGCTTTGTATGAAGGCAAACCATGGGGGGACTTTCCCATCGATCTCCCGCGTAGATTTCACAACAGATTTTAGGAAAGAATTATTCGCAACACAAAAGCACAGAAGGCATAATACGGTCATAAATCAGGGACTTGACCTGTAAACCATTGTAACCATTTGCCCTTGAGTCTGAACAGGACAAAATTCCTGCTTGATTTTTTTTTAAGTATTAAAACTTGCAGCAAATCATTTCTTTCGTTGGGGGTGAAGTGGATTTGTTGTATTGATTTTAAAGCTTTTTTCATTGTTCTGTCCTTTTTGGGGATAATGTTTTTTTTCAACATAGCACCAAGACTTTGGAATTCACTCCTGAAGACCTCAGACAAATGCACAGCATCTCTCTCTCTCTCTCTCTCTCTCTCTCAGAACAAACTTAAAGACACACTTGTTCACGCTTTTTTTCCCAACGATTTGATAATACTTTAAGACCGGCACCTTTGAATGTTTTTCAGAAAAGTGTGCCTTACACTAAATGCTGTACTATTATCATTTCTTTTTTTCTTATTATGTTTTTAGTTAATAGTTTTAGAATGTGAATGATTGTCAGGCCATTCTGGCTAATTGTTTAAAAAGTGAAAAAAAAATTGTTTTAAATGAACAATATGCAACTGTGTGCATTTAAAAATTTGATGTTAGAAATGTAATATTTACCATTTTTAGAAAATAATATTCACAAATTCTGAAGAAACTTCAGAAACACTTCCTTCAATCTTTACGGTTCTGCCTTTCTTCTTGATGTCATAAGTCCATAACATTATAAAATAGTTACAGAGATATTCTGATGTTTGTTGTAACAAATGATGGTTCTAGAACTGATATTGGTGCCAGAACATTATACAATAGGCTGTATTATCCTGGTGTTTATGTGATATACACAGGTTCCGGCCACATTGTTGTTAAAGAAAAATTGGTGATGTTTGTTAAGGTATTATGTACAGGTCCCAACCTGGGAAAAAGAAACAAGTAAGTGACTTCCTGATGTTTGTTTTAGGTTCTGTCCAGAATATTATCAAAACAAAAAAACTACAATGTCCTGATATTCATGATCTACGGGCTTTAGCTAAAATGTTATAAGAAGACAGTTTCTGACATCTTGCTATTTTATGAAAAAAGGTTCTGGCATCCTGCAGAACATTATACCATGGTTTGTTAATATCCTGATGGTTCTTTGCATTCATACGTACAGGTTCCTTTGTGTGCCTTTGCTACGAGGGCTACCGTCCAGCGGAGGACGGACACAACTGTGAACGCATCTTCTGTGGCGAGGTGGACCCCATCCAGGGATTCACCATCCAATGTACAGGTACAGCCTACGGGAGTACGTGCCAACTCTCCTGTGTCCAAGGTGAGAAAGAAATGTTATCCCCTCAAGAAAATTACATGGGAATCAATGATTGTGCTTAATCAGCAGATTTAAGTCATCTGAACTGAGACTCAGTTTCATTCATTTTACGGTTTTTCCCTTTAAAGCTCAAACAGAAGAATTTTATATTCGTTTTCCTTTCCCTTTTTGTGCAAAATGTTGGAAAATTTTTATACAGAAAATGTAAACTGACAAGTACATTTGCCAAGTAACATGTGCACAGTTACCATGCAGCTGTGGACGTTAAAGTGTTTTTTCTTTCTCTTTTAACCTAATTCTGCTGACGATAAATTCTTCTGAACCTCATTTCAGCAGCTTATTTTTTATGTATGGCTTTTCTTAAAACAACATTCATACTCCTTCTTTGTCTTGTTATATACTTTCTTGTTTTGCACTACGTCTTCTGGTGCCTCCTTTTTGTCTCTTGTCAGTCTGTCTGGTTTTGTATACATGTCATCGGACGCCTGGGAGAAGGGCGTAAGCTTCGAGGTTATTGTCAATTAGGCTGAAAATAATGCTTTACAAATTTCGGTTAAGGGCAATTAAGCAGGAAACCAGCCACAAAATTGTGTATGTGAAATGGTGTTTGGGCTGGTACCTGTTTCTGGTGGTAACCAAAATTATTTTGTGCTAATTTTGGTGTTTGAGCAGCTCTATGAGTTTGGGCCTTGGATTTAAAGATTGCTTCTTGTTCACTTTTACAGGTCAAAAGCACGTGCTTCATTTAGGACCCATGCTTACTTAAGCTATATGCTTTCTTAAATGGATTTGAAAAGTATCTGGTACAATTTTATGACTTGCTAAAGTCACAAGTTACTGCTTAAAGTTTGAACTCCTTGGACTAGAGACTATTGCTATGTCACATGGTTCACAAGCTTTTGCGTACAGTGACGTAAAAAAAGAAGAGCGAACACCCACACACAATTCTGAATGAATGGCGTATAGCACAATGGTGCCAGCTTTTGCCCATCTGGAGGTTGCTATACAAAAGCTTGCCCAACACCATGCGATGTAGCAACACTGTCTTTAGTCAGGGGAGTCCAATTTGAGTGTTAACTTATGACGCATCAATTAATCGCTGTACAAATTCTTATGTCACTATTCAAATTCTACCCTCGCTGGTACCCATTTATACCCCTGGGTGAAGAATATAGTAAAGCATCTTGCTCAAGGAAACAAGTGTCTCGACCGGGACCCGGACCCACACCCCAATGCAGTTCTTGCCTTAGGGAAAGAGAACAATTTGGTTTCAACTTGTTTTCGTTCTCCTACAACGATGTACAATAAAGCACTTGTACACTACAACTTGTGAACTCTGTTGAAAAAGGTTTTCCGCACGGGAGTTCTGATATTTGTTCTGACCTTTAACCCCCCCCCCTTTCCAGGAACCGTGATTGGTGTCTCCAGCTTGAGGTGTCAAGCGAACGGATGGTCCTTCCCGCTGGCTGAATGCCTCGATACTGGAAACACAAGCGAGGCCAACATTGCTCCCTATGCGGTCTACCCATCCTCCTTTGTGGTGCCGGAGGACACCCTGCCCGGCGTCGCGCTGGGCTCTCTGCACACGGCCAGTGCTGCTGATCATGAGTCCTATGGGTATACTCTGACCTCTGACCCCTCGGATAAGTTCTACATCGACGCTTCCGACAACCTGTTGAGAACTCGTGGTAAGTCTACAACAAAAGTATCAAAGCCAGCATGTGAATTGTCTAAGGATCATAAAGAAATACATATTATACAAAAATAACATGGTTTGAAGGTGGAAGATCGATGTTAGCTGCTCGCATTGCTGAAGTTCGTCAACCCCCCCCCAAAAAAAAACCGAGGAGAGCTAATATCGACTGTCCAACTGAAGTAAACCATGTTTATATTTGTTTTATAACATCTCATACATATTCTAGTTTGCATCATTGAGCTCTGGAAAACGCGGATTGACACTTACGTGTGCCGCAGGTCTTTCCACGTATGCAGCGAGCTAGGGCGATGTTCACTTGTGTCTACTTCACACGTGCGACAATTCCATGACTGCTTAATAAAGGTAATCATGCATGGTAGACTTTTGCACGTGCAAAAGTTTAAAGACTTTTACAGGTGCAAAAGTCCATTACAAATGCGTATTACCTTGTGCACGAATACTCGCTCATGCGCTTGGTAACAGCAAAAGTAGCATTTGGAATGTGATGGTGAATAAGCAGCAGTCTACATAGTATAGACTAAGGATGTCATTCCAGCTAACGCTGCTTTTGTCACATTCTTAATGTTGTTTCGTGAATCTTTGGTTCCGCTTTAGGTGGACTGGACTATGAGACCACTCTTACATACAACGTCTTGGTAACCACTACTGACACTGGTACCCCGTCTCTCTCGGGAAGCTTTGCGATTACAATAACAGTCCTTGACGTGAACGAACCACCGACCCAGCCAACACTGACCACCAACACTGTCAGAGAGCATGCTTCCACAGGAGATCAGGTCGGTACTCTGTTTGCCTCCGACTCGGACCGAGGCCAAGAGACAACCTTTTCACTGGTGGCCAGCGGGGAGGGACGATTCCAACTACAGGGTGACCAACTGCTCGTGGCTGGCTCCCTGAACTATGAGGTGAGTAATTCGTACATTGTGGTGGTGCAGGCACAAGATAACGGCACACCTATGCAGACATCGACAGCTCAGCTGACTATCACCGTACAAGATGATAACGATCCCCCAACTGATATCCATCTGAGTGCAGTGGAAATCGCTGAAGTGGGCCTCGATAGTAGTACTTCCGCAGGAACAGTCATCGGTGCCCTGACAACTGATGATGAGGACCAGGGCGACAGTCACACCTACACCCTAGGGGGAGCTTCCAGCGGCTGCTTCTCCATTGCCGATTCCAGTCTGGCAGTCGGCGATGTCTCGTGCTTCGACCACGAACTCAATCCGACCCTCTCCGTCCAGGTCACGGCGAGGGATTCGCACGGTCTGCTGATCCAGCAGGCCTTCACGGTCGCGGTGACGGACGTCAACGAGCCGCCATCTTCGATCTCACTCTCATCGTCCTCGGTGAGGGAGCACGTTGCCGTGGACACTGTCGTGGGGACGTTGACTGTTGCCGACCCGGACCTGACCGACTCCCACCAGCTCACCGTGAAGACGGTGACTCACTTTTTGCTGTGTCAGGTATATGACTTCTTCAAAACTTCATATGTGTCATTTGGTTATCACTGAAATTTGATCCCTCTTTCTTTCAAGGCCAATTCATCGAAGTATCTCGGTATACTTCATTTTGAAAACCTGACAGTGTGTCATCACAGAGATCCCAAAACAACACCTTTTTGTCATTATTGAGTTTCATACGTACATATTGATTATTCAATCGATAAACCATGGAGGTTCATGAAGACTCTCGATCGACAATGATGAACTTTGGTTTCTTCTTTAAAAAGATGTTTACCAAATGTCTTTTACCAAGTAATAAGTCACAAAGTAAACCTGACTTGGTGAAATTTTAAACTATTTAGGGTTGAACAAAGACAATTTGGTTAGTGTGGGACTTGAACCCACGACCGCTGGAATATACTTGCCGGCGCTCTACCAATTGAGCTATCCAGCCACAATGTTGGCGGTTGTTATTTGGTTTTTACCCTTTCACCAATGTGTGTAAAGCAGTGTATACTCAGTACTTCCCCGAGTTCTGTGAAAAAAAAATCAACAGACATATTACTTGGGTGGGATTTGAACCATTGACCTTTGCCATTCTAGAGCAGATGTCTTACCAACTTGACCACCGAGATTGCCCGGTAGCTAGAGGCAGTTCAAATCCAAATTTTAGCAGCGGGTACCGCAATAATTTAATAGATGTTAAATTTGCACCAGGGATGAAAAACATTTTTTATTACACACATCAGTGAAAGGGTAAAACCAAACAATATTTTTTATCCCTGGTGCAAATTTAACATCTATGAACAAAAGCTTGTTTTCCCCCTCCCCCCAAAAAAATGTTGCACCGCCTTTTTTATTTAATCTCTGCAGGCAATGTTCTAGTTGTAAAGGCCGACTTGAGGTTCTCAGACCACCCTGCAGGAGTGAGTGTGTCTGTGGAGGCGGTCGATTCGGCCGCTCATGCCTTCACAGAAACCTTCACAATCACCGTTCAGAATGTCAACGAGAGGCCAAACGACATCACCTGGGAAGTCCTCAAGACTTGTTCTGTTGGTTAGTAAAATTCTAAAATTGTCTGTGTCTGTTCATGTGAGAGTTTTCTTTTTTATTTACCGCAAAATGGTTAGGTCGAAAACTATGTCGTGACTGAAGTAAATAAAAGTGGGTTGAAATCAATTAAGCCTAAAACCTGGCTTCCAACCTTTTAGAAAAAGAGGAAAAAAAAGCGAAAAATTGCTTTCTTCCCGAGCACGCATTTTTTTGCAACACAAGACACATGATCAATACCACATTAGGTGTCTGATGTTTAATCGAGAGCTGTGTGTACCGGTCTATTCTCATCTGGGCCAATCCCGCCTTCAAAAAGCACAAAAATTAGCTATAAGCATAACAAAATTATGCTTACCAGAATAAGGTTACCAGCCAAAACTACCATGTCACAAGTACAATTTGTGACTGGTTTCCTGCTCTTTTCTGCTTAGCAGAAAATTAATGAGCAATATTCTCTGCTTAATTAAAGCAGCTCTATGAAATTGGGGCCTAGTTAAAAAATTCATGTCGTTGTTTATTTGTTTTGTTACTATTTTGGTTCCACAGAACACGCATCTGTAAATGGGCTGGATATTCACGCCTGCGTGACGGAGAACACCGCTGAGACTGCACTGATCGCCACAGTAACTGCGACAGATCCAGATCGAGACACTTTGACTTTAGTCCTGATTGACAACGGAGATATTTTCAATCTTGGTACGAACGATGACTCCACTTGGATCTGTGGATCTGATGTTCAGGGTTGGGTTTTTTTGCACCGAAAAGGAAGTGTTTGGTTTTTTTAAAGAAAATGTACAGGATTCAAACTGGCTTCTTAACATCGAGCACGCTCGGAGGTCTAGCATTTTGAGACGTCTGTTCTAGAATGCTGGAGAGGTCATTGGTCTGATCCCACCTGAGTAGTCTGTAAAAATTCTTTTTTACAGGCCTCATGTGTGATCATCACTGCACACTCATAGCTCACACGTCAGGTGGTGTGTCGTGGCCGAGCGGGTTAAGATCACCGGACTCAAGCTCTGGTGTTTCTGATCAGCAGAGTTTCGGTACCAAGTCCCGGTCAAGACACTTTGTGTCTGTGAGCAAGACACTTAGCCATTATTGCTCTGTCCTTCAGATGAGATGCAAAACCTTATGTTCTGTGTACTAGCATTGGCAGTGCACATAAAAAAAACCAGAATACTTATCTTGGGAGAGTATAGGGGCTAACCCCGGTGTTTCTGGTTCACATAGCAAGCACCCTTGCTTACAGGTTTCCTCAGGCGTGCAAGCTACATAAATTCACTTATGAGGCACCCTTTATTTCATTACCAGAAACTAATAATAATAATAACAATAATAATTAGTGTGAGAGTAAAGATCAAAGTAGTATTCTTTATCCCCGATTACAGTCATTTACATCAATCAAAATGGTTTGCCTTACGCAATGTTAATTACAGGATTCAAAAAATTGGACACACTTTCCAAGACATCTGCTGTAGAATTTGGGAGTCACTCATTTGTTTGGTTGCCCTTCAAGTCAGCCTGGTGACTAGTGCGAATATAGTCCAGTAATCCCGATTGTTGGTTGCAACGACTAGTCGTGACCGCCACGTTGCAACTCCTCGAAGTAGTCGCGCCGCCTTGAGTAGTTCTCACCAACTGTGGCTCCGTAAACTGGGGTCGATTTCACAAAACTCTTCCTAACTTTAGGACTAGTCCTAGGCAATGCTAAGAGACTAGTCCTAAGTACTGGTCCTAACTTAGGACTAGTCCTACCTCTTAGCATTGCCTAGGACTAGTCCTAAGTTAGGAAGAGTTTTGTGAAATCGACCCCTGATTGGTCATTCACAACTATAGTTTATGATACTATGCTAGTGTACACAGTACAATGCTCCAACACAACAAACACTCGACCCCTATGTAGCCTGTGGATTTAAAAAAAAAAACGCCCCAAGAAATCCCTCAGAATTTTAAAAAGCACTGAATACAAGAGTACATACCAAAACAACAATCTCCATCCCGACGCAATTATCACATCAATTAAGATAATTTGGTCGTCATTTTTACAGATCAGAACGGCGGTCTGACAGTAGGCGGGAATGGACTCAACTTTGAATCTCCTCTGGTTGGTCAGGTGCATTCTATTTCGCTAATTGCAGAGGATCCAGCCGGGCTTACATCAACAGCCCAATTCAACATCAAGGTAAAAAAACAGAAAATAATCACACGCTGGCAACGTTTCAGCTGATCTGCTGATTTCATCTTTTTCACAGAAAAGTCATGGCCGAGCGGATAAGAGCGCCGGACTCAAGCTCTGGTGTTTCTGTACAGCAGAGTGTGGGTTCGAGTCCCGGTCGGGTCCCGGTCATGACACTTGTGTCCTTAAGCAAGACACTTGGCCATTATTGCTGCGTCCTTCGGATGGGACATAAAGCCGTTGGTCCCGAGTGTTGTGTAATGCATGTAAAAGCACCCAGTGAACTTATCGAAAAGAGAAGGGGTTCGCCCCGGTGTTCCTGGTTTGATTGGCTGCATATTGCGCCACAGCACCTTGTAAACCATTACATTGTGCTATGTAAAGGAATAGGTCTAATACTTCAAAACGTAGCTCCACAATACCTTGGAGGAAAATACTGAATGATAAGCGCTTACAGGCTGGCCTGCAGTAGGCGCTATACAAACACGTTATATTATTATTATTAAAACTGCTGGGTGTCGCAGACAGTGACCGCGGTGATGCCACAAAGAGAGCTTGCGAAACTGTAGAATAAGAACATTTTTGTCTATCACAGATTCTGGATGCGAATGACCCGCCGAGCAATGTGGTGATCTCTAACACCATGGTAGGGGCTAATACAGCAGTCGGCCGTAGTGCAGCCATCTTACAATGCATCGATGAAGACACCGGGGATTCACACACATTCAGACTGATCAGCGACGCTGGTGGGAAATTCATCACTGACGGGAACCAGTTACAGGTGTGTATGGAAAGAAGGAATAGATTTTCCATTTTCCCTTCCGATTGAAGGAAGGTATTTAATCAGTGGGAATAAGTTTACAGGTATGAATGGGAAGAAGGAAAAGATTTTCCATTTTCCCCTTTTCATTGAAGGAAGGTATTTAACCACTGGGAATAAGTTACAGCTATGTGTGGGAAGAAGGAATAGATTTTCCATTTTCCCCTTTTCATTGAAGGAAGGTATTTAATCAGTGGGAATAAGTTTACAGGTATGAATGGGAAGAAGGAAAAGATTTTCCCTTTTCTCTTTTGATTGAAGGAAGGTAATTAACCACTGGGAATAAGTTACAGCTATGTGTGGGAAGAAGGAATATACATGTATTTTCCATTTTCCCTTCGGATTGAAGGAAGGTGTTTAACCACTGGGAATAAGTTTACAGCTATGTGTGGGAAGGAGGAATAGATTTTCCCTTTTCCCTTCGGATTGAAGGAAGGTATTTAATCAGTGGGAATAAGTTACAGCTATATATGGGAAGAAGGAATAGATTTTCCCTTTTCCCTTCTGATTGAAGGAAGGTATTTAATCAGTGGGAATAAGTTTACAGCTATATATGGGAAGAAGGAATAGATTTTCCCTTTTCCCTTCTGATTGAAGGAAGGTATTTAATCAGTGGGAATAAGTTACAGCTATATATGGGAAGAAGGAATAGATTTTCCCTTTTCCCTTCTGATTGAAGGAAGGTATTTAATCAGTGGGAATAAGTTACAGCTATATATGGGAAGAAGGAATAGATTTTCCCTTTTCCCTTCTGATTGAAGGAAGGTATTTAATCAGTGGGAATAAGTTACAGCTATGTATGGGAAGAAGGAATAGGTTTTCCATTTTCCCTTTTGACTGAAGGATGGATTTTTAACCACTTGATATGAATGGGTGTGAATGGAAAGTCTTTCTCAAAGGCTAAATGACAACACAACACACACAAACTTTGGTTTGATGTTTCCATTAGGATGCTTTGCTTTAAAAAAATTTTTTATGAGACATCGCCTAACTCACAAGGCCGAACGGCCACTCAAGGTGAGGGCTACACTTAACTGATTTGGGCTGTTGACCCAAATCAACTGACACCAGAGGCACGTTGCCACCTACTCCTGGGGCTGAAACAGGGTTATACCCCCTTCACAGTCCGTAAGGATGTAGACATGGGTATCATCCACTGGGAGCCTGGCTGGTAGGGCAGAATGCACTACCTTCCCAACTTTTTACGAAGCAATTATGGTTAAGTGCCTTGCTCAAGGGCACAAGTGTCATGACCGGGATTCGAACCCACACTGTGCTGCTGACAACACCAGAGCTTGGGTCCGGTGAACTAGACCACTCGGCCACGACACGCCACGACACGGCACTGCACAGTTCAGATCTGGTTTAGAAACCACATTAGCAAAAGCAAAACTCTTTTCCCCTCGCATTGTCTCAAAAGGTGAACCAAGATCTGAGTTCCTTAGCTGGTAACCAGTATATCATCGAAGTGCAGTGCTCTGATGGCATCACTGAGCTGTCAACACCAGCAACCTTCATCATCGATGTATTCGAGGATGGACCTATCACGGATACCAGTGTAGTTGTTACCATCACTCTAAGTAATAACACATTTTATCCATCAATGATAAAATGCTTTATACACAGGGCGAACGGGTGTCTGTTGTTAGCTCCCCCACACGGTACGTGTGCTGTTCAGTGCGGTTAAAAATTGTATAAGCCTAAGGGGTATTTCCCGTGCGGGCAGGGATGCGCGACCGGGTGCCGTGCATTAATGTTGAGTAACTTAGGTAATTTGTTTACGTGGGCAAATTGTTTACGTTGCTTTGTTTAACAGTCCTCTGTGCATAAATGTGTTTGGGTTGACAATTAGCCAATAGGGTGTTAAAGATGACAACATTAGCCAATTAATTTTATTGTTTACCTTGCGTTGTTGGGGACGCGTTTATTAGAGCGGGATAAGCTATCATGTCAAAGTCACTTTGTCACTGCCTTTCAAAGTGAACGGACCCTGTTAATTTTGTGATCACACAATTTTATTAATTTGTCGTTCTTGCTGAAAAAATAAATAAATAAATAAATAAATAAATAGTGATTCTTCTACACTTTGCTTATCGGTTTTGCCACTGGAGTGATTTTCTTTCTGGATGCCTTTTTGGTGAACTGGAAAAGTTAATTTTCACACGTTAACTTGCTCCGTATACCTGGACTTCTACAAATTACTCTCGCCGCCGGAGTGCATTTTTTAATCAGGCTTTCGTGGGAAGAACGACAATTTCAGATTTCCGTTTCTGGCTTTAACTCATCGGACAATCGACAACTCATCTGCTACAGTGCTAGTTAATTTTCTTTTCGGATATCGTGTCGAGGGAGCGACGACCTTTTCGTGAACTGGACGTAACGTTAATTTTATAATTTTCTTCTAAAAATCGTTTTCGGTTCTCATCCGCATCGGACGTGACTTCAGCAACTTTTTCACTCATAATTAATAAAGCTGTAGTTCATGCAGCGACCGAGGAGGGTTGTTCGTTGTCCGGCTAAGCTACGTGAGATGGCACCCCCGCAGAAACGGAGAAAGAAGGCCGCGGGCCCAGGCCCCTCGGCGGCAGCCACTGCAACAACGGCAACAAGAGCTCCATCCGTGCCAAGTGCTATTGCTGCTCCCCCCCAGCCCCAGCAGGGTATGCATGAGCATGATGTGGGTAGGCCTATGCCCCATTTGATTACGCCGCCCCACTTGCCGCCAGTGGCAGCAATGGGTGGTGAGTATGGTAGTAGTAGTAATTTTCATGTACCTGGTGTGTCTGCTAATTCTGAGCCTCACGTTGGTTTGTTAGCCAACTCCCATGACTCCGTCAATATTAATACTAGTAGTAATAGTGGTGGCGTTGGGCATCTTGTTGGCATGGATTTTGGGACGCGCCCTGTCGAAATTCCTCAGATGGGTATGGCTAAGTTTACTCCACTTGGGTTCCATGTTCCTCAAGCCATCAAGGACAAAATTTGGGAAGGGACTTATGTTGATTTTTCTTTGTTGTACAAAGACACCGCCAGTGCGGTCATTGCGAGAGCTCCGGATCAGAATAATTTACAGTTAGTAATGGAGGGCAATCAGCTCGTCCTCAAAAAGCCAGGTCCCTTGCGCAGAAAGCTAGATTCTTTTGGTATGTGGCAATCGGCATTCCACACGTTCATGTCGATTTTTATCGAAAAACATCCAACGCGCTGTGCCGAGTTGTTGAAGTACGCGGAGATTATCCGCACTGCATCAATTCAATACCCTGGTTTGGGCTGGCGAACATATGACGAGCAGTTTCGTCTAAAGCAAGAAGCTGATCCGGGGCGATCGTGGGGAACCTCGATACTGAATTGTGGTTAACAGTAGCCGCTGTTGCAGCCCCATACAGCTCAAATTCCCATGTTTCTTGGCGTCCAACTGCTCAGTATAATGTTAATGGTCAAAATCATGTTGCTCAACCGCCTAGTGGTAAGCCTCGTTTGTGCTATGCGTTCAACAGCGTCACAGGGTGTCACTTTCCTATGTGTAAATATACGCACAGTTGTAGTAATTGTATGCGTTTTGGTCATGGCGCAGTTAGATGCCGTAACGGTGGGCAATCTCGCTGGGCTAATTCTTCTCCGGGTGGTGCTCCCCCGCAAAGCGCTAAACCGGGCTTTCGCGCACAGTTGAAAAGCGGGCAAGTTGCCAAATCGGCTTCACATGCTCCGAAGCCAAATCCAGAGGGCGCTCCTGCGAAAGGAATGAATTATTCTTTTCGTTCTTCCAACTCCAATTAACTGTGCTATTTTGGATTTATGGTTGAAAATGTACCCGTTAAATGAAGATGCGGGGCTTTTGCGGTCTGGTTTTTCTAAAGGTTTTTCATTATGTTTTGATGGACCGCGTGTTCCCCGTGATTCAGGTTGTTTGGCCTCGGCTGCCGAGCGCCCTCAAGTGGTGAAGGAGAAGTTAGCAAAAGAGATTAGCTTAGGACGTATTGCTGGTCCGTTTCACAAACGACCATTTGCCAACTTACAATGTTCTCCAATTGGGCTTGTACCAAAACGTCAACCAAACACATTCCGCCTTATTCACCATTTGTCATTTCCAAAAGGTCAGTCGATTAACGATTTTATTGACCCTAAACTTTGCGCTGTTCATTATGCATCTTTTGATAATGCAGTGGATTTGTTGCTACGTACAGGTCGCAATGCATGGTTAGCAAAGGCGGACATTAAATCGGCTTTTCGGCTTCTCCCAGTATCACCACTTGATTATGAACTGCTTGGTTTTACCTTTGATGGTCTTTTTTATTTTGATAAGTGCATGCCGATGGGGTGTGCTATTTCTTGTTCCCTATTTGAAAAGTTCAGTTCCTTTTTAGAATTTCATGTTAAAGGGGCTGCTGGCTCTTCTCTTGTCACCCATTATCTTGATGATTTTTTGTTTGTGGGACCCTCTGCTTCAGATTGTAATAAACTGCTGCGTGTATTTACTCGGGCTTGTGGATCACTTGGGGTGCCATTGGCGCAAGAAAAAACAGAGGGACCAGTACAAAGTATTACATATCTTGGCTTGGAGATTGATGCGTTGCATGCTCAAGTTAAGGTCCCGGCTGACAAGGTTCGAGCTATGATTGCCAAGATTACGGCTGTTTTGTCTCACCGTAAAATTACACTTGTTGCACTACAGTCCCTTGTTGGTTCTTTGAATTTTCTATGCAGAGCCATTTCCCCCGGGCGAGCTTTTTTGAGGCGCCTTATTTCGCTTTCGAAGGGTATTACACAACCCCACTTTAAGATACGTTTGTCAGCAGGGGCGAAGCTTGATCTACGTACGTGGTTAGAATTCTTGATACATTTTAACGGCGTTTCTGCCTTTTTGGATCGTGAATGGGAATTGAGCCCGGCGTTGGATTTGTATACCGACGCCGCAGGTAGCATTGGTTTTGGCGCTTACTTTCAGGGCCACTGGGTTCAAGGGCGTTGGCCCAACTCTTTTTTGTGCAATCCTCAGTCAATTGCGTTTTTGGAATTGTTTCCAATTGTTGTGGCACTCAAATGTTGGGCCCCCCAGCTAGCCAACCGCAAAGTTCTGTTCCACACTGACAATGCTGCTGTGGTGCACATTATCAACAAACAATCTTCTCAATGTCCCCAAATGATGCATCTCATCCGCACATTGGTGCTTGCCTGCCTGAAGTTTAATATTCGTTTTAAGGCTACACATGTGCCAGGGGTGTTTAATGTAATTGCTGACTCTCTGTCCCGTTTTCAGGAAACACGCTTTCGCGCAGCGGCTCCTCATGCAGACGCAGTCATGACACCGTTGCCAGATCTACCCCTCGTTCACTAGATGATGAAATTGATAGGATTTTCAGAGCTGCAATGGCTTCAAATACACATAAAACATATGCTGCTGGATGGAATAAGTTTTGTCAGTTTTTTGGATCAGTTTACGGCGGTCCAGTGTCGGCTGACGTAATTCAACGGTTTGTCGCATGGCTATCTTTACACAAGTTTGCTCCATCCACAATCACAACTTATGTTTCTGCTGTTGGGTTTTACCACAAGTTACAGGGGTGGGCTGATCCTACTAATGATTTTTTGGTGTCTAAATTACTTGAAGGGTGCAGGCGATTGCGTCCTTTATCGGACACACGTTTGCCAATGTCTATCCCGATTTTAGTGCAAATCACACAGTCACTTCCTGCAGTATGTACTTCTACATTTGAAGCTTGTTTATTTAAAACGGTTTTTGTTTGTGCATTTTTTGGTTTTATGAGGGTAGGTGAGCTGGCTGCGGATTCTCGTCATCGCGTTCAACCTTCGGTGTTAACAGCCGCAGATGTACAGTTTTGTCAGTCTGGCGAAAGGGGCCAGTCGTTCCTTTTTTCTTTCAAGCATGCCAAAAATAATCAGTGCGGCCCCCCACAGGTCATTCGCTTGGTGCAATCAGACAACGCAGCTATCTGTCCCGTACTGGCATTGAGAGAGTTTCTTTCTGTGAGACCTGCCACTGCTGGCCCTCTCTTTTGTCATTTTGATTGCTCTCCCCTCACTCGCTTTCAGTTCAATTCAGTTTTGAAAAAATCCCTCAAGTTTGTAGGTTTGTCTGGTGAGCACATCCGGGCTCATTCATTTCGCATCGGGGCGGCATCCTCTGCGGTGAGCAGTGGCGTTCCCATTGACCAAGTTCGTAGCATGGGCAGGTGGCGTTCTAACGCGGTTGCTACTTACATCCGCCCTATACCTCATTGTGGGATGCCGTGTATGTCGGTTACTGAACACCATGCGTAATTTAATCAGTATACCAATCCCCTCATTTTCTGTGACTTATCATTAGGTCCGGTTTGGATCATTGGCGACTCCATCGTCCGCTGGGCAGCCACTGCTAGGGCTTTCAATCTACCTCGTCCCGTGGTGTGGAAGGGAAAAAGTGGGGCTGGCATGTGTGACGTGGGATCTTTGTTGCAATCGTGTGGTAGGGCAACTCCTGCCATTATTATATTTCATATTGGCACAAATGATTTAGTTAGTGTAGATGAATTTTGTATGCGGCACCGCATTTCGGTCACGCTACATGATTACATTTGTCGGTTCCCTTCATCTAAAATTGTCTGGTCTGACATTCTGCCACGGGTGTTCTACTTTGGGGCCAAGTCCCAACCCGCCGTTGAAAAGAAACGGCGGGCAGTTAATCGCTGGGCTAGGTCTCAATGTCGCAGGTTAGGGGCATACTGCTTGCACCATCCCCAATTTACTTGGAACGAAACGGCCCTATATCGCTTTGATGGCGTACATTTGTCGTCGTTGGGCACAACATTGTTTCGGGACAACTTGCGTTCTTGTGTTCTTGCCATGTTGTAAAAAAAAAAAAAAAAAAAAAAAAAAAAAAAAAAAAAAAGTGCTCTCCCTGCGGGACGCGTTTGGCGCGTTTGGCTTTTTTGACGGGATTCACACAGTTTTTCGGGTTTTGGGGTTATAGTTGCAAGTAATTGTCAAAATATTTCTTTAACTTTGTACACCTTGTTCAAGGAACTTACACGCCCCTTCTTCATATTAAGTATTGTAACAATAAGTTGTGTTAGCGCTCTGAGGTTCCCCAGAGGTTAATTCCGACCGCATGTCTCAAGGTGGAATTTCACAACTTAATTGATTGATGGCTTAACCTCATTGTATAAGGTATGACTAGTTTCAATAATTGTTTCATTGCATTCTGCCTGTGTGCCCACGTGATTGGAGTCAGGTGTGCACGCAGATAAAAGTTGTTTGCCAAATAAGTAATATGGGCGTGGTGCCCATTAATGGTTGTGTCACGTGTACATTGGTATAGAAGAAGCCAGGTAATGGCCAAATTTGTTGTTGTTGTGTCACGTGTACATATGTATAGAAGAAGCCAGGTAATGGCCAAATTTGTTGTTGTGGTGTCACGTGTACATTGGTATAGAAGAAGCCAGGTAATGGCCAAATTTTTTGTGGTTGTGGCACGTGTACACTGGTATAGAAGAAGCCAGGTAATGGCCAAATTTTTTGTGGTGTACATTGGTATAGAAGAAGCCAGGTAATGGCCAAACAATGGGGGTCAAGGTATCCCAAGCTCTTTTAAGCGTGTGACTGGTTTAGCCATTACTTTTTCGGCAACCTTCACAATTTTGTTTTGGCATAAGAATAATAAGAAGAATTTATAATAAAACAGTTTTCAGAGGCTGTGACATTCAATCAAAATATAATTTGCCTGATTGTTTTATTCGTGTCTGAGTATAACACATTTTATCCATCAATGATAAAATGCTTTATACACAGGGCGAACGGGTGTCTGTTGTTAGCTCCCCCACACGGTACGTGTGCTGTTCAGTGCGGTTAAAAATTGTATAAGCCTAAGGGGTATTTCCCGTGCGGGCAGGGATGCGCGACCGGGTGCCGTGCATTAATGTTGAGTAACTTAGGTAATTTGTTTACGTGGGCAAATTGTTTACGTTGCTTTGTTTAACAGTCCTCTGTGCATAAATGTGTTTGGGTTGACAATTAGCCAATAGGGTGTTAAAGATGACAACATTAGCCAATTAATTTTATTGTTTACCTTGCGTTGTTGGGGACGCGTTTATTAGAGCGGGATAAGCTATCATGTCAAAGTCACTTTGTCACTGCCTTTCAAAGTGAACGGACCCTGTTAATTTTGTGATCACACAATTTTATTAATTTCCCTCCACTCCCGCCCTAAGGTCTTGTCAGTAACCTAGGTATACTTGTCATTGAGGTATGGCAATTTTTGTTGACGGGATTCACACAGTTTTTCGGGTTTTGGGGTTATAGTTGCAAGTAATTGTCAAAATATTTCTTTAACTTTGTACACCTTGTTCAAGGAACTTACACGCCCCTTCTTCATATTAAGTATTGTAACAATAAGTTGTGTTAGCGCTCTGAGGTTCCCCAGAGGTTAATTCCGACCGCATGTCTCAAGGTGGAATTTCACAACTTAATTGATTGATGGCTTAACCTCATTGTATAAGGTATGACTAGTTTCAATAATTGTTTCATTGCATTCTGCCTGTGTGCCCACGTGATTGGAGTCAGGTGTGCACGCAGATAAAAGTTGTTTGCCAAATAAGTAATATGGGCGTGGTGCCCATTAATGGTTGTGTCACGTGTACATTGGTATAGAAGAAGCCAGGTAATGGCCAAATTTGTTGTTGTTGTGTCACGTGTACATATGTATAGAAGAAGCCAGGTAATGGCCAAATTTGTTGTTGTGGTGTCACGTGTACATTGGTATAGAAGAAGCCAGGTAATGGCCAAATTTTTTGTGGTTGTGGCACGTGTACACTGGTATAGAAGAAGCCAGGTAATGGCCAAATTTTTTGTGGTGTACATTGGTATAGAAGAAGCCAGGTAATGGCCAAACAATGGGGGTCAAGGTATCCCAAGCTCTTTTAAGCGTGTGACTGGTTTAGCCATTACTTTTTCGGCAACCTTCACAATTTTGTTTTGGCATAAGAATAATAAGAAGAATTTATAATAAAACAGTTTTCAGAGGCTGTGACATTCAATCAAAATATAATTTGCCTGATTGTTTTATTCGTGTCTGAGTATAATAGAATCTACGAGGGACAACCTGGTGAAACTCTCGTGGGTAAGTTTGGCAATAAGCCATTTGACGGGAATGAAATCTGAATGAAATGACAAATGGAGTTCATACATATCCACTTCATGCATTACTACATTACTACATGTATAACCCCTGTTCATCGGGCCTTAAGCAGTTCTGAAACCGTCTCAACTCCTTAGGAGTATGCAGCACCAGCAGCCAAATGGGTGCTCAGGTTGCTAATCATTCATGTCAACAATCTGTATCTACCCTGTCAGGGACTCATTTACTCCTGGGTGATGAGAAGCAATTATAGTTAAGTTTCTTGCTCAAGTGTCATGACTGGGACTTGAGCCCAGAATCTGATATGAGAACTGAGAACTTGAGTCCGATGCACTTGACCGCTCTGCCCCAACACGCTAGATCGACTCATTGTGGTATTTACGATTGGCCCCAATTTAAGGAAACCTGAGAGCAGAATCGACCGTGTCGACCGGCGACTTCACCTTCTCCGTCATCGGAGGTGCATCTCAGTTGTTCTCAGTCGTCCAGGCGGTGTCAGGGAGTACAGCGACACTGAGAACAACTGGGCCGTTAGATTTTGAAGAAACGTCAATGCACTATGTCATCATCAGGGCTGAGGCTCCTGAAGGGAGTGGCGTCCAGACGTTTGTAGTCACGGTAAATGATGTTTCAAATTACTGAGTTACTTGTCAAAAAGCAACTTGAGGTAAAGCTGTAGTGTAAAAGCTGAAAACTGTTCGTTTTTTAAAGACGATCTAGTCACAAGTTTTAAAAGGAGCTTCGAGATCCGATACCTCGTTTATGATTGTCGCCAATTTATTCACATCATCAATAACATGTATTTGTAAATGTTCAAACACTGGCTGTCAGGAAAATACAAAAGTATATAGCTGCGATCAGATATAGAAGTGTTTCTTCACGGTTCCCGATATTTTGGAGCTGCCTCTTTTTCTTTCTTTCACCATTATCACCACTATGCAAGGTTTAGGTTGAAAAAACCAGGGGTACAAAAATTGGACAGAACCATTGTGTCGTAAAATCTACAATAATATTACACGCACCGTAATTTATGTCTGATCCTTGAACTTTGACCCCTGTCCAACCAGGTGCGTGATGTGAACGAGCCTCCCAAAGATGTTCGGTTGGAGCACAGCTCCATCCATGAGAACCAGATTGGCGCCCTCGTTGGCATCGTGTCTGCAGTGGATCCCGAGGGAGATAGCATAAATTTCTACCTACCGCTCAATCCAGGAAATGCATTTGAGGTAAAGTGGCATGACCTTCGTTCATGACATCACTAGGATTCTCCAAGATTGATTTCAACACGAACCGATAAAACAAAAAAAAAAACCAGTATCCTTTCCTGATCTTGATTTCAATTGAGTAAGAAGATTGAAAGAATTTTTTTTAACAATTCACAAGCATGTCAAAGTGCTTGAAATATTAAGGACGGCACCTACTAAACAAGTGGACCCAATGATGCGCCACAGTAAACGAGAAAACTCAATTTTTCGTTGACCCTTGTTTAATCCAGCTCCAGACCGGAGCCACGCCCAACTCCCAGCGCCTCATCTCTAAGCGAGCCCTGGATTTTGAAACGGAACCCACCCTGAGCATCAGCCTGTACGCCCGGGATCCCAACTCGCCCAGCCTCACCTCGGACGTCTACATGACCACTGTGAACGTCCTCAACGTAAACGAGGCTCCGACGCAGATTCAGATCAGCCGATCAGAGATTGCGGAGAATAGTGCGGTAGGAACAACCGTGGGTACCCTGACGGTGTCCGATCCGGATAGTGTGCTCCTCGATCAAGACTTCACATGTGTACTTCAAGAGAGTGCATCTGGGTTGTTCAGCTTAGATGAATTTTCAGTTAAGGTGACTACCTTTACCGACATAGACCCTCGTTATTTGCAATGGAGTACATTTTTGCAAATGGGCCTTTTTATGGCAGACAAGGCACTAGAGGTTTTTTATAGGCTGTTAATTTTTGTTTGTTTTTTAACCCTTTTGGGACAATAGCGGCCACAAGTGGCTTATACCAAAATGCCCATAGCGGCCGCAACCGGCAGCAAAAGTTGACCTACTTCCACTCACAGAAAGAGGTCATAAGTGAAAGTCATGTCCAGAATTGACATTTTCTAATGGTTTTTCCATGTTTACAGACTACCTACACTTGTAAAAACAAATATGAGTACAAAAAATCAATCAAAGTAGCTATGTGTGGGGGTATTGTGATGACTATACAGAAATGAATGGTCTCTAAAGGGTTAAGTTTTACATTTTTTACCTTAACCCCTGTAGAAACAGGCCATAGCGGCTGCATGCGGCTTGCACCAAGATGGTTGAAGTAAAGCTCATGGTCCTGAATTGACGTTTTCCCAGTGTTTCTCAAGTCAACATGAATATGAGTTTTTTTTTCAAACAGTGATAGAATTCCACACCTTTCCTCCCGCAGGTATCTGATAGCTCAAGACTGGATTATGAAAGTTTTGCCGGCAGCGGTGAGATGCCGACCATCTTCGTAGAGTGCAGCGACAGCGGAGGCTTGAGCGTCAGCCAGCACTTTGAGATAACAGTGACGAACGTGGCCGAGAGACCAACGAATATCGTCTCTGCCACTGGGCTCTTCGAGATCGCCGAAAACAACGAAGGAGGTATTCTTAACGTTTATTTGTATGAATTGTTTCAGACTAAGTGAATTGTGACCTGTCCAGTTTTGCAGTGTGCAGGAGTCTGAAATCTCATGTCATCTTTAAAACTCAAGACCGGTCTCAGTCCTCAATGTCCGTCTTAAACTTCCATTCGTCTCTCCATCTCTTCAATTCTCCTCCTTATCATCGCTAATCCCCATCCCTCCTCTCCTCTCTTCCGGTACCCAGGCGCAGTAGTAGCTTACCTCCAAACCACTGACCCAGACACAGATGGCGCAGATGATCAATCAGAGTTCCAGTACGCAGTGTCGGACTCGACCTCGTTCTCGGTGAGCAATCGGATACTCGTTGCCAACGTCCAGCTCAACTATGAGAGACGCAACCGGTACGACATTGAAATCACCACCACCGATGCAGTCGGCCTGACTTTTACAAAGGTACAAGTCACTCTGCTCATATTTGTTTGTCTCAGAATCGTATAAGTATGTTTCATTTTTGGTCTGTAATAGAACTGCAATATAGCTCTTCCCCATGATGTAGTGAACGATCACTTTTTGGGGGCGGGGCTTATTTGATCAGTTCATTCTCTGTTTCAATAACTATGCTGATTTAAACTTCCAGCAAAATCAAAAAGTTGTTTGATCTTGTCCTCTGCATAGAACAAATGAATCATTTCAACTTTGACCTTTTTTTCACTAGACAGTCTATTGTTCTTCCTTTTCCAGGGTATTTCTGTTCGTGTCCTGGATAGAAATGATCCTCCCACAGGAATTGTAATGTCCCAAATAATGACGGTCTCAGCTCAGCTATCCCCTGGAACAATAATAGCAACACTAGAGGCCCAGGACGAGGACACCTCGCAGCGGCACGAGTTCGAAATCCATACTCAAACACCGGATGGCACTCTTCAAATTACCGGCGGCAACAAGCTGGCTATTGATGAAGGCTCCGGGGAGGCGCTCTCCGTAGAGGTTACAATCGTCGTTAAGGACCTCGGGGTGACCACCCCTCTACTTCATGTCCAGACTTTTACGATAGCCGTGGATGATGTGAATCTACCTCCCACAGGGATTCAGTTGACCGGCACTTCGATCGTTGAGGGCTCTGCCGTCGGCACGGTCGTTGGATTGGTCCAAGTGCAAGATCCCTCCGGCTCCGGTGAGACGTTTTACTGCGTGTTGTTAAACGACACCGGAGGTCCCTTTGACTTGGCACACCGAGGGGGTGAGATTCAGCTCCGGGTGGCTTACTCCGAGCGGTTGAATTTCGAGAGCAATCCGTATCTCTCCATCGCGATCAGATGCCGCGATTCCCTCCCGGAGAACACCGTGGAGAGGACATTCATCATCAGCGTCCTGGACGGTCCCGAGAGGCCGACAGGTATTTTCTTCATCAATGCGGACAACGATGCCTCGACGACTAACATCAATCCGCCGGACCTCAGTGACCTCAGCGGCCAGTCAATCACCGCGGCAACTGCGACAGTTCAAGAGGACGCTGTGACTGGATTCAGTGTTGTAGCCTTCATAGCAGCCGTTGACGCCGACGGAAGGCCGACCTCTGACCAAGTTGCTCCAGAAATCAAGCTGATAACAAGAAATCAGTACAATGATCTTCAGCGAGTCGGTAAGCCATAGATCTCTGAGTACATTATTTTATGTAAAAATGTGAAAGCAAAGGTACCATTGCCTCCCAGTATTTTTTAAAAACTAGGTGGTTTAACAATACTCTTTTGACAAAGAGTCACTTCAACTTTCTAAAGTCAAATTTCATCTCTTAAAGAGAAATACTTCCAGGTAGCAGGAAAAGGCCCAGTTTCATAGAAAAAACTGTCTGTTTTCACGACCCTTGACCCTCGTCAGGATCTATCTTAAGGAATAATCCAAGGTCCTTTTCTCCCAAATGGAAATCATCCACATCCAGATAAAAACATTCGTATCCAGAAACCTCGGTTGGGCCTTCCTTCAAACAATCAATGTTTCCATTCTTTCAGGGCGTAGACGTAGAGGGGCAACCAGAATTCATGCCAGGTCGAGACGTTTCGCCGCGAATGATCCCGACGTCGTACCCTCCCAGTTTGTTGTCTCAAGCAACGGAAAATACATCTTGGTTGGAGACACACTGGACTACGAGACCCAGGGGGAGTATATGCTACATTTCAAGGCCAGCGATAAAAATAACCCCAATCTGGTGAGTTTATAAAATATATGTGACTTGTACTCACTGCAGAAATTGGTCTGTCTTTGGAAAAAATGTCACCTTTTCTCTTGACAAGTCGTCTGGGCTAGTCAGCCTGTGCATATGATCAACTCGTATCCATTTTGACGAGCCTATCAAATGACAATAGCTTAAAAGTCATACATTCCATTTAAATTTCAAAGGGGTAGGTTTCTAGTGTTTAACTAGCCCCCCAGGCTACCTACAGTGTAAGAGCCAAATTTTACTATACATGCCGGGTGACCTAAGAGCCAAGTTTGACTGGCCCACCGGCTACCTAAAAGCCAAGTTTGACTACCCACTGGGCTACCTAAGAGCAAGTTTGACTAGCCCGCCGGGCTACCTAAGAGCAAGTTTGACTAGCCCACTGGGCTACCTAAAAGCCAAGTTTGACTACCCACTGGGCTACCTAAGAGCAAGTTTGACTAGCCCACTAGGCTACCTAAAAGCCAAGTTTGACTAGCCCGCTGGTCTACCTAAGAGCCAAGTTTGACTACCCACTAGGCTACCTAAGAGGAAGTTTGACTAGCCCACTGGGCTACCTAAAAGCCAAGTTTGACTAGCCCCTGGGCTACCTAAGAGCAAGTTTGACTAGCCCGCCGGGCTACCTAAGAGCAAGTTTGACTAGCCCACTGGGCTACCTAAAAGCCAAGTTTGACTACCCACTGGTGCTACCTAAGAGCAAGTTTGACTAGCCCGCGGGCTACCTAAAAGCAAGTTTGACTAGCCCCTGGCTACCTAAGAGCAAGTTTGACTACCCACTGGGCTACCTAAAAGCAAGTTTGACTAGCCCGCTGGTCTACCTAAGAGCCAAGTTTGACTAGCCCGCCGGGCTACCTAAGAGCAAGTTTGACTAGCCCGCTGGTCTACCTAAGAGCCAAGTTTGACTAGCCCACTGGGCTACCTAAGAGCAAGTTTGACTACCCACTGGGCTACCTAAGAGCAAGTTTGACTAGCCCACTGGGCTACCTAAAAGCCAAGTTTGACTAGCCCACTGGGCTACCTAAGAGCCAAGTTTGACTACCCACTGGGCTACCTAAGAGCCAAGCTTGACTAGCCCGCTGGGCTACCTAAAGCCAAGTTTGACTACCCACTGGGCTACCTAAGAGCAAGTTTGACTAGCCCACTGGGCTACCTAAAGCCAAGTTTGACTAGCCCACTGGGCTACCTAAGAGCCAAGTTTGACTACCCACTGGGCTACCTAAGAGCCCAAGTTTGACTAGCCCACTGGGCTACCTAAAAGCAAGTTTGACTAGCCCACTGGGCTACCTAAGAGCCAAGTTTGACTAGCCCACTGGGCTACCTAAGAGCCAAGTTTGACTAGCCCACTGGGCTACCTAAAAGCCAAGTTTGACTAGCCCGCTGGTCTACCTAAGAGCCAAGTTTGACTACCCACTGGGCTACCTAAGAGGAAGTTTGACTAGCCCACTGGGCTACCTAAGAGCCAAGTTTGACTAGCCCGCTGGGCTACCTAAGAGCCAAGTTTGACTAGCCCACTGGGCTACCTAAAAGCAAGTTTGACTAGCCCACTGGGCTACCTAAGAGCCAAGTTTGACTAGCCCACTGGGCTACCTAAGAGCCAAGTTTGACTAGCCCGCCGGGCTACCTAAGAGCCAGATTTAACTAGCTCGCTGGTCTACCTAAGAGCCAAGTTTGACTACCCACTGGGCTACCTAAGAGCCAAGTTTGACTAGCCCGCTGGTCTACCTAAGAGCCCAAGTTTGACTACCCACTGGGCTACCTAAGAGCAAGTTTGACTAGCCCACTGGGCTACCTAAAAGCCAAGTTTGACTAGCCCACTGGGCTACCTAAGAGCCAAGTTTGACTACCCACTGGGCTACCTAAGAGCCAAGCTTGACTAGCCCGCTGGGCTACCTAAAAGCCAAGTTTGACTACCCACTGGGCTACCTAAGAGCAAGTTTGACTAGCCCACTGGGCTACCTAAAAGCCAAGTTTGACTAGCCCACTGGGCTACCTAAGAGCCAAGTTTGACTACCCACTGGGCTACCTAAGAGCCAAGTTTGACTAGCCCACTGGGCTACCTAAAAGCAAGTTTGACTAGCCCACTGGGCTACCTAAGAGCCAAGTTTGACTAGCCCACTGGGCTACCTAAAAGCCAAGTTTGACTAGCCCACTGGGCTACCTAAGAGCCAAGTTTGACTAGCCACTGGCTACCTAGAGCCAAGTTTGACTAGCCGCGGGCTACCTAAGAGCCAGATTTAACTAGCCGCTGGGCACCCAAGAGTCAAGTTTGACACATGGTTTTTACACGTGGTTGTTCCTGCAAGCTTACTAGTTATAGTCACTTCTTAACATCAAAGTTGCATGTCTGATCAGTGCTTAGATAACTTGTGGGCTCAATTCTCGTCTGGTACATGTCTTGACCGAGATTCTCACTTTTTCTTTGATTTTTATGTTTCTTGCAGTTTATCACAGCCCAGTTACGTGTAGTTGTACTGGACATAGACGAGGCACCTCTGAACATGAACCTAAGTCAACTGTCTGTCCCAGAAAGCGCAGCTGTAGACACAGTTGTTGGTAAGAAATTTACAGCTTTTAACTTTAAGGGTGGTTAAAAGAAAAGTGTATCTTTTCAAGATTGTAACAATTTTGTATATATTATTTCATAATACTTGTTCTTGTGTATAGTGCACGTATCGTAGTAGCTAGATCAAGGCGCTTTACAACCTCATTATCCCTGTTCATCAGGCAAACCATTCGTCACACTTTCTCATCTCCCTGTGGGGCATGCAAGCCCGAGCTCAGATATTAAAGCAGCATCATTATACAATAAACAAGGTATTAACAAAATGATCAAGGAAAAGTAAAACAGGAAGTGACAATTAAAGGAAAAACAAGTTTAGGAATTTGTATGCAATAAAGTAATTGAATAAAATAGTATGGGGTTGAACAAAGAAAAGAACCATACCCATACTATTTGAAATTTACCAGTCAGTTTCCCTTGTGGTTTATTACTTGAATAAAATACACAGCATAACAATATAAACGTGTGGAATTTAGTATGAGGACTGGTATCTACTTTGTACAGGGTTTTAAATTTGACTTGAGGTAAAACGAAAACTGGATGTCTGTGACATTTCTCTCCTCAGGTGAGTTGTTATTGGATGATCCAGACGGCACAGCTTCCGCCTACGTTTACAACATCATCTCCCACGGGACGCCGTTCTACCTCCAGAACGGGAAGATCTTGGTTCAGCGTTCCATTGACCATGAAGTAACCCCCCTCATCACCGTGCAAGTCATGGTATCAGAGCTCAACACCGACCTGCAGCTGACGAAGAACTTTGACATCACAGTGACCAACGTCCCCGAGCCCCCGACCGGCCTGACGGTCGAGGGCAACACCACCATCGTCATCCGGAGACCCTGGAGGTCGGGCACTACATCGGGGCCCTCCGGGTCGAGGACCCGGACTCCAGCGCCGGCTTCGCGTTCAGCTTCTTCGCCGACGAGGAGTCGCACAGTTTCTTTGCGCTCAGCTCCAACGCCTTGCTCCTCGGACAGAGACTGAACGCCTGGACGACCAACGTCCTGAGTCTGTTCATTAGAGTCACCGATCCGACGGGTCTGAGCTTCAGTCAGGTCATCACGGTGAGAGTGACCTCAGACGACCGGTGCAAGAAGGAGGGCTACTGCAGTCCCTATGCAACATGCCTGAGGGGTTTCTGCACATGTCAACCAGGATTTACAGGTAACAATCTCGCTTATTGATTGTAGAAGTCTATATTTATTTCTTATACTCTTACAGTTTCAAAAAAAAAGTTATGAAATTCTAGACAAGTAATGAACCACAAGGGAAACTGACTGGGTAAATTTCAAATGGTTTGGGGTTGAACAAAGAAAAATTGACTAGAGCGGGATTTGAACCAACGACCTCCGGATTAACGTACCGGCGCTCTACCAACTGAGCTATCTAGCCCTATGTTGGCGGTCTCCCTATTTTGTCAATATCTTTGTTCGGGGAGTGCCAGTCAGAAGCCATGCAACCGTTAACTGCCGTGTAGCCATCAGGGATCACACCCAAGTTTACGATACAACCTGGGAAGCGGCAGCCACGGGATCACCTTAAGGGGATGCGACTTTTTTTATTTTAAATGTCAAGTAATGAAATTCTAGACAGTCATCTATGGAACCAGCAGGCCCTGATGGAAGTTGGTATGCCAGCGCTCTGTGTCACAAACAACTAAGACTGGTCTTATGGTGTGCATCAATCTTAATTGCTATCGAGCACAATGTGATTTCACAATACAAATCACTCGGGCAATATTGACAACTCATCTTAAAATGGATCTCAACTCTTTAAGATGGAAATTGCGCATTACAAATGGCCACTATTATTGCTGTCATTATTACGTACAAATCAATGTGCGTTCTTGTCAATGTAGGCGATGGTTTTACCTGCACAGACATCAATGAGTGTTCACAGTATCCCTGCAACTTGTACAACTCCGTCAGTGGTGGGTGTCGGGACGGCCTGGGTGGTATCCGTAACTTCACCTGCGTATGTAAGGAAGGCTGGACAGGGCAGGATTGTACCGTGGAGGTGAACAGCTGTGAATTCCATCGATGTAACCCGATTGGTGAGAACTGATGCTCAAATTTCTATAATAATAATAATAATAAAAATAATAGTTATAGCTTCAAAGGAGACGGAAAAGACCCAGAAGTACCAAGACCTGGCCAGGGAACTCTGTAAGATTTGGCAGGTAAAAGTGAAGGTAGTCCCTGTGGTGGTTGGAGCACTAGGCACCATTCCCAAAGCACTGGGGAAACATCTGTATGAGACAGGCACAACTGTGAGGGTAGATCTGTTACAGAAGGCGGCGCTTTTTGGAACAGCGAGGATCCTGAAAAAGACCCTTGAGATCCAAGGCTACGGGACGTAACCCGACTCGAGGAGTTACCGGCACAAAGAAAAATGTGATCTTTCTTTTGCATGCTGTAATAAAATGAAATAATAGTAATAATAATAAAACCATACTTATATAGTGCATCATCGTGAGGTCCCTATGCGCTGTTACAAATTCAACTGTTGTACAAATTGAACAGATCTGTTTTTGCGACCCGGGTTTTTAATTGTTCTGATGTTTCAGTAAACTGTTCCATAACAGCAGCCGATTTGGAAAGAGCAGGAACCCATAGGACCTAGGTTTAAAAACACACTTGCTCTTCTCAGTCGAGCCACCACCTTTCCTTCAGAAGAGTGCTATCTAACCACATGGTTGTTACCTGCAAGTCTCTTCACTGTTATCAGGGTTCTGCCCAGAATTTCTTTAGTGGTGGAAAAAGGTTTCCCTGGAAACCATTGCGAGATGAATCAGTTACACGGTAGATCATATAAATAGACTCAAATCAAAGAAGTGCTCAAAATTAATGGCTTCGGACACCATTTTTACTGGTAGATACCCAATTTTACATTTCGTTGAAAACCTTTGAAAGGAAACTGCAAGTGTTATTTAAAAATTTTGGAAAAAGTGCGGTGGTCGGAAACAGAAAATTCTGCCAGTGGTGGTTGGGGAATCCCGAGTGCCAGGCGGGTTTTCCGGCACCGACCACTGTGGACAGAACCCTGTGTTATTAGTTTATCTGTCCACACCATGCAAAGCCTCAAATTTCATTTATGATTGATGAACTGGCGTGAAAGAAGCTTGTAGCTCGGTTTATGCTACCTGATATCTGATCAATTACGGGTGGGGTCAAACTCTATGAATGTATGTAGTCCCATCTGAGCTCTGTATGGACATTATTCCCCTCAAAACTCTGGATACAAAATCAATTTTTTTTCCATTTATCAACACAAATTTCGTAAAGGTTTTGAGCGATGCGTCAACGTCAGGAACAGCGACAGCTACACCTGTCAATGCAAGCGAGGCTTCCAAGGGGTGACCTGCGATGAGAATGTCGACGAGTGCGTTGACCATCAATGCCAGAACGGTGGACAGTGCGTCGACGGGGTCGGTCTGTTCACCTGTTCTTGTCCATCGCCCTACGAAGGTGAGTTGTTCAGGAATGGCTATTCCTTGATAAATCCTGACTGACAATTTCGAAATCGTTCATAGCTTCAAGAAGCATTTCAAAGATTTAAAGGGAAAGTACCTCATTTTTGTGGAAATTAGGACATATCAAGTTTCCCGTATGACCAGTGTAGTATCTCGCCTGCCAAAAAGGCCCTGAAATGTGCGAGATCACTCTGTTTGTAAACAAAAGTAACACGGTCATAAAACCCAAAAGTAAACACCTCAGTTTTGAAGAAGTCTTGTTCCTCCATTCTGCAATACAAATTTAAACTCTGGTAAGCACAAATATTTTTTTTAAAGAGTCAAAATTGTGTTTGTAGGATACTTCTGCGAGTTGGACACTTCCGTCTGCGACAATGTCAAGTGTCCGTACAATGGGACCTGTCTTGCCCTGGCTAACCGCCGCCATGAATGCCGATGCCTCGATGGAGTCCTACAGGACTGCTCTGCTTGTGACTTTGGCTACGGCGGAGACAACTGCGACCCTTGTAAGTCTCCATTTACAGGTAAGTGACAAATCTCCCATGTTTTGTTTTATTCGCCCTTGGGTTGTTAATAATAACTAGTTATTATATAGCGTATCTCACAACCACGTATCAATGCGCTTTACATTAGTGCCCTGGTCATTGGGTCAATAGCAATCCTGTAATCTTTCTCAGCTCCCTGGGGAGTAAACAGCTCTGAGCTGCCGTGGCGCTTTTAAGGCTTTTTCAAACACAATATCAACGGCTACCCTCGCAGGTACCCGTTTATACCCCTGGGTGAAGAGAAGCAATAGTAAAGCATCTTGCTCAAGGACACGATGACTCGACCACCAGAACTTGAATCCGATGCTCTAAACCACTCGGCCATGACACCCTTGTTCCGCCTTACTTTATACATTTAGATTTTTTTTTATGGGGGGGGGGAGGGAGTTACCGCCCCATAGCAAGAACTACGAAGCACTCATCCAGCTTCTTTTTAACACTCATACAGACTAAACATAAACAAAATTAACTGTTTAGCCAAGCAGTTTGGGTACTTTGAGTGAGTACCATCATAATGTAGCAATGTTTGACAAGATTTTACAAAGGACCCTGGACACTACAAAAATAGTTTTTAAAATTTACAACCGTGCTACAATTTAGCAAGGGACCCTACCTGAGTTGCTCTCGTGTGAAAGGGGCTTAATACACTAATTGGCAGGCCAATTTGAGTGGTCATAAACAAAAAGAACATACCATAAACTGTCTACTAAAAGTAAAATAAACCAGAAAAACTGGCAGTACACAGAAACAAAACTGACATTTAATACTGTACTTTATCCCCCGATGCAAGAATGATATCCTGTTTGTTTCTGTTTCTGTCTTTCTCCCAGGTCCCAACTGCGACATTGACACCAGTGTCTGCGATCCCAACCCCTGCCCTACGGAAGGCGTCTGTAAACCAGACGTCGACAAGTACTTCTGCCTATGTCCAGGTAAGCTGGCTTGTCACAAACCCATGAGTACACGCCATGGAGGAAGGAAACGCCTCCATGGTAGTGACACGGGCCCAATAGACCCTTCCCATGAGATATGTAAATTGAACAGCGCGCGCTCTCTACTGGTTGGCAAAATTAGTGAACATCGCACCTTTTTGTATTATGGGACTGATGGTGGTGTGAAGCACATGCATTTGTGAGTCTGCCTAGTGCACAACTCTATGGTGTTTGCCAACCAATAGTGTCTGTACGCATGCGTGAATGTAATTAGCATATTTCATGTAGGAAAGATCCATTTCATAAAGCTGTTCCTAAGAAGAAAAACTGCACACAACTGTGAAAGAGAAAAACTTAAATTCTACTCTTTATCCCTAATGCAACTACACCATCTTTCAAAGTGTTGTGGTACTTGCTTAATAACAGGATTCGAACCCTCGGCACTGGGCACAGGTGGTATAGTGGTTCAGACATCTGCCCAAATATAATAATACACAGTTTTTGTACGGCACTTTATCACACCCGAGGGCGTCTCAACGCTCTCATTATTTTTTCTACAAGGATGTATGCAGCGCTATGTTCAAAATATAAAACCCATTTATTTACATAACACCATGTAATGGTTTACAAGGTGCTGTAGCGCAATGTGCAGCCAACCATACCAGAAAACACAGTGGCAAACCCCTTCTCTTAACGATAAGTGTACTGGGTTCTTTTACAAGCATTACACAGTGCACAAGACCACCGGCTTTACGTCCCTTACAAAGGACAAAGCAATAGTGGTTATTAAGTGCCTTGCTTAAAGGACACAAGTGTCAAGACCGGGACTCGAACCAACACTCTGCTGATCAGAAACACCGGAGCTTTCGTGCTTTTGACCACTCAGGACCAGAAACAAATGTTTCAGGACCAGAAACAAATGCTGTACTCTTGTGTTGACCACAGCAGCGCTCGTCAACCCCCACCTGACACTAAGAAGAAGAAGAAGAAATGTAAACAACATGGCCCAGAACTGAATCAAACTTATTTTGAATTTGTTTTTTCGCAGAAAACTTGGCCATCGACTCGTGCAAAACTCTCGTCGTCGCTATTTCTCAGGCGGAGCCAACAGCACAACCTGAAGTACAAGTCTTCCCAGCATGGATTCCTTTTGTACTGGTATGCTTGGCGCTCCTGGCGTTCACCATTCTGTTTGTCGTCGCTGTTATCCGTCGAGGGCATAGGTTACCCAACAAGGCATCCACTGCATTTATTCCCCGTCGAGCAAGGTATGGTCAAGTTGTTCAATTACTAGTTATTCAATTTGTCTTTCCCCCGAAATTCCTGACGATGGAAGGATAGGCATAGGACGACATGTAAGAAAAATGTTACCTTGAGTTTTGGTGTCATACGGCCTTATATTCAAGTAATCTAGTGTTTTTGTTAGTGTTTCAACGATGTACCTAAATTCTTTAATTCTTTAATTCACACAGTAAGTGAATGAAACAATTATTTCTACCCTCAAGACGATCAATTCTTCAGAGCAAACTGATCAAACCGATCGACCTGAAGTGTCAAACCTCTGGTTCTTCTCAGAAAGCCACACCTCAAAGCCACCAGAGTTCATTTACATCCGCAAACCTCACGGGATGAACAAAAATGCATTAAATGAATGTAATTATTGTTGGATAATGTTTCCAGGTTCCTGAGTGACTCCGAACAAGTCATAGTGTACCCGGAGCCGGACTACCTCGATGACGAGCCGGCCGAGCAATCACTCCAGACATTCTGCCCCGAGACACAACCTAGAGAGCAGACTCGACCAGAGCCCCGTCCGACTGCTGCTCCGGCTGCCGCACCAGAAGCAGCAGCAACTGCCGAGGAGCCCAAAGACAACCCGCCTCCGTACTCCCCGCCAGATAATCTGTTCCTTGCCAGCGCGCTGGGGCTCATCCCTCCGGGTTATGAAGCAGGCGTTGACACCCCGGAGAAGAAAGAGAAAGTGAATCTCGACGGCGACCAGGCAGTGGCGGATTTCATTGAGACTGTGGCGACGCCAATTGGTGACAGGGGTACACTTGTGACCAAGGGAAGCAATCTGGAGGAATGGGAGAAGGACCAGCTGGGCTTAGTGGATGAGGTGACCCCGAAGGAGAAGAACAAGAGAGTACGGAAGAAGTCGGCCGGTCAGAGACCATCCGTCAGCCGGAAGCTGTCAGTCGGTGCAGTGGCCTACCAGAACCCCGTCTTCATACCCGCTAACACAATGCCAGGCAATCGGGCTGCAGTGACCCAGGGGGGTGCCTCGGCGAATGCCCAGCACCCACCGGCCGAGGTCCCCGCCAGCAGCACCTCCGGAGGGAACGAGAAGGGGACGAGGGGCAGACGCTCTTCCTCGTCGAAGCAGACCGGTGTCCCAGAGCCGAGACGCGGCAACAGGCTATCCATCTCAAAATCGTCCTCAGACGTTGTGAAACAGAATCCCGTGTTCCAAGATTCGGACACTGAGGGTTCTGATGATATATTTGAATAATGAGGGTTGATCTTGATAACAATCACATTCAAGAACTACACTAACTGATATGGAAACGAAACAACCTGGTATTGAATCAGGTGACCTTAATACCATGTTCTGGTAAACTAGCTTACTAAATATTTAACCAGATGAACCTGAATACCATGTTCTGGTAAACTAGCTTAACAAATATTTAACCAGATGATAGTAATATCTTTTTAACTCATTTAATCCTTATTAAGGCCATATTGGTCGAGAGGCAGCTTGTACCAAAAGGCCCGTGGCAGCGGCAAGATTTGACCTACTCAACCAAAAAGGTCAAGGTGTTAAAGGTCGTGTCCTGAATTGACATTGTCCAATGTTCCCCACTTGACATATTATCTAAATTTCTAAAAACAAAGTAAAGTTCTGTTTTGTATTATTTTTAGGCAATAAACCCACAAGGGAAACTGACTGGGTAGATTTTGAATAACTTTGGCTTGAACGGGATTTGAACCAACGACCTCCGGATTAACGTGACGGCGCTATAATTATATTATTGTATTATTTTTCTGGACATTTTTACTGGGCGTACCGTGATGATCGTACAGAAGTTAGTGATCTTTTCAGGGTTAGTATCACAGAAGTTAATCCTACCAAGATACTGTTATATTACAAACAATCACCCACAAGGAAGTCTTCATTTAAATAATAATTCCAAGTGAACTCCAAGTTTTTTTTTGTACAAGATCCAGTCTTTGAAAAAGGTAGAAAGTTCCTTTATCCTTTGTGATGGGTTTGTAGCCCCCCTTCTTTGTGCAGTGACAAGATGTTAATAATAATATGTGGGATTTGATTTGGTGGAAGCAGGCATCACTTTCACTTTCTTTTAATCATTTCAAAATCAATGATTTTTTGAAATGTCATTATTATTTAATGACAACTTATACTTGTAAATTCCTTACTCAGTCTGTCCTTATCTCATTTGTATAAATATTTGGGGGGGGGGGGTCTCCACCCAACAGGCTTGCAGTTAGGAGGCTCCCACCACTTAATCATGGAGATTTATTTAAAATAATGCATACCCGCGTGTATTATTTTCTCAGCAAACTGATTGACTGGAATTAAACCAAATCGAGCTTTGCGATAATTTTAATCAATTTTTAAATGAGACATCTCTATTACTTGAACTGTTATCAATATCTAAAGAGAAGCCAATTTGAATGAAACATCTTATTTGTTTTTTTTATATTTATACATTTTCTCCCTTAAAGGGCAGAACTGCTATATTTTAAGGGAATAATTTATGTGAAATGTTTAATATAAGTTATTTTCATCTCGTTAAAGTAAAATGTATTAATATAAAGGTGACTGTAAGGGCAACTGTCATTTTTTTAAAACCTCGGCTAAGATTTAAGGAATTTTTTCAATATTTTGTTAATCTGTGAGTTATGTAAATATGCTTCATTTGTAATCATCGGTATACTATATTATATGGTTCTAATTTGTATTTAAAAAAAGCAATACTCAGAAATTTTTGAAATTGATTTTGTAAGACAAATAAACTTCAGACTGACTTCTGACTCTCCTGTTCTTAGAATATACAAGTTGATAAAAACCAACATTTTATATTATTTAGTTTTGCCCTTTCACCGATATGTGTAAAGCACTTTACACTCGGTACTTCCCCGAATTTCTGTGAGAAAGCAATCCACAGGCATTTTACCCAAATTTTAGTGAAACAAGGGAAGATTGCAAAACATGCAAGACATACCCCTTGTAAAGTTTGTGAATTTGTTGAAACGTTCTGTTCACATAAAAAAAAAGAGTAGAGTGAAAATAATACTTTTACAATTGTAAAATTAAGGTTTACCTCTTGTGTATTTCATTTTTTTTTTTAAGTATCAAGGGGCAAACCTGGAAATAACAAACCTAACCCTAACCATAACCAGGGGCGGATCCAGGTTTTTCAGATTGGGGGAGGGGGGGGGGCGACTTGGAGGGCTAATTTTCAAGTTGAACATTTTCAGTAATCCCAAAATATATAATTATGCAGATGACCTAATCTATTTTGAGTGATAATCTATGGATGAGGTTTTTGTACCGAGAGGCAATGAAAACAAGCCCGTATTGAGCTAAAAAAAACAATTGGTTTTAGTCCCATCTCAGAGTGGGATGGAGGGAGGGGGGGAGGGAAGGGGAGGGGAGGAAGGGGAGGGGAGGGGTGCGGTGGGGGTACAGGGATTGCCACAAAATTCCTCCCACGGTAAATACGAAGCGCGAAGCCTCCCCGGCGTGGGGTCCGGGCCTCCTTATTGAGGGCCCTCGAAAAGGTTTGATTCTAGATGCTTTGTGGTGCAGTCTGAGGCGATTCCTGACGACCCTCCCTCGATTTTAAGCAACCTTTTTAAAGAGTATAAAATATTGGTTTACTCTTGCGGTCTTTATGAAGTTTCTTATGCACTCATCTTTCCATTTCAAAACTACTGGCGCTGTCTGGACATTTACTGCAGGACATGATTGGTTGCTTGGGGGGTCATTATTTCACATCTTCTATAATTAAGGCCACTTCATTCACTCTTAACTCCAGGGAATTTGTGGGCCCAAGCACAAGCAACGTTTGGGCATTTGTACGAAACGAACCAGCGAGCGCGAGGTGCACAGCATTTTAAAACGGCGTCGGCTCCGGGCCCGCTTTAGGGCACAGTAAATTTTGTTTTTAAACATTAATGCTCTCTGGTGCATTTCAGAAGAATTTTACACATTATTCTTACCCATTTTCTATAGGAATGTGCTTCATTTGCCTTTCCAGATCATTGTTTTTCAGTCAGCGAAAGTAAGAGTGCGCCCACCCCTAAATCCCGGCGCCTTCCTCACCCTAACCCTTACCCTAACCACACCCCTTTCCCAAACTCTAAAACATGGGACAATTGCTAAATGGCTTACTTTGTGTTTCATTTTTCAAAGTTGATAGGTATTTCAATTTTTTAAAACGATTGAAAATTTTAATTTTAGGTATAGAAATGTAAAAACAAAAAAAATGATAATAAAATAATTTATTTAAAAATATTATAATGCAATAATTTATAAAAAGAAAGAAAAAAGGGTAAGCCTTAAAATAAACCTGAACCTTAACCTCACCCCTAAGAAATTCTAACGCTAATTCTAATCTCGCGAGGTCTCCTGGCTCTAAAAAAAGGGATAAAGTCTTACACCTTATCACGAGGTGGTGATTGATTCTGCCAATTTGAAAGTTTGATGGAAAGCCGAATGGGCAAGTTAAAAAACCGCAATGCTAATAAAATCCCTCGGTTTTTTTTCCAGAACAAAACGTACAACGTGGGTTAGCCTTGAAATATAACCTTCTACATTTCACCCTACCTGACTGTAAAAAATTATAACCGGTACCCTTTGGCCTACCTGTACACTTTCAACTACTCTGAAAACAAAATTCAACTTGTTTAGCTAACTGTTTTCTAGAATGCAACGCTTATCTTTTGATACTTTTATCACACCCTTAATCATTTTTCCCGTCACCAATGAAGCTTACTGATCCTTAAATTTGCAGAAACATAAAACTAATTTTGTAAACTTTTTCTGTTGCTGCTCTTCGAATGGGGGCTACTGATCTTTTGGTTTTGTTGGTACACTAAAGCAGTATAGCGCCCTCTACAATAAATGACTTGTCGCTCAAAAAAAGACTTTTGACCGTGCACAGTCCAACATTCGGCTCATAAAACCATTTAGCCGCTAAGCCATGGACAAATCGTGCTCAGCAGAATTATAGGTTTACCGGCCAAAGTGACCATAAAACAATGTTTGTGACTGGTACTCTCGTAATATCTGTTTATCAGTTAAATTTTATGCTGTGCACCTTTTCAGAAGAGAATGGTTATTTTCTTCCTCCGTGATCAGACCACCGTTTGACAAAAAAAAATAAAATAAAAAATACGCAAAAGACCGTGCAAGTCTCACGCAAGACCACTTTGGTCTCACGTACATTGCTTTAACGCGTGAAGGAAACTAACTCGCGTACTATATTCGAATTCGCTCGAGACTTGCAAAGTCTATTTATTCCCTTTATTATTATGTGCTTGTTTTACAACCGACGCTGCCGGATCGCTCTACGAATGATCACTAAAGCGACATAGCGCCACCAGCGATTAGCTTGTTGACGGACTGGGCCGTATCCATAGACCCATAGCTTGATCACGCGTGTCCTTTTTTATTGTTGTCTTCGCGAGAAGGATAACCCTTGCTAAGTCAACAATATTTTAAAAAACAACTATCCAGTCACATTGGTGAACCATCCGAATTACAAATCGTTAAGTAACTTCGTTCTTCAAAATCGCTTTACTCAATTTAATGTGGAGATTTACCGCAAGTTTCAAACGTCACAAAATGTTTTTTACTTTTTTGTTGCACGATTCACAACGGGGTTTGTTTTACACTGTCTTCTAACCTCGCTTTTTCGTGTACACGCTTCGGGCGCTTAGTTGCGATAACGTGACACCGAACTTTTAAAAATATTTTTCAAGAACTTCTTGTTTTTACAAAATAAAGTATATTGTTCAACACTTAATCACGCATACACTTTAAAGGAAACAATATTTTGACATGTACACGGCGGTTAACTTTCGACACATCAGTAGCGACCAACTCTTTTCCATAAACTATCCCAAGAACGTTAGCTTGAGGGCCTTCATAAATAAGACAAATTCCAAGGATGTACATTGCCTTGGACGTGACGACAGACATAAACAGTATTTTGTCCGTCAAACAAAACAGGAAATTTGGTTCATCGTTGAACACGGTGTAGTCATGCTTTGACTGACACGGGGGCGGGGCCGGGGCCGGCCTACTTTCGTGAGTGACAGCGCCAGGAATCCGGGAGCGACATTAATTGACAGCCGGGCCATCAAGACAACGCGTCCTGTCCATGAGCTCTTTATTAGCATAGACAGAGTGGCCACTGAACATGGATGCTTTCGAGGCAAACCATAATGTGCTGTGATTGGCGGTTGACACGCATGGCACCTGGTGGTTTTGCATAAGTTTGGTTAATGAGGTGTATACGTCACACGGTGGGGGTATTAACTGAGCTGATACTACAGTCGCAACGAAATTCCTGTCATGCCCTTGAACGGGTCAGCAATGTTCATAGCCTGTCTATCCCTCGTGAAAGTCTCGTTTAGGCACGGATTTTTTTCTTCTTCTTCTCTCTCTCTTCCCTTCTCTCTCTCTTTTTTCTCTCAACCCGCCTGGCGTCAACAGCCCGCAGTGAAATCAAGATCGCCAATTACGGGGACCGCGGATCCCGCGGCGTAAACCGTTCCCGGCCGCTGCGAATCGCGCCGTGGGTATTACATAATCTTCTCGCTGCTTCGTGACGGGACGTGAGCGGGGCCCGACGGCGTAAACGCAGCGGCCGTGTTCCCCGTCTTGAACTCGCGTGGCTCTGCTGGTTCGGCATTCGATGGCCGCAGTGTGTCAGGCGCCAGCCGTCTCTCTCTGACGCGGTTTAAAAAAAAGAAAAAAGAAAAAGAAAAAAAGAACCTTGGCCTACATCACGTAATGATACAGTTTTTTTTAGTTGACTTTAGTTTCCCCCTCTGCCTTGTGTCACGGAATGACAATACGAGCGCAAGCTTTGAGGGTAGTAAGATAACTCAAGGCGGGACACTGGGAACGTGTTATTTTGAAAATAAGACCAACACTCCGATGAAAGAAAAATGGAGCCTCGTTTCATGTCACGTAAACGTCAAACTTCGTGTTGTTGTTTCATCTTCCCCTTTAGCTAAAAAACGCACGATAAAACAACACGGCCAGACAATAAAACCAGAAGTTTGCGGAAGCACCTTGGAGAATTACTTTTTACAAAAAAAGAAAAGAGAAGAAGGGTTGTTCGGAGAAAAAATAACAGCTCTTTCAATGTTAGGCTTGCGTAGGTGAATTTGGTGTGGCCCTTTCCTTTGTTGGTAGTTTTGTATGGCACAGTATCGAATACAACCTTCACAATCTACATTCTCTATATCGAAACTAGATCAGACTATCGTAATTCTCCCTTGTCATCAGTCTCGGTTTTAATTTTACTGAATTGGAAAGGAGATTGTTACAACATGAAGTTCTAAGGAGGTGTTTTCTTAACACATTTACGACAGCAAGAGGAAAAATGACTACCTTTAGGAGGTTCTGCCACCGATGAAAAAGGAGGAAAATCAGCTTAAAAACTAAATACATAATGCTACTGTATACCTCACGTAATACACGTCATGTGTATAAAGACACCATGTACCTCATGTGTATGCTATCACCGAATACTTCGGGTATATAAAGAAAATGTACACCTCATGTATAGACACCATGTACCTCATGTATATAAAGAAAATCGATATCTCATGTAAGACACCAAGTACCTCATGTGTATAGAAGCACTGTATAAGTCATGTGCATACAGACAACGTATACCTCATGTATATAAAGAAAATGTATACCTCATGTAAGACACCATATACCTCATGTATTTAAAAAGATACCGAATGTCTCATTCATAAAGACACCACACACCTCATGTGTATACAGACGCCGTATACCTCATGTACCGGTTTATAAAGATACAGTAGGTCATGTACCTCATGTTTAAAGACACTGCATACCTCAGGTGTAAAGACACAGTATGTCTCATGTATAAAGACAACGTATACATCACGTGTATACAGACACCGTGTACCCCATGTACCGGTTTATAAAGATACAGTGTACCTCTTCACGTATAAAGACACCGTATGTCTCATGTTTAAGACACAGTATACCTCATGTAAAAAGACAACGTCCCTACCTCATGTACAAAGACACTGTATACCTCATGTACAAAGACACTGTATACCTCATGTACAAAGACACTGTATACCTCATGTACAAAGACAATGTATACCTCAAGTACAGAGACACTGTATACATAATGTGCAAAGACATTTATACCTCATTGACCATGACACCTTAAGTACGAAGATACCGTATACCTCATGACACAGGAAAGAAGACATTAATGAGACGGCTGGCCGGGGATGCGTGTATTAAACCTCACCACTGAACCTGACCCAAGTTCCACAGAACCGCTAACAGAAAACAATGCTGACAATAGTACGTATAAATGCCCCAGTGACAACCAAGTTGCAACAGTAAACTTTCACAATACTTTTGGCTGGTGAGGGTGTTCAGTACCAACGTTTGCTCAACTGAGGTGTGTCGTGCAAAGTAGACATCCGGGGATGTAGCCTCAGAGTCCCCTTTGTTTTGATTAAAGGGCGTGGTACAGGATGGAGAAATCGATGAATGTTTTTTGAGTGTAATACTGCGCATTATACAAACAAATTCAAGTGATAAACCATCAGGGAAACTGCACTGGGTATTTGAATACAATTTTTTTTTTTTTTTTTTTGGGGGGGGGGGGTCATCAGAGGAGAACTGACTGGAACGGGACTTGAACCTGCGACCTCCGGATTGAAAATCCTCCAGAGACATATTTTCTACTTATATAATGCTATCAAAGTCCAGGATAAAAAGCACTCGAAGATCCAACAAGTCAGTGACACTTAATACGAATGTTGCAATCGAAAATGAAAGTGCACTAAAATTCCTGACAAAACAGTGACCCTTTTTTTCCTTCTTTTTTCTGGGGGGGGGGGGGTTTCATCAAAACTTAACCAGAGATCACAGGTTGGTTTTCTGGTGAGTATGATTAAAAGCTAGAAAGTTGTGAAATAGTTTATTCTTGAAAAACAACCGCAGTATACTTTCGCTTTAAATTGACTTAAAGGCAGTGGATACTTTTGGTTATTACTCGAGAAATACATTACCATAAAAACTCACTTGGTAAGGAGCACCTGCGAGCTGCTGATAGTATAAAACATTGTGTGAGAAATGACTCCCTCTGAAGTATTGTAGTTTTTAGAAAGAGGTAATTTCTCACTAAAATATTTGAATCTGAGAATGGCTTAAGGCATGATACCTTTCTCAGCACACAGTTCTACGCAACAAGGGTGTTTTTTCTTTCATTATTTTCTTTCAACTTCGATGACCAATTGAGCCCAAATTTTCACAGGTTCGTCATTTTATGTATTTGTCGGGATACACCAAGTGGGGATACCAGTCTTTGAAAATTACCGAAAGTATATCCTGCCTTTAAGAGTCGAGACTACATAAAAATTGTCCATATTGCAACGCGGTTTAATTTGGTTGGGGAGCAGTTTGAAACGGCTAACTCTATTTTTTCAAATTGAAATTCTCCTACACTGGACCATGACACACTGTTTACAAAGACCAGTGATCTTGTGCATTCCAGGGCGTTTCTTGGAAGGCAGGATACGACACCGATCATTATGAACATTTTTATAATGTGTGTAATACTAACCAAATAATATCAAGAATTGTACAAACAATAACAGCTGGATAAGTTTTGAAATGTGCCCCCTTTCTTCATATCAAAAGTTGATGACGGTGGAAGTTCCCATAAAATGTAAGATTTGATCTTTTCTTCCCGTATTGAGCTGTGTACAAAATCATGCCTGTTGTAAGTCCAGGCTTTGAGACTTTTGTGTACACATGTGATGTCACAGGTTACGTGGTCTATCCTGTTATTGAACATTTAAGCTTAAATGAACCTTTTAATAGTGAAACACAAGTAATTGGCACAAGACCTGATTTCTAAGCTTAGTGCGGTTTGCGGAGACATCATGTAGGCCTACATCAAACTTTCTCTCTCTAAGTTGTGACCGTTCTGAAAAAGAACCGGTGGTTTGACAACTCGACGTTTCGTTCAGTACGCTCTGAATGTCTTCAGGAGACGTATTGTATTCCCACCATGAAAAGTTTCAAATCCTACTCTATGATAAAAGTAGAACATAAATTCTATGACCATTGCGTGTCTAAGTTCAAAAGATCATGAGTTGTTTTTTCGTTACTCTTCTCTTAGTTTATTATGGATGTTTAAGGCAATATTTATGCATAAAAATAAAGAGCAAGGCCCTCGTTGTGGGTTTAGTCATAAGAAACAGGATGTTGAAAAGAACGACTAAAGTTCGTAAAGCTATATTGAGCAGAAAACGGTGCTTAGCAAATTTGTCCGCTAAGCCAACTTCAGCAGGGAACCAGTCCTAAATAATACACTACATGATATTTTGACGGGTGACCTGCTTTCCGCTACAAGCAGCATTTTGCAGTGCTATGCAATTTCGTGTGTTCAACAGCATTTTTTTTTGGGAAATCGATTTCTGATCGTAACACACTCCAAGAATCTCTTGATGGACATTATCAGAAATTGTATTTTCTTATGTTGGAGATAGTTTGGGGGGGGGGGTTGGTTTGGGGGGTTGGAAGACGGAGATTGGGCAGACTTCAGTAATTGAGGGTACCGTGGGAGGGCTCAACCGGTCTTAAAGACAAATGCTGTACGTCCGTTATGACCGGTCCATTAGCCGTAAACTACCGCTGAAACAATGGCCCGTCCGCTCATGCGTTTACTGAAGTCCTTCGGAACCACCGGGGTGGAAAATGGCCGAGTGGGTAATACATGCAATTAGGCTGTTCCTGACTGACATTTTTTTTTTACCGAGCGGGGGGCTAACTGAATCACGGGGAAAATGGATGACCGCGAAGGACAACATGTTTGGAGTGGGAGTCTTTAAGCGTGTTTTAAAATCAAATAAGGCAATGGCTTCGATTTAGAGCTTTAGAAAAGAAAAAAAAAAGAAAATGGGGATTTAGGTTTTTTTTTCTGTTTCCACTCCTAAAAAAAGAGAGGATAATTTCATTAAGTGATTTTGAAGCATCGAAAAGTAATGGTTCATCCACACGGAAGCTGGCTTTGTGGTTTGGAAAGAGGGGCAACACATTTACACGAAATGTTCAGGGGCGGTAAACTAATTATTGGTTAAATTATTTATTTATTTATTTATTTTATTCATTTATTTATCGATTCATTCATTTATTTATTTATTCACTTATGTATTTATTTATTTTCTTATGTTTGTATTTATTTATTTGTTTGTTTATTTATTTATTTATTATACTAATTCTTTTTAAATAATAACAACAAATCCTGCACTTTTTGGGGAATTAGCATGGAAGATTTAATCAAGGTATACAAAGTTTGTAGAAGTGTATAGTTCTCTTTGTTTAGAACACTCAAAGAGCAAACCTATGTATGTCACGATGACATTTCACGATGGCGAAATAGTGCATTCATAATTGTTTTGTGTCATTCTATAGTCAAGAATTGTCATTAATACTTTGGAAGTGACAGTTTAACCGCTTTTGTGCATGCACAAAAACAGTCCACTCGGGGAGTTATTCAATCAAAATTCGTCACTAATTTGGGACAAGTTAAAAAACAAAACAAACACAAATTGCAACTCACGGCAGGGCATTCTCATTTTTAAAATACCAGATCTCCTTTTTTTTTTTTTTGGATGCAAGCCCTTCCGAGCGTTCATTAATCCCCGTGCATTAAGCAAAATCAATAGCACAGTCGGTTTGCAAAAGCAAAACGAGACGAAACAAATAAAACATCCGGGAGCAACTTAACCAAATTCCATTTTCGAGTCCAACATCCTGAGTGTTTTTTATGACCGCGATGGGGATTGCGTCTCGATCATAAACATTTCGAAATCCCGATGACAAGCTCCGCGCCGTGCTCCGGGTCGTCTCCAGCCCCGGTCGGCACTTAACTTGTCCCGGCCCGCTTCTTCCGGCGTCTTGGACAAATTAATTTCAGAAAATTTGTCTCAAGTTCTACCGATTTGTTTTCTGACACAAGGCTTTTTTTTCTCCTTCTTTTTCTTCTTCTTCTCTCCCCTCAATACGTCGTCTATAAACATCCCTTTGTGAAATTACCAATTGCTTTTAATTTTTTTCCCTGTTTTTTTTTTTTTTTTTTTTTTTTTTTTTAACTTTCATCTCATCTCGCGATTTGCGAGGAAAGAAAATTCTTCTTACACGACCCCCGTCCTCGACAGTCCGATTAATCGGTGGAGATTGAGGGACCTTAATTTCCTATAATTACAGTCGGCCCGTCTTCAAAAAGGATTCTGGATTTACGGCGCTACGGTGAGGGGCTCGCGAGCACTGAGTGAAAATATTCCCGTCACGACGTTTCGTTACGGGCACGGTGTCATTTGATGTTTCGGTCTCCAGAACGGCACGGGCTATAAAACACTGCGTCTCGAGTTTTTTTTGTGTGTGTGTGTGTGTGTAGTAGGTATCAAACATTACGACTACTGTATTTTTCCCCCCTTCTTTCTTTCGGGGGTTGTTATTTGACGAGGGGGGGGGGGGCAAGGGTTCAAGTGGTGCTGCCAGGTTGTGTAGAGTAAAATTTCATAGATGCGAGTGTCTGGGATTTTAGTATTGACAGTGTAAACGGTGAAAGAGTTCAGTTTGGCTAAACCCCTCACCTTCAAAGATACATTTCGAGATAATACTGAGCTTTGGCCAAAGCGGGCTCGGCAAGTGTGGCTGTGTGTGTGGGGTGAAAGTGGGGGGGGGGGGGGTGGGTGTTCCTTGTTGGGGTGTGGTTGGTGGTGTGGAAAGGGGGGGGGGCGTGTAAGCACTCACATGAGTTTTTGAAGGGGGATAGCGGCAACACCACTGGTTGTCTGTATATACAGAGATCTCTTAGTATTATAACCTACAGGCTAAAGGTCTCAATCGAGAGCCTCTTGCACACAGGGAACCAGACACGAACAATGTAAATACTGACGAGCATTTGAAACAGAAACATGAACAGACTATTTACCCTCTCTATAGCCTCTTGGAGAGATTCGTCCTGCTTAGTGGATAAGGAAAGTAGAGTCAAATTGGCTCGAGCCGGCGATGATGTAGCGCAATACAAGAGCTCAAGTGAGTTTAGGGTTGCAGCCTCGAAGTTGAGATTCGTCTGGTGTGTGCGTTGACAAAAAAAATGGTGTCGATCCCAAAATGGATTCTCTAACACTCTGTTTAGAAAAAAAGAAAAGAAAAAGAATCACGATGTAGATTAAGCTGTTTTGATCGCAGCGTTCTTCTGCTGTTTATAGAGGATACTGTTTGATAATTTTCATAGGTCGTCGCACCAAAGTCCCAAATTAGCATTAAAAGGAAAAATCACAAGCAAATTGCGACTTTACATGATTTTTTTCAAAAAAGTAACATGATTCGTCGTTATTATCTCCTTTCTGATTGAGAGCTGGCAATTGCACAAACTTTACGACGGGTAGGCAGACATTCTCCGTCTCAAAATGTTATTTTGCCATTTTGGGGGGATGTCAATATGTACGACACCGCTGGGGAATTCAATTTGACAAAAATCGTGGAGAATGCTACGCGAAGTACCAGTGTTGCATTTAGTGTTATCATCATTAATGTAAAGGGGGCGGGGCGTGAACAATCTTTTGTGTTGGCATCCATGTATATATGACAGAAAATTATATTAACTTTGTAAAATGTAAACCCCCCTGAAAAAAAACATCATGTCGTATTGTTTTGTGAAGAGCCCCCCATCCGTACCCTTTCTAACACCCTTAGGTCTTCGCTGCCGGTAGTGCAGGCGGGTGACAACAGCGTGAAGCAGTCTCAAGAGTAAGTTCGCATTACATGGAGGGGGAGTTTGAGAGAGGGGAGGTTGGGGTGGGGATTGGGGGGGGGGTGGTTATGTATCCTTCAGAAATACAAAGAGATGCCAAATATGTCGATGCAATTGAATAACATCGAGGCCAGTTTATAAAAAGCTTCTTAAGCACACATATATTTTTTGCTGAGTAAAAACAGGTTACCAATCAAACATCTTTTCCCATGCACTGTTATTATGTTTTTCTTGTGGCTGGTTCCCCGCTGATTTTCGCTCGAGCAAAACATAAACTGCTTAGCAAAACGACAGAATCAGGCATTGGTGTGTTTTACTAGAGAGAGAGAAAAGAGAGAGTTATGTTAAATCCCCCCGGGTAAATTACCATGAGAAATCTAGTTTCTGCTCACAAGATAAAATTTGTTAAGCACAAATATTTCCCCGCTAAGTAGCTCCGTGAAATTTGAGCCAGGTTGATGCCCCGAGCCCAGCCGTCCATCACACGTAACCTGCAGTGGCAGCTTCGAGCCTGGTCCCGGCGTGCAATTTCCGCCGGCACCGCTCCGAGCGAGGCGCGGGGCTATCGCATATCGGCAGGGATTTGCAAAACGTGGATTTTCTTTGGGCAAATGCTGTTGAAAGAGGCTTGGGCGAGCCGTGGATAGTATATCAAGGCAAGAAAGAGAGAGAGATAAAAAGAAAGAAAGAAAGAGACAGAGAGAGAGAGAGAGAGATGGGGAAAGGAGAGTTTGCCGGGAATCCAGTGCCCGAGGGGATGTGATGTGATCTTGAGGATTGATCAGGTATCATCCGGACAAAAGATTGTTACAAGTTGTGTTCCCCTCCTTAATTGTATATCATGACGTCATGGTTTCATATCTGCGGTATAATATAGAGGAGGGGGGGAGGAGGAAGGGGGAACTACAAACCAAGTGGAATAAATAAGAGTGTAATACCTTTGCAGTGTTCGATCTACCTCCATGGATTGATCGCCAGCTGCAAAATGCTGGGTGACGATTTGTTTTTAAAGGAACATTACAGAATTGTTTTTTGCTAACAAAACAGTTGCTGGCAGTGTAAGCACTTTATGTAATCCACCATATACATAAACTGACAAACCTGTAGAAGTTTGAGATCGATCGGCCATCTGGGTCACGAGAAAATAGTGAAAAAAACGATTACACATTTGCATGAAATCATATAGATTGAACAAATGAATAAAACGCTCACTGAGCGATAAAATCCAATCGGAAAATTAGTTTATTCATATCTCATCAATTATGGCATTTCAGACAGAAATATTTCAAGGGATGTTTTCTACTATCATCATCATTAGACCGTGTAAGTTTTATGTAAATCTGTGATCAAAAAGTATATTTTACAAGTTCTTTTCTTACCAATTCTGTAATGTTCCTTTAATGGGTATCACCCGGAATGGATGTATTTTTGTTCCTCTTTTATTTTGCACATTATGTTACAACAAAAAATGTATAGGAACTGATAGTGTTTCCGGGATGAATAGAAATGTTGCAAATGAGACGGAGAGCGATTAAGAACCACCGTCTTGTGGCAGTAAAAACAAAAATTAAACAACCACAATTTACCGCTCCGAGTATTTCCAATTATTACGCAGATTCAGTTTGGCACCTCGAAATAGAGATGTAACTATTTCATTGAACATGAAACAAAAAACGTTCCCGGATGGAAGTCGGCCTTGTTATTTTTTTTTTATGTCGGCATGATCCCCCACCCTTAAAAAACCCTAACATTATTCAGTATTTTTTTCTTAGAAGAAATGTAGGCGATCAAGGTGGCTATTACAAAGCCACGTTTTTAAAATCGAGTTCGAAACAAGAACACAAATCCATACTTGAATGAATTAGGCCTAAACCTGTACAAAGATTGTGTTTTGAAAAAAAAAATACCAACCCAAAATTTAATGATTTAAACAGAAAGAAGAGTAGTGCACTTAAGAGAAGTAAGATGTGGCATTTATATATGTGTGTATATATAAACATATATACAAAAAAGGTAATCGTCTTGCGGTATAGGATCTTAATCCACTGCTGCCATCTTTACCCGCAGGCGACCCGCGCCGGTGGTTCGGAGTAGAAAACACGACGAGTTCCAAAAACTGGCGTCAAAAATCGGTGTTGTTGACCCTCCCGCTAATCCGCCAATAAAGCGTGCCAAATTACACCGCGCACTATTTTTCCCCCTCTGCTAATAACCAGTATTAAATATGAAATTGATATGTTTGCAAGATGAAACATAGTACCGATTATGAAACCGGAGACTCGTTTCCCTCTCTATATCTTTCTTTTTTTTCTCTCTCCCCTCTCGTCTTCTCTCTTTCTATCTCTCTCTCTCTCTCTCTCTCCCTCTCTCTCTCTCTCTCTCTCGATGAAGCTGGCCTCTTTAGCTCTGGAGACGGTTCAGGAGGTAGCCCCAGCTCTAGAGAGCACACTCACAACAGCCTCCCTCCCGAAGACTGATGATAATATAGCGCGGTGCCTCGTCCACGTGGCCGGCCTAATCCAACCAGTCGTACCGCGGTAGTCTGGCTTCCATATCCCCCCACCAATTTCCCGCCGCCGAGAAGCAGGAAAAATCATCAAGAAGTGATTATTTCTCGCGTACAGTGGACTTATACAACATTGAACCAAACATGACGAGTGGAAGAGGTCCCCCCTCTCTCTTTTCTACATCTCTCTCTATCTCTTTCTCTCTGGATTCCAAGTCTTCCCTTTCGAGTTCGTATAACGCGAGTATATTGCATTGACAGACGAGATGAGCCACTGGCTTCTTTGATAATTTTTTGCCGCGTTTTTGGCGAGTATTTATTACAGCTTAGTTCAAAATGGCTAAAGAGAGTCGAGATTCGTTGTTGTTCTTTTTTTTCTTCTTCTTCTTAGGCTTCATTATGCCTTCTGAATCAAACCCAGAAATTGAGACCAGACTTGTCAGAGCGAAACGATGATTGGCAGTTTTTTGGGGGACGAAAACATTCCGAATCTTAAAACACAAACAAAGAGAGACTAAAGTAATAACAACATTATAATCAATAAAATAAAAAACAACAAAAGAACAAACTTAATAAGTGTGATTTTTTAAAAACAAAATATTTTGATTAAGCCAAGGCCTAAACAACAAACAAACAAACAAAACAATTAACTTTCATTTAGAATAACGGTGTGTCAACAGTTAATAAAAATCCATGCAGGTTTGAATAATCACTGAAATGTTTGGACTTTTTGCAAAAAAACAATAATGACAGACAGCAGCCTTCTGTCATTTTGACAAAGTCTTTTTATATTTTGCAATGAAAAAAAAAATAAAAAAAATAAATACAAAATGATTGACAGTTGACAATATCAAACTAACGAGCCCCTGAGCGTTTTTTTTCGGACAGAATTACCGCCATCTCGTTTACCCCCCTTTGTTATGTGTGTAAACGGTATCGAGGCTGAAAGTGAAAAAACAGTCAGACCCCCTTTTAGGGTACAACGAGACTCTGTATTCGCTACTGCTGTTGCAACACACGGGGAACACGCCGCAAAAGCTGTGGTTTTGATATCGGGGAGCTTTCCAAAACCCCAGGCTCGCATCTTGTTCCGACATTGGATTCCGGATCAGCTGTTTTGAAAACTGTGCGCTCCCTATATCCCACGGGTGGTTTTACAGTGACGGATGAACGCCAGAACCGGAACCGATTCCGGATCCAGAAAACTAAAGCTCTCTGATTACCGTCGACATCTTAAGTGTACATCTTTTCAGTTGAGTTTTTTTTTTTTTACGAGCCGGTGGCTGGCAAAACAAACAGGGTCCAATTTCATAGAGCTGCTTAAACAAAAAATAAGCTATTAAAGACACTGGACACTATTGGTAATTGTCGAAGACCAGTCTTCTCACTTGGTGTATCTCAACTATATGGATAAAATAACGAACTGTAAAAACTTGAGCTCAATTGGTCGTCGAAGTTGCGAGATAACTATGAAAGAAAAAACACCCTTGTCACACGAAGTTGTGTGCTTTCAGATGGTTGATTTCGAGACCTCAAAATCTAATTCTGAGGTCTCGAAATCAAATTCGTGGAAAATTACTTCTTTCTCGAAAACTATGTCACTTCAGAGGGAGCCAGTTTCTCACAATGTTCAAGTAAAGGTTTTGTGCTAACAATTATTTTGAGTAACTACCAATAGTGTCCACTGCCTTTAAAGGTATTGTACACTTTTGGTAACAGCTCAAAATCAGTGTCCACATTTTGTGTGATTAAACATATGCATGAACAAACAAACCTGTGAAAGTTTGAGCTCAATTGGTCATCGAGGTCACGAGAAAATAGTGAAAAGAGAACTTATGAGTTTTCTGTTTTTTCAAATTATCGCGCGCGATAATTACTATTGTTTTACTCGTTCTCAGAAACGATAGCATTTTAGGCAGAAATATTTTAAGAAACACTTTCTACCATTACTTACTTTAAATCATGTAAGTTATGTGTGAATCTGTGAGCATTGTGTTTTTCGATCTTACCAATAGTGTACAGGGCCTTTAAGCACAACACAAATTATGCTTACCAGAATAAGGTGACCAGCCAAAATACCATGCCTGAATGCACCGCAATTGTGACCGGTATCCTGCTCAATTTTCTGTTAAGCAGGAAGTTGTTAAGCAATACTTTCTGCTTATAAAATATAAGCAGCTCTATGAAATTGGGCCCCGAGTATGGACAACCGTAAACATCACAAAAGCCCAAAAATGACGTATACGCACCGTCCATGGGAAACTGGGTCATTGGTTGACCTGGGACATTATTGTACAGTGTGGTATTATTATTTTGTTAGTTTGATCCACTGGTTTCATTTGAAGTAAAACGACATGGAGAAGAGGGGGGGGGGGGCGGGGGCGGGGCGCTCTAATACGTGAAGCACAAGAAAACTTCAGTTCAAAGAGCACTATGTAGCTCTTAGATTGAGCATTCTTCAAAACAAAATCACGAAGGAGCCACCTCTCTTAGAACGTCTCGGGGAAGAAAGAGAGAACAGAACAAAAAAAAAAAAAATCCTGAGCACAGATGAAAATTAAAAAACGAGGCAATATCTCGGAGGGCTTAGCATTTCTGTCAGATAAAGCTCAGGGGCCGGTTGGAAATTGCATTTCGGAAAAGTAATTGTCTGGGGGGTGGCTTTGGAAGTCGCCATAATAATTTCGGGAGGGGAGGGCCATTTTCTGACGAGTCCCTGGTTTGGTGGGAGATTACGAGACCAATCCAACTAAAGCCCATCACAGCGGCTCGGTGTTTTTTTGTTCTTCAAACGGGGCACGGTTACTACGAACACATCACGATGTGTATCGAGTCAGGAAGGGGGGGGGGTGGGCTGATAGAACACACCCCACTCACACACACACACACACACACGGAGCCAATCTGTTTGGGTTGAAGACGGTGACGGTGGCGGGCTTGTTTTTGTTTGCAGGAAAACCTCCAGGGGCTTTGGAAGCGCACACAATAAAACAATACTACGTTGTTGACAGATACTTTTGTCCCATTTGTGGAAATAACAGCGATTCTAACACCATATGGAAAGATTTTTGCACGTGACCGATTACAGCCAAACAGCCTAGAGTGCTGATGAATTCTCACGAATATTTTCTTCTATTTTCATGTTCGTTATCTCTGTATTTCTTTTTGCTTGCTAAGTCGAAAAATTAAGGTTTATATTTTTACACAGGATTTATTGTTGTAAACAATACTTGTCATTTCTTTTCTTTGTGTTGCAGGCATACACAAATTAGTTTTATGCTATTCATAAATTAAATCGGTCGATATACATTGAACCACGTTCTTTTTTGTACCGTTCTATCCCAAGAGGCATTGTTTAATATTTTACTGGTTCACAATCAACATTTCAATTTTCAAAGAGCTAATCACAAAATATTAAACCGTGGGACTTGAGGTGCAAAAGGGCTCCTTTTTTTTTTAAATAAAGGCAAATACGGGTTGCAACACCACGGCCTTGTGTCTTAGGTTGTGCTTGCACATTCAGATAGGAAAGACAATTAAGGAGAAGGTCAAGAAGGGAAGAGTAAAACATAATGGATATGTATAGAAAACATTTCTCAGAAGCCCCCCCCCCCCCTCCCCAGAACGATCACCATTTAATGGTGGGGATGTTTGGAGACTAAAACCAAATAAACAACACGAAGAAGAACAGAGAAAGAAATCCAATTTGAGATGAGACCATGGATTGAATTGAAGGAAAATGCAGAGGCTGAGAGGTTTTCATTACCAGGGCACACGAGGTGAGGTGAGGTAGGAGGAGATGAGGTGAGGTGGAGCGAAATGGAGCGAGGTGGTGTAAGATAAGGTGAGACGAGGAGCTAGCTGAGGTGAGGTGAGATAAGGTGTGGTGAGGTGAGGTGAGGTGATATGAGGTGAAGGTAAGGTAGGTGAGGTAAGGTAGGTGAGGTAAGGAGAGGTAAGGTTAGGTAAGGTAAGGTAAGGTGAGGTAATTACTTAAGGAGGGGATAGGTAAGGTGAGGAGAGGTGAGGTAAGGTGAGGTTATCATGAGGTGAGATGAGGTGAGATAAGGTGGGATAAGGTAAGGAGAGGAGAGGTTAGGCAAAGTAGGTGAGGTAAGGTGAGGAGAGGAAAGGTGAGGTGGGATAAGGTAAGGAGAGGAGAGATAAGGTAAGGTAGGTGAGGTAAGGTCAGGAGAGTCGAGGAGAGGTGAGGTAAGGTGAGGCTAGGTGAGGTGAGTTGAAGTAAGCAGTGAGGTGAGGTGAAGTGAGGTGAGGTGAGGTGAGATGTGGTAAGGTAAGGTAAGGTGAGGTGAAGTGAGGTGTGGTGAGGTATGACGATGTATGGTGAGGCACGGGTACTTAAAGATGAGGTGCGATGATGATCTCCTTATATGGGGTGAGGTGAAATGAGGCAAACTCTGTCAGCAGATTCTCAAGTAATGACAGCGTAGGATTCCTCAGAATCTCTCAAGCCATTCCTAGCCTAATATGATTCATCGTTCCTTCATATCTGTCTCCCCCTCATGCGTTTGAACAATTTTATAGAGCTGCTTAAGCAGACATCTATAGTGCTTATCCTTTGTATGCATTTTGCTAAGCAAAACTATGCAGGAAACCATGACATGGTATTTGACTGGTAACCTTTCGTTTGATAAATGCAATTGCAAAAGATGGTTTACATTGCACGTGCCCTTTGTTTGTTTGCATTCGATGTTAAAACCGAATGGCATATGATAGATACAAATGTTTCCTCTTCCCTTTGCCTCGTTTTTGATATTATTAGGATAAATGGAAGAAAAAGCAAGATGGCTCCCAACCTTGTAAAGATTTGATTAAAGACCGCAACCAATATTGCAGGATTCCATATGAAGAGTCCCCCCTTTGTAAGGTTCAATCCGGCACTTGTATACCCGACAAGCTAACAGGATTGTTCTATTCTCATTTCCGGACACAAAATTACTTTTAGGAAGCCGGCCGAGCCTTTGAAATCTTCAGGGCATAAATAGGCCCGTTTTTAAGCCCATTGACAAGCGTCCGTTGTTAAACATCAGGCATTCATTTTTTACCGGCTGGTTGAGCGTTGTGACTGCTCAGTCAATTCACAATGCTGCTTAATAGGACGTTTTAGAAAAAGCAATACAGCCATGCATCACGGCACAAGTTGGTAATGTATTCCACCCCCCTCCTCTCTCTTCATTCCGTTTCGGACAGAATGGAATAAGGCACCCGCACAAAAAAATGAAAAGAGCAGTCGAAACACCAGAAGGTCATAAAAGTTTCAAAGGGGTTTGGATATAATGAGCGCGCGCGGGGAGAGTCGCGCAGCTCGCTGTATAACAACGCTCGGCGGCAGTAAGATGCAAGGTCCCAAACTCCCCGAGCACTCTGGTGTGCAAGTGCGGGGCTGAGGGGCCGCCTGTAAGTGGTTCTCGCGCCCGCGGACGGCAGGGCCGAGAAGAAGCCGCGGTCTCCAAGGGCACCCATCTCGCTTGTCTCTTCAACTCAGGGCATTGAGGCAAACGTTGATGAAAAACGAATGATTAGATTAAAGGCAGAGGAATATCCGATAAATGGAGGAGTCTTTGGGGAGAAAAGAGAGCCGGAGACAAATGAAAGTGGATGATATTAGAAGACATGAAGTTGGGGAAACAATGCCGAGCGCGGAGGTTACCTGCAACCCCCGGTGACTTGCCTTCAATGGTGTGGCATCTCGTACAGATTAAATCCCCCGGTCCCGCAGGAGCGCTCCATTGATACGGGCTCTCCTCTGCTACAAGAGGGTCGTTCTGTTTGCTCATATTCCCCCTGACTTTAAGGACAGCGTGGCATCATCCGACAATCCCATCACTTGCAGAGATGTTTTTGTTCTTGTTGATATGATTAGAGTAATTGAGTGAATTGTACTTGATCATTGAAACTCCCTGGTCTGCGGAGGCGAGTCAGAGAACAACTTCGGGATGACAACCGTTTGGCTGTGTTGTCTGCAATGCTCTTGGGGGCTAGGGGGGGGGGGGGGCTGGTTGCCAATGGTAGTTCCCCCCGTAATAAACTCAGACGTGAATGGATTAGGACTGCCAAGAACTCTCAATTACACAACAACTGATGACGAATCAGAAGCATTCTTCTCAAGATTCGGCTAATGCCTATACCAGTGGACTGTAACATAACTTGACACGTCTGATAAAACTGCAGAGAACTCGCCAGAGCTTTGCTGTTGATGATGAAGAGCCGAAAGTCGAGGCATCTGGCCGTAGGCTTGGGGGAAACCTGAGAATCGCAGGCTGAGAAAAAAAATCAGACTGGTTGCACTGTGAGACAAAAATGACCGAGTAAACAAATACAAGTCAACAAAATAAACAACTTGATACACCCAGGGAAAAGATTTAAAAACCCAAAACAAAACCAAACCCAAAAAAGCAGACCGTACGGCGGCGCCAAACGAAAATGAACTCATGAGCAAACATGTCAAGCAAACATACAACGCTTCCAAGCAAGCAAGCAAGCAAACGCCAAATCAAGCAGGAATGCGCAAAGTGACCACACGTGTATACAAACATGGGAGCAGGATGTCACCAGAAAAGTCGACAAAGAAATTATTTCCCCTTATGTCTTATTCATGTGTAAACGCACACGTGCGAAAAGGGGACATAGAACATGTACAGCATGCAGAGCAAACAAGCACACGATATATATATTTTTTTTACTGGATTAGAGTTGCATTCATGTAAAAAAAAAAAACTTTAAAAAACCTCATGTGTCGATATACAAGTAGTTTACAGTTGAATTCACGCCCATTTCCTTAAGGATTCACGTGAAAATGCATACACAACGGAAATGGCAACAAGGCAACGAAACACCCCCAACTTACATGTAGATTTTACCCAATCATTGTAGAACAATATAAAATGAAACAATACCGACCAGGGGTGTGGATTTCACACAAACGAAACAAACATGCAAAAGTGAGGTAGAGGTACTCATTTTAAGTCTCGATCATGAAGCCCCAAAACATGCACGGCGTTACATTATTATTTGCGTGCTCTTTACATCACCTTAAATGCAAAGACGGGGGACTCTGTCCATGCAACAAGGGCCATTGCTCTCTTGCCTGTGTGTGACGGGCAACTTTTTTGTTCAAATTCTGAAGGTGAGTGTGGATTAACGAAGAACACGAAGTCGTGAAAAACAATACCGATGGGCTCATCGTTTTCTCTCTCCTCTCTAAAGGTCACTTTCATCAGCCAAATCTTCCGAGCGCTGTCAGTTTCCACGCTGCGCCCCCACACCCACTCTCGCGTGGCCGAGTTCTCGGCTCAAGTTCACGTTCCCCTTATTAATAATGCAGAGTGTCCTGTCCTCAGAGTCTCCCCTCTCTCTATCTCTCTCTCTCTTTCTCTCTCCCCGCGATTGCCGTGGGCCTGTGATCTAACCACTTCTTGTTATGCTACCTCCGTTTTGGAACCAGCCAGTCTGAGGTGGAACTTCACGATCTTCGCGATGAACGTCCCCAACCTCATCTTGTGTCTTTTATCTTTGCCCAATTTCGTCGCGTCTTATCTCTGCTCCACTTCTTGATCCCTGACTGCAGGGCAGAGCAAGGTCTGGGTGATGGTGACACAGCCACCACGTGGGCAGGTGCAAATCGTTTGGCTAATCCCGCTCATGTCTGTTTTTTTTTTAAACTGATGTGCAGTTTGAAAGTCCAGGCGAAATACTTTGGCCGCGATGTTGGGAATTTTTGTTTAAGACGGTCAAAATCTCAATTATTATTTTCTCATCGATGAAACAAGGCTTATGAGACTATTGAAAGATGTCACAGTTCAGAAAGAAATGAGTTTGCCCTTCTTAATCTTACAGTAATTGAAGGTAGATCCCAAAATAACTAAACGGTAAAAAACAAACAAACCTTGAGGATAAACTGTTGCAAGTTTAGCTTCGGCATTGATCTTTATAATAGGGTAAAGATACCTATTGACAACGGGTGTTAACAATTCCTATTCATAAAAAGGTACCAGACTAGTTTTCCATCAAGCTTAGGTTTGATTTAGGTCTACGTTGAGTTCAATGGAAATACAAAATGGCAATCATCACTTTGGTTAGAGTATGACGTTTACTGTGTCTCAATTCCGCTCTGAAAAAAACACACTACACATAGACCATTATGCTTCACCAAAATCCACACGCCGTTATAAAACAACGTCCATGTTGGGCCCTATCCATACCAAGCAAATGAGAACCACAACGAGGCTGTCTGTCAGATACAGTCTGGTGCCTTGCTAAAAACCTCACGCCGAAGTCTGACCGTGGCCTCAGGGACCACACTGGGGCTACCGTGGTGTCGGATTACCCCCCCTGCTGCGGAAACAGTCTGTTTCAGCACTGGGAAAACAAGTTATGAAGTCTGGAATCTCATCCGGGAAGGTTGGGACAAAAATATGAACACAGAAATATGTTTTACAGAAGACACTGATTGCCCCCTCGAAATACATACAAAGGATGTTTTCATTTTTAGAAACCTTGGACTTTGACTGAAGGAAAATATTAGTAAAAAACTAGTGGGTAAGTCAGAAACGCGGAATAAAAAACCTTTCTCCAAAGTGAGAAAACAACATGTGACTGGTGTGTATGTCACTTCGTTCACCTCTAAACTCGCCTTATCACTATCAGCAACGCTTCACATAAAGAACATTGTTCACCATACGTCCCATGGTATGACCAGCAACTATCAAACTCAATTTAAATATCAATAGAATTTAGATAGAGCCCAATATAATTATATGCTTTTTAATTTGTGTAATTTTCCTTTCGAATGCGATTTGATTTTGTATGCGTGAGCCGTTCCAAAGAAACCCTAATATCAAAAGGATCTTGTGATTTCAATGACCGAGAGCGGCAAGAAAAAAAAAAGAAAAGAAAAAAAAGGATACCCTCCCCTCACGGATTAAATTTATTGCATTGGCCGGCAGAGAAACGGAATCCAATTAACTTTTTTCACTTTCTTTGTAGCTACTTACTAATAATATGATTTCTGTTTTTTTTTTTTTTATAATCTGAAGGACAAACGGCCTGAAGAAGACAGACGAAGAACATCTCGCCAAGGTCGTGCGAGCAAACCGGGAGGGTGCCATGACAACGGATATTATTCATTTACATACGTTTAATTTACATCTGAACAATCAATCTCGATATTATTATTATTATTATTATTATTATTTTTTTTTTGGGGGGTGGTCATAGAGCCCGGATTGTTCATCTCGCTGTTGTGTTTGGACAGCACATCGATGGCGAGTGGCGTTGGACGTTTGATAAGCATTTCTTATCCAAATTCCTCCGAGTCAATCGAGTACACAAGAAGGTATGTAATTTGTGTTGAGTAGTTCAAATTCCTCCACTCAGACTACCGCATGATGAATGCACTGACAAAGTAGAAAAAAAAATCCCTCAAACGATGGTACATTGTCAGGGCACGCAAGTATCAGTAGGCCTAACTCACTAATTCGTGATAATTTATTTGAAATGGGCACTGAATGTCTCTGAGAACACATGTATTATTTGGAGTGCCTGTACACATTATTCTTTGCTTAATTCTCTCGCGTCAATCAGTATTTTGTTGATGTCCGCGTTTTTTTAAAGAGAGACTGACGTCCGTTTTTTTTTTACCGCTGAGCGTATGCAAAACATTACAGTTTCAGATTGCAAAGTATCTTGCGAGAAATTACCCCAAACTATTTGTTGTCCTTTAAAGGAACATTACAGAATTGGTTTTTGCTAACAAAACAGTTGCTGGCAGTGTAAACACTTTATGTAATCCACCATATACATAAACTGACAAACCTGTAGAAGTTTGAGATCAATCAGCCATCTGGGTCACGAGAAAACAGTGAAAAACCGATTACACATTTTGCATGAAATCGTATAGATTCAACAAATGAATAAAACGCTCACTGAGCGATAAACTCCAATCGGCAAGTTAGTTTATTCATTTCTCATCAAATATGGCATTTCAGACAGAAATATTTCAAGGGATGTTTTCTACTATCATCATCATTAGACCGTGTAAGTTTTATGTAAATCTGTGATCAAAAAGTATATTTGTTCTTACCAATTCGGTAATGTTCCTTTAAGGCGAGTTACCCCTCGCAAGTATCAGTAGGCCTAACTCACAATTACCCATCGGGAAAAAAACCCTCACACAAACCGAAAAGCCCGGCAAGCCACCTTTAAATTGAAAAAAAAGAAGAGAGAAACATCTCGGGGAAATTGGAAAAAAAAGAGAGAGTCGGGTCTCGGGTCTGTGTCGGTGTTGAGTGGTGAATGATCCATCCGAAAGGGCCAGGTACATCGAGCGGTGGACTCGGCGCATCACTCTGGCCGACGAGTGACGGCAGGTGATTTTGGTGTGACTAGGCTTGCGGCGAATAATATTGTGCTGTATCAAACTGTACAATAGGCCTATTCTGTCTTGTTAAAACATACCGATTGTTTTTTTCTTCTTCCCGAAGGACATGAGTGTGGTTTTTTTAACAGATGATTAAAAAAAAAGTATGTCCACGGAGTAAGGTGACGTTTGTGTTTTTTTTTAGAAACACATTTTTTTATAAAATGAGATTTCAGCCTGGCAACGATTTTTGATACATTCTGTGCATGATCAAGAAAATATTATGAAATCATACTTTGAGAGATATTGGAGCAGGACAGACTGGAGGTGAGTCTGGGAACGATTGGGTTCAAACGATGAATATTAATTACCAGGGACAGTATATGAATTAGAGGGGGGGGGGGAGTGGGTCAGTGTGAAGGCCGCGACGTTGAAGAGACCGGAATAGGTATGGCTGAACAAGAAACGAACACCTGAAAGACATGCGTTCAAAATGTTCTGAAATGCTGACCTCTGAGCGGGTCAGTCATTGCGCGACGCCGTGATTCTGACGCTCAGCCAGGTATAGGAGTCCACGCGGCTCCTGATGTAACACGATACTGACAGTCGGCCTCTCTCTCTCTCGCTCTCTCTCTCCGTCTCTACCTTTCCACCGCGCCCAAGGTGCCCCGGGGCTAGGGGAGGGGGAATACCGCCTAATTGTAACACATGTAGGGATTCATGGATGATTAGACGAGAGTGGGTAAATTATCTGGCCGGGGCATAAATGGGGAGGGGGGGGGAAATTGTCCTCATTTTTTTTAAGGAGATCGATTTGACCGGACTAGCGAGGATTTGGTGTCAGTGCATGACGGCAGGGTGGCGAAGCATCATCCGTGGTCAAATCTCCACACCGGCTGAAAGGGATTGCGCTATTCTCGTTGTATACCCTTTTGATCGTCACACGGCATGACATGACGCGTTGACGCTCTATGACGCACTTTCAGCATTCTGTGCGTCTAAATGATGAGTTTACAGTTTAGGGTACCGGACCACAGAGCGGCCATCTCGCTAATGTATTACCTTCGAATCAAAATGAGGCCGAAAGGGGATACCAACTAGTCTGGCCTTTCATTCGATTAAGTACCGTAGCGGTCCACACGGGAGTGGTGCCGAAGTAGGGCACATAGATTATAGAGCATCTTGACTGACATACAAAACCCCAATGATGACAAGTCTGCAGTCTTTACCTGAGACAATATCCAGACCAACTCTGTCCCATGCCCCCTCTACCCCCCCCCGCCACTTCTCAAAAGAAAAAAGATAATAATACGCGGGAAATAGATCAGATTTCTGTTTCAAATTATCGGCTTATGGGAGGAATTGTGCCCGATTAGCAATTCGAAGACGTCATTACATTGTGGCTGTGGCTTCGCGATGCCATCTTGAAACCACCGTAGAGGGGGAACTTGTCAACTAGCTGATTCCATCCTTAGTCCAAAGTGCTAGCCCGAGCTTGAAGCTCGTTCCACATTAGCAACAGGTTAAGATTCACAGTCTTGTGGCAGAGTGAACTTGGCTTTGTTTGTACACAACACATTGGGGGTACATTGGACACAAGTGGACACGGACGTTATGTAGGAAAAAGAAAGACACCGATACATCTGGTTTACTACTCAACGTTATAAGAGTGCAGTCTTTGGAAAGAAGGTTCAAGTTTTATAACGGCATTCCTCTTTTAACAGCTAGGTCTAAATTCCCATTGAGGATTAGGTATTTTGTACATGAAGAATTCTCCTATACAATGAAGGTCGCATAAAACGATCATTAAGTTATATTGGTGGTGGAACAAGCCCCAAAATTGAGTCAAATGTTTCAAAACGGAATGCTTTGTGTTAAAAAAGAAGGAGTGTCTTTGCGTTTATTGTGTTGATTCATCCTGGTAATACGGATTGCTATGAGTGAGTGAACATAAGTTGAGGAGTGAGAACGATCATTATTCATAGTTAGTTTAAAATACTGGTAAGCACAGTTTTTTTATGTAAACCAATGCTAATTAGTCAACAAATTAAAACTTTGGTCATTCGATATGCCAGGACGTAAACAACGGAGTTTGTTTGGTGTGCGAGGCCAACACACCAGACAAATTTATTTTGCGGTGACAGGTTTTGTGGTGATCTCGTGACGTCACATTTTGACCCCGCCTTGACCCACATCCCGTGAAGTTTATGTGAACGAAAACTAACCACAACTGTAATGTATGGTGGCCCCGAAGGGACATAGTAACGACTGTACTACTCACTAGCGGTTGTATATCTCGATAAAATCATTTAAAAAAAAAACCACAAGAAATTGAAACAGACTTAAAATAGCTCACACACATTAAAAAAAAAAAAGAAACATAAAAAACATCCATACCCGCAACAAAATTCCCCGCGGGAGTTGTCAGCTCTGGTGCCACAACTCCGGGTAGCCCCCGTCCCTTCCTACATTCTCTCTCCCCACCCTGGAATGACTCCAATCCCCTCTAGTCCCGCACTGGATCGGTCTCATTCACAGTGACAGGTCGGTGGTGGTTGGGGGGGGGGGGCTTCTTTGGTGTGGGGGTGAACAGGTTGGCGCCCAGGACAGACATGTTTCGGATACGAGGACGAGTTCGTGTATTCCCCCTTCTCCTATATCAGAAGAGGGGTATATCGGTAGCACGCTCGCGGGGGTGTTCATTATCAACAACCCCCCCCCCCTTCCACGGTCTTGTCGAATCAGACCCCGTATACGAAGCCGTCTCATTGATTGCCGGAGACTGTTCAGGAAGGCCGCGGATTGGAGCTCCTTTCCCCCCAATCTCCTCTGTGTGTATTTGATTCTGGGCGGGTGCATTTGTCATATTTCTCTCTGTCGGCTACATTATGAAATGACACATTCGTGATGGGTCGTTTTGTTCGCTGTTTCCCCCCTTCCGATCCTACTGATTGATTGATTGATTGATTGATTTGCGATGTTTTTTGAACAGCTCTTTAGTTATAAGAACAAGTCATGATCAATTATCGTTATTATAAACGCAACAAGGAAATATCGATCGTGTATTGAGGTTATTGATCCCAAACTAGATAAACATTTATAAAAATATTTAAACGCAGTTTGTTTGCGTTGCTTGCAATAATTAAAACCTGCCTCAGCCCGGGTTCTTTACGCGAACAGTGAAAGCGAAGCCACTTTTGGTGACGCAAACCCTCAGTATAGGCCCTAACTGTCCCTACTGTGACGCAATAATACTCCATTCTCTTTTTCGCATTTTCAATGAATTACCAACCGGGCCTACCACTGCTTAAATACGATCAAAAACTAATTACGACATTATATTTTAACGAGTACCCAGGATTAGGACCTTTTTGTGCTGGGAAAAAAACCCACACAATTCAATAGTAATAATTGTCAGGATTAAAGTTTTGTCCTTAAAATGGACTAAAACATGCAACCGAGTGCACTGTTTTTTCCCCCACGGCTCGTTGGGTCTCGGTCCTTATAACTTTGCCATGGTATTTACATAATCCATGTCATGTTAACGACCGATATGTTTACAGTGGTACCCCCCCCCCCAGATATCTTCCTTCCATCCGCCCGGGGTCGTGTTTCATGACGGTCTAAAACATCGCTTGGGGGCAACTCATTAGCGTTGCACATTGAAAACGGATTCCCCGCAGGTGACTCGTGGACCCCATCGTCATCGTCATCAGCATGTGTGATTTCTCTCTCCATCTCTCTCTCTCTCTTTCTCTATCTCAATATCTTGTCTCCCTATCTTTGATATCCTAGGTGTTATCGTGACATATTATTTGGTTTTTCTGTTCTTCATTAGTCTGTCCCAATCACTTGACTCTCGCTAGATTTATCACCATGCAATCTCTCGAATGTCAGGTGCCCCCCCCCCCTTGTCTCTCTCTCGCGGCTATCGGGCTCAAAGCCTGGATTTCGGCCGTGGTGTCGCTGATACCATATAGCGAGATTGTATCGTGTCTTTTTTATTGCGTCTCGCCCCAAACAAACACACAGTTTAGAGTCTAAAAGCCTAGTGGGTACAATTGTCTTGGAAAATACACGGCTGTTGATATTGTCTTTGTTTTTAAAGTGGGACTTCCGTTGTAGAAATTAGGTCAAGTGTTAGATATAACAAGTCTCACGTTGAGGACCACAATGGACATAAGTCTTTCATTTTGTGTGTGAGTTATTCTCGGCATTCGCTATTTTTTCTTGTATTGTGTTTTTTTTCTTTTCTTTCTGGTATTTTAGTGGTTGCACTTAAAAGTGCTACCACTATCTTCCTTTGTTTTATCTATCAGACTAACACGGTTACCTCTATCATTGTATTTTGGTTAAGTTATTCTTATTTTTTATTTCGACTGTCTTATTTTGTGTACATGTGAAAGTATTCTCTTTTCGGTTCCTCCCTCTACCCGAGAAAGTAAAAAAATAATAATCAAATACATTTAACAAACCGTTTGATAAAGTCAGTTTATCGTAGAGTGAACATATTTAGTTGAAATGAATTTTAAAATTTGTCCCTTTCTCTAAACAAACCAATCAACAACAGTAATGCATCATCCATTCAATGTACAGTTTAGTTGAAATGAATTTTAAAATTTGTCCCTTTCTCTAGACAAACCAAACCAATCAACAACAGTAATGCATCATCCATTCAATGTACAAATAAATATCTTTTTTTTTCAATGTGTGTTTAGTATCCAAGGTACATTACTTTGCCGAATGGATTGTAATATCTCAATTGCGGTTGTACGATCATCCATTTTCTTTTGATAACAATTCTTATTAGGTACACTTAAATTGAAGCAATTTGCGGTACCTCACACCTCCCTTGAATATTGAGAGTATACCTCACAATGACTGAGGTTCGTGGAGAAATCTTGCCCAACAAACCTGTTGGGTACTTCCATAAATAGACCTTTTTCCAAGGGGTCACTTGGGGTGTAGACTCAAACAAAGACCAATATTTTGGCATGCACAACTCTGTTTTAACTGAATAAGTAATTATAAGAGGATGTAGAAATGGCAATATGTGTAAAAAGAACCCCCTCAACGAATATGTATGTAAACAACGAGCAATCGTATTCAACCGAACATGAGGCACTCCCATTGTCCTCGAATGTGACGACTTCCATTTGAGGTACACCCAAACAAAGAGACGAAATGTTCGGGGTACCATTTCTCCCCGATTCGGAGAGTATATACCTCAAGTTCGGAGTCTCCCCAAAAGTCAAAGACAGAGCTTATACAAAATAGCCTGGTCTAAATAAACCGCGTAAAATAGGTTAATTGAGATTACCACTGAATGCTGCATGCAGTTGCAGTCGGATGTGAGTAACTCTCAAACGAAGTCAATTAATTAAAAGGCAAAAGATAAAGAGGAAAGATCGGCGCTTGCCCTAAATATATTTACAGATCGCAGTTTATCTTGTCATTGGTTTACATGACACATCTAAGTGAAAAGGCCATGGATGTATATCGAAGCATATAGGTTAACGGTGCTGTGTACTTTTTTTTAAAGGATCTCTGTTTGGTCAGGGACGGGGTGCGAACTTTGTTTTTTTAATGTAGAGATTTAAAAAAAAGAAGCTTTTAAACTTGGCATGAGGCTGCAGCCCTATTGTTATGGTACCGGTAAGACTGTTTTTTATTTTTATTTTGCAGGGCATTTTGAGGGCGGAGGAGGGGGGGGGGGCCAATAAATACGTATTTTTTTTACCTCCTTTACTTCGAGTGGTTATTATTAGTATTATTATTATTTATTCGGCCAGTGTCAAAAACAAATACATACAAGTAGAACAAAGGATAATAAGACTTAAAAAAAAAAAAAAAAAAGGTAATACAGGGTAACTAGAGGAGCGGGATTAGACAAAAGGGTACAGGACAGGGGTTGGCCGGGTACTTGGATGAGGGGTGGGGGGGGGGGTCTTGTAGTCCTGCCCGGGCATAACGACTACTAGACTGTGCCTTAACCTATGGTTTATCTCCAGATACAAAAAATCAGACTTTAGCCAGTTGCAGTCTAAATTTAAAAAAAAATAAATTTCATTCAAGGAAGTCTGCCCGCTATCACTACACTCTAAAAAAAAACTTCCGGGTCACTGAATTGGACCGGGGTCCGGGTGTCGTGGGGGACCTGACCTATATAATGGGTCAGTATGACCCCGGAATCTACTGTGTCAAAATGACAAAGAAATGGATCGCAAAAAAAAAAAATGAATCCGAGTTAAAAATCCCATTTTTTTAAAACCACATTCCGGGTCAAGCCTGACCAGGAAAGGGGGATCAGGCCACCCTGGGACCCCCGGGGTCAGGCCATCCTGGGACCCCCGGGATCAGGCCACCCTGGGACCCCGGATTCCGGGACAATTCTGACACGGTAGTATTTTTTTAATAATGTGTAATGTTGGTTTGATATGTATATATATTTTTTTCGAGAACGAGAGTACTTTATAGAGAGGGGGAAATACTTGGAGAAGAGAAGAAAAAAAAAGTTGCCAATGAGAGTTTCAGACTTCGAGGTTGAGCAGGAGGACAAGTTGGATGACAAATCCTATACTTGATTAAGACTCGGAAACCCACCCGTTAAAAAAAAAGTGTAAGTTCACTTCACGGTGGGTGCCACGCTGATGAGGGAGACAGTGACACCGGGAGACGGATAGTTTCTCTCAATTAAAAACAAAAAAAGAGAGAAGAAGATCCCAATCACCAACCCTGATGCCCCATAAAGATTTGGAGTGGAGAGGGGGGGGGGGGAAACAAATATCTCAACAAATTCGCGTGACATTAATAACTTTTCACAGGATACGCGGTACCATTTTGCTAATCCCCTCCTCTCCCCACCAGCCGAAATGAGCTCTCAAAAAAAAAAAAATCAGTTAATTTCTGGGTCAATTTCGAAAGCTTTACATCAACCTCCTTTAAGGGAGGGGGGGGGGGGTTGGGGGAGACAGTGTCACCTATTCAGGGAAACTCAAACAAATTACGCGATGGGATTACTCGGGTGGCACCATTGACACTGTACGGGAGTCACAGACGCAGATGGGGGACCTATTTGTCTCACTTCTTCAAATCCTAAATGTCACAATTGTGTCACATCTGTCTTGTGATAGATAAAAAAAGATAACACGAAGCACTCTGGTAATCAGTGGCTGCTTGCGTTGGTGAGTTGCTCGCTCTTTTTTGTTGTGTGTGTGATTTGATTTCATGTTCACTACCCTACGGAGAGACCGAGAACAAAACAGAAAAGGGAAAACAAAGGGTCTCCATAGGGAAATTCTAAAGACTGGGTTGCTCCACAAGGAATTTGGTGTACAACGTCTATGGGAGGTTCTGAACTACAGGGACAAAGGAAAGAACAAAAGATGTCTCCACAGGGATGCAAAAATAGGAATGTGTGTGTGTGGGTGTGTGTTCGTTTATTTTCAAGGTGTGTTATTAGTTCTGATTAGGGTGTCGAGACTTCTTGGTGGGATGCTTACTCTCTTTGAATCAAGATAAGGTACAACATTGACGAAGTGGGACAAATTATTATGTATCAGCTTGCCCCCCCCCCCACTTCATACAAAGATAGGCCTATACATAATTCTAACTGTAATAATTACGGCTGATATATTTTTGTATAATTACGGAATACACATACCCTCTTTGAATCAATAGATGGTTATAGCATAATTGTCTTTTAAAAAAATGAAATCTCGTTTACGTGCACATCATTGGTAAGATTGCAAATATACATGTTTACAGATATGTACACCTAGGGGCCTAACTCACACGGTATAAAAAGATGGTCAGCCGAAAAAAATTCCCTCGAAATATCTGAGCCCCAATGACTGCCATACACAGACTGAGTAAAACAAGAATTAATCTCGCAATCCGGTATTTTAAACCAGTGCTAAACGGTGATGGGGCATTTCACTATTTCTTCGTGATTTCGATGACCGATTGAGCTTAACACGTTCACTAAGGATTGTTATGTCATGTACATGTAATGTGCTGGGTCACATTAAGTGTGGATACATGGTCTTTGACAATTACCAGTTTTGTGTTTGAAAAAAGAATGAATTTAAATGGAAAATTACTTGGACCGTGTCATTGAAAAAGCTATATATACCGGTGCCTTTTGAGTAAAGTAAAAGCAAATGCTTATCGGCAGGGTCACTTCCGAGTACAAGAAAATCTTGACAATTTTTGAGGACAGGGGCTCAAGTTCTGTTGTCAAACTTGTCAACTTGTGATGTCATCTGTTACATTATTACCATCCCAAATGCAGACCGAGAAAAACTTGTTTTCAATTCAATAACAAAATCAAGAGGAAGAGGAGGTGCACGGCTGCCCAATTGAAGTTTCTCTCCCGAGTTGTGCACTCACACGCCACTCTTGACAAAACGCGGCTGTGTACAAACTCGACCTTCCAATCTAATGAAAGATCTGCGTCTTGGGCCCAATTTCACACAAAAAAGTAGCTACGCACAACAAAATTATGCTGAACAGAAAAGGTTACCAGCCAAACTGCCATGCCACATGTACAGCTTGTGACTGGTAACCTGCTAATCTCTGCTTAGCAGAAAATTGATGAGCAATTTTTCTGCTTAAACTTCTTATGAGAGCTGTCCAACAGAAAACATTGCTTAAAAAACGTTTATTTGCCCTTATTCAAACAACAAACACGGGCAGGGTACCAGGCACATATACTTCAGACTATAACATGGCATTTGGAAAGTATGGTGGTAAACCTCTTCTCGCTTAGCTAGCAAACCGTGCTAAGCCAGCTTGATGAGATTGCGGTCCCGGGTCATGCTCCGGGGAGATCGAGTTGTCTCCGAAAGACTGACAGGCCCTGACATATTAACAGCTGCTCGGATGAAATGACATGGCAGCTCATGTTAACTATTTGTATTCCATGTTGTGTTGTGTTGCGCAGCCCGATTTGATTGCATATCACTAACCATTATCGATACACCATGTGGGGGCTTTGAAATATCGGATATGTATTTAAGTGTATTATCAGGCAAACTCGCCCCGAGCAGAGGCTATTACAGACACCCAAGGTGCAGAACTGCAACAATTGGAACAAAACAGACGACAAGGGAAAGATAGAAGTACGAACCTAAATTCCTCTTGAAACAGTCTCGATCAAAGGACAGAGGGAAATATGCACTTGGCAAGAAATCTTAGATTAGCATGGCGACAAAAATACAGAAGCACCTATAAAGGTTTGCTGCGGAACACAGTGCCAAATTGGGCTGCAAAGCAAGCCAAAAAATAAAACACAACTCTTTACATTTTACACTGCTTTTTAGAAGGGGATTGACCACCGAGCAGAAAACTAGTCAGTGATTGTCGATCGTGTTTGATCGATCTTTTTATAAAGAGATGTCTGTGCACTGTTGTTAATACACCACCAGAATCAGAGACGAGCGCAGACGGAGGCCCGCTGGTGGTATGCACGGAGGGACGTACGTTCAACCTTGAATTCAACCTTGACCGTGACTGTTTCATTAGTCAGGCTTGAAGGTGACGAATAACCGGCTGAATGTGTCAGAGTATTTCGAATCACGACTTAGGCTTGGGAACAAGGTTGCCTCCTCTGACAGATTGGGACTGGGGTGGAGGTGATGTGGGGGTAGGGCGGGGCAAGGCTGGGGAGGGGGAGGGGGAACTTGGCTTATAATACACTGAGGGTTGTTTACAGCAGGGGTTAACACTGGAAGATTGGGGACACAACTTCAATTTCTCCCTTCCGGGCTGGGGTGGGGGCGGAGGTCGTACAGGGTTGATGATTTGATAGATCCAAAACTTACATACATGAGAAGGGGAAGTTCATTCACGGCAGACCTCATAAGCCACAATTATACCAACGAGCAAGCAACGTACTTTACTAAGAAATTTACAGAAAAGAGTGCACCATTGCGGGAAAAAGTGCGCATTGCGAACAGAGTGCGCAATGCGAAAAAACGAGCGCGCACCTCTCACATTGTTGAGTATCGTAACAAAGACTTATGTAATAATAATATCAATCGTGACATTCTGAAGAAGGTTTTATTGAAGGGTACTCCCAACGTCGTATAGCAAATCGACAAAATTATGCAGTCTGTCATCTCAGAATGCAAGATTTGAAAAAAACAGATCAAAGCCTCCACGGACTTTGTGTACACTTTGTGTCTGCAAAACCTGTGATCAACGCGAATCTTTTTTGAAAGAGTCCACGTGATGTCACGAGTGACGTCATCTTGAGTTCTAGTTCAACTTAGTGGCCATGAACTCTGGCGGATGGTCGTCCAAAATAGACCAAAACTGTCAACAAACAAAGTTCCGAAGGGAACAGTAATACCCCCAATCTGATACCAGAGGGTACCAGTCTGCTTATTAAACTAGAGTTCCTTGTGATCCAGCGATCATTGTCATTGTTGGTCTGCATTTTTGCACTTGACACAACAATGATTCTTTGGTTTCGAAAAAAAACAAAACACACCAAACACTTAAAACGTGTTCGACGACCTGGTATCGATTCCACCTTCATACATACCGCGAATGTAAACGGTGTATCGGGTAGCTATCGTGCATTCAATTACAACCGCTCAATGTTTACCGATTTGTTTGTGTACATTGATGTCTCATTTACCAAGAGGGTAAAAGCATCGATCCGCACACGGTGTTTCTAACCCTCTCTCAACCCGATTAATAATTTGGTGGCAGCGGCGTTGTTTCAATTTTCCCCGGGTTTTCGGTTACCCGCCGGCCACGGAATGAGGCCAAAAAAGCCACAACGCACGACTCTCTCCTTTCAATCAGCGGTCTTTTGAACTCCGCCGAGAAGCCCGGCTCGGTACATGAGCGCGGGTTCTCCCCGAGTTTTGGCGCGTAAAATTCGGACATGATTATCAGTGCAGCGTGAAATCCCGGTCGGGAAGGGGGTCGTGGGTCCTCACAAGACAGACGTGTTGATTGGACCGGAGATCCCGAACTTGTCAAAGTACACTGTTGATGATTGGTCGGCACGCAGCTTCGCGGCGCTTCCATCTCCCGGGGTTTGCAACCCCTGGTAAGGAGGATTACACCTCGTACTCCAGGGATATTAAGGGTAAACTCGAACCCGGAGCTTAGAGAGCGAAGTGAGTGGCTCACCTAATTGGAAGCCTGTCAAAGATTTCGCCCTCAGAGATGAAGAAATATGGAGACTGTGTCTAATTTTGAAAAAAGAAACTAAGTCACCATGACTCTATTGAAGGCAGTTATAATTTCCTCAGGCGTGCTCAATCATTTTGCAAGTCTTACGCAAACTCATCGGTGATGGCGCTCTCCTAACCAACGTAAGTGTTGAGTATTGTGGAAGACTTGAAGATGACAATTTTTTTATTTAGCCTAACTTTCCTCTCAGCTTATTATACCACAGCCAAAATCCATAAGCCATCGAATTTACTTGCAATTTGCCGACAATGCTAAAGGGGAATTTTTGCATAGAATGCCTTCAAACGCGTCGGGGAAAATGTCACCTTTTTGTGGATATGGTTTCCGAGCTCGTACCATGCCATGACAAGATTGTTGGCTGTTTCCTGTTTTAACTGTCAATCAAGAGGACATGTAACAGTCATCGATAATTGTGTTGGATTCTTTGAGATACACAAGTTTATCAAGAATGTTTCCTATAATATGGTTTGGTGCGTTTGTTATATTGACAACTACACTGTCAAAATGTGATTCAACATCACTGCTACCTGGCTTGAATTTAGGATTTCATTTTTAGAGGGAATAAAAGTAGGAAATACCTAGGGATTGATTACAACACATTTTTTGACACCATAGACGCAGATGGTCACTGGTTCGAGTCCCACAAGGGCAGCCTGTGGGTTCACTCGGCATTTAGCGCTCCTCGACTACGTATAAGTGAGCGAGTCAATTCCAAATGCAATTGTCCAATATGCCCCCTCCCCCCCCCCGATGCAAGAATTCAATCATTCACAAGTGAAAACTAATATTGACTGAATCCAAAAATAATTGAATGCCATGACATTTACAACAATCTCCGATAGTTGTTCGTATAGCCGAACTGAATTCCCAATCCGTCGGTGGGATTTAGAGAAAGAGAGGAGAGCCGGGGACTCGATGAAACATTGTTCCAGTGTACCTTCACCGGCGTAATCGCACTCGGGGCTTGAGAGAGTGGGGTCCGAGACTGGAAATACTGTCGAGTGTACATATCACCCCCTAATCCATGGACTCTAGAAATATGACTGAAATATTAATACACACATGATAAGCCTTCCCCCCCTCATGCACGCTGCATATGTATCTGCACTCGTCATCAGTGCCCAGTCGGGGCTGGCGTTGACAGCACACGTCATCGGCTTGTCAACCATGGCGCCTTAGTGGGGCCCAACTTCCACCGTCCTCCTAATCGGCAATTAGCCCTGGAATGGAAGGCTAGGGGAACCCAATAAGTTCAGTCTTTCCCCCCCTCGTTCAATAACAGACTTCTTCTCGTTGGCTGTCTTGTTGCTCTCGTCCAACAACCCCCCCCCCCCTCTTCGCTTTACAACTCGCTCCACTTCTATTACAAGTTTGTGTTACGCTCCGCTTCTGTAAAACCGCTTGGACATGACCTCCGGTGTGACCCCGCCGGCGGCTGCGGTTGGCCTATCAGGGCGCTCGTACGTCCGCCGGTAACTATTTCCATCCAATCAGAGGGGTTGTTTATAGCCCTCCAGGGGGAACCGGGGCTATTATATCAATGGGTTTTTGTTTTGTCTAAGTACTTCTTAATAGCTATTTTCTTTCGGCCAGTCATCTCCCCGTCGGGGGCCTTTTCTCTGTGCATATCTATTTGGGGTACTTTTTAAATATTTTATTACGCAGAACATTGTTGATCATTCCCACCTTGAACACTCAGTCATGTACGTACTTTGTAGGGGAATTTGTAGTGGACGGTAAACTGTTCGACTTGGCAGACCGGCAGTATTTCAAAAACACATGACATGTCTGTCTCATTATACGGAAGCCCAACAAACTGTAAACTTTACATCGCGTGTGAGAAATTAAAGCATTGATTTTCCTCTCGCGACTGTTTGTAGAATAATAATTTAAAAACAAATTCAACCCATACTTTTTAAGAATCAAGGAGCAGGGCTACTGAGGAAAATAATAAAAAACAAAAAATAAACAGCCAAATAAAGGTGAAAATGTAAACTGATTGTAAATGCTGCTGAACCCCCCAAAAGACGAGTCGACATCACTACTTTGTAGTTTTCACTTTGTGTAAGTGAACAGCTCCAAAAGTCATTATGGGAGAAACGGTACATAATATCGTCATCGCTCTGACATTAGCGATACCATGTGGTATCCGTGTGGGTGTGTGTGTGTTGTGTGGGGGGGGGGACACCAGCGAACAAGGGTTCAGAGCATGACGCTAGCACCAACGTTTACTATTGCGTGTGTGATGTGAAATTATATGTGCTATTCTCGTTTGTAGATGGAGCTTGCATCTTTCGCTGAAATGTTTCCAGATGTATAGCCCACATAAATAAATGTTTTCACATGAATCGAGGGATGACGGACAAACGGTGTTTGGGCTGACAGTTTTTGCTTTCTGATGTCACTGTAGCCATTTTGTTCGAGTCGGAAGACGTCATGATTGATTTTCGCTCAGGTTTACGTGCGTATTTTTGTAACGGCCCGTTGCTTGTTGATTGGTTTTAAACTTTCAGATTGTTGTGCACCACGCTGCAGTTCAGTCGGCAATTTTTTTTTTATTTTATCGGCACTGACATCAAGTATATACATAAATTACTAAATAACAAACAAACAAATCGTCAAATTATACATCCTGTCGTTGTCAACCCTTAATGCATGATTAAAAAATAATTCGACGACAACAAACAGTTTTTTTTATAAAGTGCAAAATTACAGTGAAGTCTCAAAGCGCTTTTGGAAAGTCAAGAGAGAGAAAACCAGGACTGTAGAACACAAAAAATTACAGAAAATACAGACAGAACCCAAAAATGCATACAATGAAAAATACAAGTTATTTCACAAAAAAAGATATGTCTTCAAAAAAGACTTAAACTGTTTTTAGAGAGGAGCTTCCTTTTATATTTTTGGGGGTGTGAACTCCAGAGTTCAGGAGATGCAACCTGAAAGACCTTTTGCCCACATGCTTTGGTGGTGGCTGGAAAAGGAGTGAGGAGATTTTGCGAGCCAGAACGAAGATTTCTAGTGGGACAATAGTCGTGGATGAATTCTTTGAGGTATTGAGGAGCTATACCATGTTTGCATAGGTGTAGCCATTATTTACATTAAACCATGATTGCGTAGGCTACATGTAGGTTCCACCTTTGATTTGCTGTGCTGTTGGTATATCGTATAATGGGGGAACGATTTTGGAGCCAAATGGGGGGGGGGGGGCGTTCGTGGCCTGCAGGGATTTTAATATTGCGCAAAATGATCATTTGACATTTCCGAAGCGACATTCTCAAGTTTCCAGGAATTATTGAGCAATATTTAGAACACAGTCGAAGTTGACTCCATTCTGTCACAATTAATTCAGCGTCGCTCCAGTGCGATGCGGCAGCCCACACTCGTCAGAGTTTATAATTATTTAATCACTTCTTTTTTTTCTCTCTTGCCTGATAAGAATTGGTAATTTGCTTTTTAATTAATGGCTTCCAGTTAGTCTGTATACGTTCAATCACTCGTACACAATATATTTCTCTGTTTGGGGTGTGGGGGGGGGGTCGGGGTTTTGGGATATGAGCAGTCACAGGAGGATGGCAGAGGAGGATATTTTCAAATTAGAATAATTTGTGGAATAAACTTTATATTTCCGATTGACTTTCCGGGTTAGTTTTAAAAATTCACGAAGTTTAAACTTTGAATGTGTTGATGACACTTACCAAAATACAAGTTACGCATGTTTCTGTCGAGCATCTGTATACCGCTCAGGCAGATTCGATATTGCGTCACGGGACCTGTAATCCAGAAATTAAATAACGGAGAAAAGCAAGTTAATACACAGTTGCATATTTTGAATTGTGCAAAATTGACATGTCGTCATCGCGTTAAGAACTACGCCGATGGTCTTTTAAAGCACATGTTATAAACACTGGTAATTGTCAAAGACCATGGCCAGTATCTGCCGTTTCTGTGTCCCCACAAATACATGGAATAACAAACTTGTGAAAGTTTAAGCTCAATCGGTCATCGGAGTCATGAGAGAATAGTTTTTTTTTAAAAAATTCATTCATGTTTTCAAACATCAGGTTTTGGACACGCGAGATCAAGACTATTTGTTTTAATCATTTCCCGAAACTACAGCATTTCGAGCAACACTATTTCAAGGGAAGTTTTCCACCATGACCATCTTTATACCATGTAAGTTATGTGCAAATCTGTGAACATTATTTTTTGTTAATCTTACCAAAGTTGGAAATGTTTAAAGGCATGATATAGATTCCTCACATGGTGTAGTCCAACATATGCATAAAATGACAAACCTATGACAATTCTGGCTGAATTGGTCATCGAAGTTACAAGAAAATACTGACACGAAAACCACCCTCGTTGCGTAGAATCGTGTGCTTTAAAATGCCTCAGATTCAAATATTTGAGTGAGAAATTACCTCTTTCTCAAAAACTACATTACTTCAGAGGGAGTCGTTTCAAACACAATGTTTTACACTATCAGCAGCTCTCAGGTGCTCCTTACCAAGTAAGTTTTTATGGTAATGTATTTCTTGAGTAAATACCGCTGAAAGTATCCACTGCCTTTATTAGACTTGCTCATAAAAGAAATAGTCCTCTTGCATGATGTCATAAGCTTAAAAGAGCGCCCTCACTGCGGTCAAAAGGGAGACCTATCATTGATTTCACAAAGAGCTGAAGATTGATCTTAAGATGTGTATTGATCTTGACTGCTAAGCAAAGTGTGATGTCACAATATAAATCACCATGGCAATAATTATGAAGCAACTCATCTTTGGATTAATTTTAGTGCTTTGTGAAATTGAGCCACAGACTCGATCACAATGCACACCGAAAAACAAAGCACACCACAATTCCCAATTTGAAGCAAAATTATAATTCAGTACAATGCACCACTAATGTTTTAAAGGAACAAATGCGAACACAATTCATCTATAAGCAACAATAAGTATTAAAACTCAGGTCTTTTCCTGATAATTTTTGCAAAATTGTAAATTAATTTGTTCGTCTGCTAATAGCTAGCTGTAGAAGCGATTATGAGTTGCCCGTGGCCATTATTGCCCACCTCAGAGTTTCGCCGATGAGGTGATTTCACCGAGAGTAAAACGGAGATCACGTGCAGAAGTTATATATTTTCAACACTTAGGCCTATTCCTTTAATATTCTGCCTTTTTTTTTTTAATTACAGCTCTCGGTACACGACACATTCGTCAAAGCTCCGTCTCGTATTCAAGTCCACGAGAAGTGAACACCGGGTGAGGGGGATTTGGAGGAGCGGGGACTAGCGGCTAAAGACATCACCCACGCCGCCTCATCCAGGCAGGTGGCAAGCTAAGATTCGACGGCTTTTGTTTCTTCTTGATGACGGTGAAGGGGAAGGCTTAGCATCAGTCGGAATCCTTCCGGATACCCCCACGCGCCACTCCCGGTCAGTGTCAACTAATTTCACCGGAGATGCTTAGCGAAAAAGTGCCGGTCGGCGGGGGAAAAAAAAAAACACAGAGAAACGGTACCAACAATCGCCCAGGCACATCGCAATGTTTATCGGCTCCTCAAAGCTGTGATCGAAGCAAATACATTGACACAAAGGGAAAGCACGTCAGTGAATATTTGAAGAGCAGATTCGTTGCTTTTATTTTACAAAAAAAAAAACCCACCACACAACAACATGTTAAGATGTAAGCGAACTTTGTGGTAAGTTTTCGTGGAGAAACCAAAATAGGGGATTAAGGGCATGCACGTTCATACACAAGCTTTAATATTTCGTTTGCGGAAATCGCAACAAGCAACCATGATTTTTGTCGGGGTTTCAGAGGGGTATTTCCTTGACTTTATAACAGTGTTTCGGCGTACATAATTTGTACGGACTAGATGATTTGTGCTATAGGTGTGAGCTTTACAATCTGAGCGCCTTCAGGTTTGAACTAATCCTCCCTTATTTCTCGATAATTGTCAACCCTCAACTTCGTCTTTAAACCAACAACAGTTCCACTCATTCCAGAGATGGTAACTTTAAAATGGCTTAGCAGTGTTTTTTTTTTTTACGCTTAGCAGATTTGACGCAAATCCGCCCAGGTGTTTGCTCCGGGGCAACGATGCATTTCTCCAATAGTGGCGAATCAAAAAAACACAAGGGGGAGTTCGAAGAGGCGGGGATCAGCCCGGATCAACATCAGCTGGCCTGCTGTGTGACAATATTGCCCGAATCTACGGGGGAAAGTCTCGCACTTGGCACGCGGGGATTTTCTCGCGAGATGCGCTCGTTCAATGTTCGTCCCTTTGTATAAAGCCGTCGGATTGAGAAAGTGCAGGAGTGATTCTGTTATTGGACGGGGCTGCATTAAAACTCTGTCACGATGACGTATGGACGGGGGTATCGCTCCCGACTCGAGCTTCATTGGAACTGATTGCATAGTCATGGACGATTGAGGTGTTGTCTATATGTCATAGATTGTGGATTAATTACAGTGTTTAAAAGTTGTCAGTACAGAATTCACAGGAATGCAAATTAAAAACCGAACCCCCCCACCAAAAAAAAAAAGAAGAAGAAGAAGAAGAAGAAAGATAATGAAATAAATAATATATAAACCATAATTTAAAGCAGAGGGAGTTTCAGCACACCATTGTCTGTGGGGTAGAGAGAACATCGCCGACAGTTACAATGTCTCACCAAGCTGTCTATACAGAGTTGCCGACAAAATTGCCAGACGGCAAAACAAAATTGGCAAAAATTAATTCACGATATGCTAAGATGTTAGGATTCCGAGCGGAAAAAACCCCCCTCATGTTGATTGTATTGCTATATATACCAACATTACACCATGCTTCTTGACGACTCATTTAATTATCTCAGTATCAAGTTGTCACCCCCATCCCCCCCCTCTCTCTCTCCTCTTCTCTAAAATCAGTTTGGGTTATCATGCCCCTCTCTTCTGTTTGAATGATTGCACTCCCCCCTTTCTTTCGTCCTCATCCCCGCGGTTCCATCATACTTTTATTGGACGGGTGTTCGTACGCGCCCAACTTGCTCCTGCCATTGTTGTCCATTCATCCCCACGTGTGACATCAGTGCAACGAGGCGTTGCTTAACATGCGCTTAACAAGATCAGTAATGTTGTGCGTTTGTAACATTTCTAAAAGGATTAGAGCGGTATGAGCCCCTGCACTTGACCTTGAGCGACTCAATCGGCGCCCCATAGAGAGGCCCATCAGAGCGCTAAGCTGCTCATGCCCCACTGGCGCTAGACTTGCGCCAGTCGACGGGGGCCACCAGTGCGGTGCAGCAACGTCCGAGTTCAAATCCGAACACAGAGGAAGAAGCTCATCATGATCCAAGATCCAACCAACGGGGAGCAGTGCAAACTTGTTTCGTCTACTAACTGCCGTGTTTTTGTTGTTGTTGTTGTTGTTGTTGTCATTGTTGTTGCTATTGTTGTTGTGGTTGAGTTTTGTTGTTGATGTTGTTGTTGTAGTTGTTGTTGTGGTTAAGTTGTTGTTGTTGTTGTGGTTAATTGTTGTTGTTGTTGTGGTTAAGTGTTGTTGTTGTTGTTGTTGTTGTTGTCATTGTTGTTGTATTGTTGATGTGTTGAGTTTGTTGTTGATGTTGTTGTTGTAGTTGTTGTGGTTAAGTTGTTGTTGTTGTTGTGGTTAAGTTGTTGTTGTTGTTGTTGTGTTGTTGTTGTTGTTGTTGTTGTGTTGTGGTTATGATAAAGTTGTTGTTGTTGGATCTGTTGTTGATTGTAGGCTGCAAATGGTGTTCAGCAACTTCAAAGAATTGATTTTCATAAAAAGTGTCCTGGATTTTTTTTAAATCTGAGCTTTTATGATAAAGGCTGCCCTGCAAGTTCCCTTCATTTTGCAAAAACCATGGCACGGGCTACAATGTGCATATGACTAAATCAGTTCATCTGTTTAAGACACGGAGTGGCTGTGGCTATTTGCTAGTGGCTTAGTGGGTGGGACAACTGCTCGTGCTAGAGTGGTTATGGGTATAAATGGGTGCATGCATAGGTTGTAATATTAATACAAAACACACAAACACACAAAGCAAAAATAAATAACGGCAATTTTGATTTTGGAATATTTCCTCGCTCTATGTTCTAACAAATTGCTGTACATCAAACAACAAACACACACCCCGAGAAAAAAAACACACACACCAAAAAAACCCATAAAGGTCTCAACTTTCAACGGACTAGTGCAAGTCCATTTAGAAGATAATGTGGAAATTGATCCCCCATGTGTTGCATGCATGCACCGCTCAAAAGGCACGAGTGCAACATGACGTTATGTACTTGTCGCCAGCAGACTCATCGTGGCAATCAAATTCCGTGTAATTGATAAGAAGTACTTAGTAAATTATAAATACCCGTGATTGGATTACGAAAATTCGCCACTCAGAGCGAAGTACCCGCTCTCAACGCAGCAGGGGGGCAGGAGGATTCGGCGGGCCAGTCAGCTCCTTCGCGCGAGCCAGACCCCCATTCATCAGCGAGCAATCGGGACGCTGCTGTTTTTTTTCTTCTTTTTTCTATACTATTATTATTTTATTTCCTATTTTTTTTTTTTCGAAGCTCAACTCAAGTATGAGTAACTTTACATTATTGAATCGCGCACAAAAAGGAAATCTTCACGGGACAATGGTTCAAATTGGGAATTGCGACAGATAAGAGAGATGGTTTTTTTTTTCTCTCTCTTTCTGTTTTTGTCGACCGTGTTTCTTTGGGGGCCCCCCTTCAAGGTCGGCGAGTCGCAATGGCGGGCGACCACGGGGCTTAATTATTACAACTCGGCTACTCCGTGAATCTTGTTAGTTGGCTGTTAACGGACAACAATGCTGGCTCGGTGGGGGAAACGGCGCTTTATCGGCCTTTCACGAACTTGACGGTGATCACGTCCAATGGCGACGCTCATCCGTACATCAACACGTTAAAAGCCCACTAGGATTTGCAGTGGGAAGGCAATGAGGCAAAACGACCATGATAATACTCGGCTCAACTAAAAAAAAAAAAAAAAAAAAAAGGCTTTCAAATTTGACCGTGATACATAGATAGATAGACCGACAGAAGGACCGACTGACAAGACTTTTTCTGCAGGCAGAGATTGCTCTGAAGTTCTAACTTCGAAATGTTTGGGCGAATCCTCCTTCCTCGGAAGATGATTCGAAACAGAGGTGTGTCCGCCCCCCCCTTTTTTTAAGTCAAAACATCCTGCTAAACTCATAAGTGTGCGTTGTTTGCTCATCAATGCATCCGCCCTTCTCATTTCTATTAGACCGTTCGGCCGTTGAGCACCTCCCTTTTATGTCATGTCAGGTAGATGGTTGCGGACGTGGGTGCAACTGGAAGACATTATTTCTTGTTATTTTTTTCGCTAAACGGGGTGGCAAGTTTTCAACAACAGTTCACATGAGACTTTTCCGGTTGCCAAACAAACTGTTCTCAACAAAATATCATAAAGACTTTGAACAATGTCCACTTCGGACCTTGATATTTTTTGGGGGTCTCTTTCTGTCCGAAGGCCTAGGCCTACTCAGAATATTATTCCAAGCTGAAGAAATGCGTGTAGCAGGAATCGGAGAGATCCTGGGCCCAATTTCACAGAGCTGCTTAAGCAGAAAATATTGCTTAACATATGCCCGGCTAGGCAGAAATGAAGAGAATACCAGTTACAAATTGTACATGTGATATGGCAGTTTGGCTGGTAACCTTATTTCTGGTAAGCATAATTTTGTTGTGCTTAGCTACTTTTTGTGCTTCAGCAGCTCTATGAAATTGGGCCATACTACGAATGATTAACTCTGCCGACTAGTCTTAGCACTAAATCATAATTTTGAAAAAAAACCTAAACAAAAACAAGCTACAAAATACAAAAAAGAAGAAGTTTGAACCAACCAATTAAAAAACAACAACCAAAGGCGGTATTGACTGAAAACGAATCAGCGGCAAAAAAATAAGATTTGTCGGTTGCCAACATACTCCAAGAGTTCACTCTAGTAGTAGCAACAATTAATGTAAAAAACCCACAAATGAACATAACGTTAATCTTTTAAATAGATTTTAGAAAAGAGTCCAGATATAAATGGAAGCTACTACATTACGAGGCAGGTATTTTGTGTGTGTCTATTTACAAAATGCCAGGAGAACACTCTATATACGTTATGATGACGTTGAACTCCGCGTACGGGTCTATAGGTGTAATCACAGCCTATAGCCGACAAAACCGATTTCCCCTCGGTAACCCCCCCAAAAAACGTAACCTTTTCACCCTAAATTTTGAAGGCCGTTTAAAAAACAAAACACCCTCAACTTTTTTTTCCACTCTAGGAGACAGAAGAGAGAAAGAAAGCTTCTTACAAAAGACCAATGGTGTGTGTGTACTCCAGGGTCAGCCAACAGTTAGGCGTTCATTCTGCCAAAGTGAAAGAAAATCGGTTTTGTATTCTTCCCGCATTAGCCGTCCCACTGTGAAAATTTCATCTGTTTAATTTGCGGGAGTGGGGGAAGCACAGAGCAGCGCGCAGTGGTTGCTTTATCGCGCCGTGGATCGCTCCACCACACCCCGCTGTTCCACTGACACATTTCGTGCTTCGAATAATTCGCTTAGGGGTAAAGTTTCGTCGGGCAGTTTTTCTTTGCCAGCCCAGCATGCCGTAACGTGTCGCTTTATATAAAAAAAATAAAATAAATAAGATTGCAGATCTGTTATCAGACTATTTCTAAACGTTAGTATCAAAAGGATTTATTCAGCTTGAATAGAACTTATTATTAAAAAAAAAAAAGGTAAAAAACACTGATAAGTATCTCTCCCCCCTCTTTTTCCTATCAGTGGAGTCCGTTTGTCAGAAAAAAAACCTGTTCTGACAAACAAGTAACTCACAAACGGAAAACGTGTTAGTGCCAAACAAGTCTGCAGAAAAGATTTTTTTTCGACTGGTGATCAATTCTTTGTGTGAATTTCTCCTCGCAATTTCGATAGCACATAATGTGTGGGCATCTGAATATGCACATCACTTGCCCCAGAAACGGACACCCAGTGGAGAGTGTTGGTCGATACCTGGGAAGTTGTTGTACGCTTTTATTTTGACAAACGGTCACGGGGAGTGCAAGCTCCTAAACTATTTAAATCTCTGAAGATTTGTAATTCTTTCTATAAACTTCTTAAAACCAGTTACAGTTTTGTTATCTACCGAATCTTTCAATTATTTCGAGTAATAAAACAACAGTTCAAGTAATTATTGGCCAGTTAAACCCGTGACGTCATCACTCGCGTTCACAAATTGGCGGCTACGGCTACTGGCTGGATCGCCGTGTCGTCATGCCCTGAAGTACATGACGTCCTTAGCAACACCCTAAGCAACAGCCGTAAGCCGTAGCCGCTAGTTCGGCTACCGGCTAGCGTGTTACTGTGCACGTGGTTAGTAGACACACACACACACACACACACATCCTTACGGATCCGGTTTGTGGGGTACTGCTATTGTTGTTCTATTATTCCCTTTTCTGAAGAATTCCCTTGTGGGGCCCAATTGTTCCTATTGAAATGACCTTGTGGGGTCCATTGTTCCATTGTTGTCAGGACCCCACATATGCCCTTCTGTGTGTAACACACACACACACACACACACACACACACACACACACACACACACACACACACACACACACACACAAGTGTGTAATGACCTGCAATCGTGGACCCTCCTTTGTTCAACTCTTTGTCCTGACAAACGTGGACCCCATTGTTTTCCTTTGTGATAGCAAACGTGGACCTATTGTCCCTTTTGTTGTAAGTCCACGATTTGAATGTCACTACAAACTCACACACACACACACACACACACACATCCTTACGGATCCGGTTTGTGGGGTACTGCTATTGTTGTTCTATTATTCCCTTTTCTGAAGAATTCCCTTGTGGGGCCCAATTGTTCCTATTGAAATGACCTTGTGGGGTCCATTGTTCCATTGTTGTCAGGACCCCACATATGCCCTTCTGTGTGTACACACACACACACACACACACACACACACACACACACACACATCCTTACGGATCCGGTTTGTGGGGTACTGCTATTGTTGTTCTATTATTCCCTTTTCTGAAGAATTCCCTTGTGGGGCCCAATTGTTCCTATTGAAATGACCTTGTGGGGTCCATTGTTCCATTGTTGTCAGGACCCCACATATGCCCTTCTGTGTGTCCACACACACACACACACACACACACACACACACACACACACATCCTTACGGATCCGGAATGTGGGGTACTGCTATTGTTGTTCTATTATTCCCTTTTCTGAAGAATTCCCTTGTGGGGCCCAATTGTTCCTATTGAAATGACCTTGTGGGGTCCATTGTTCCATTGTTGTCAGGACCCCACATATGCCCTTCTGTGTGTCCACACACACACACACACACGCACACACGCACACACGCACACACGCACCCACACGCACCAAGATTTCCCATGCAATTTTCACTGTCCAAAATGGCAGCCCATGGGCAGACAGTAGCCGCTGCGTGTGACGTCAGAGCAAGGATTCAACGGAGTTTTCTACTCTCGGGTGCCTATACGTCCATGTATTGAAGAGTTCCAAATAATTATTTGATATTGAAAGAACTCATCCCGATCCCAATCACGGAGAGTGTTTTTTTTAAATTAATGTCTGTGCTTTGGTTTTTTATTATGCGTCCGTAATTAATTTGAATCAACGATGCATCTACTGTACAAACTCCATTTAAAATTTGAATGAATGCATTACTTCTACAATATAAGACGATGATCAATATGATAGCCGATAGATCAAATATTAATTTAAAAGAATCTCATTGTTTATTGATTCCATCGGTGAATTGCATTGACTGGAAGATTCAGGAAACTGTTTTTTTTTTTTTTTTTTGAATAATTTGGTTGGACTCGAAATATGGATATCTGTTATTGGTTATTCAATAGAATCATTTGGGAAACATTTTTTTGTATATAAGTAAAACCCCGTTCACTCTATGAATTTCCCGGGAAATTCCAGGGTTGACCTTTTCACACTTGAATTGCTCAACCCCGGCAAAGTCCTGGGAAAGAACCATTTCCCGGGACATAAAGCTATACCCATGCTTTGGGAGTAGGGTGAAGCTAGACAACCCCGGGGCTAGCATACTGAGTGTGCATTCAAGTTCCCCAGGAAAATCGTATCAAGTTAGTGTGAGACGAACATGGGGTGGAGATGGAGGGAGTGGTGGGGGGGGGTGGGGAGGTTTGAACTCCTTAGGAATTGTTTGTGGGTCTTATTCCCTGGGAATTACCTCGGTAAAGTGTGGAGGTGCCCCTGTGATCACTGTAAAGCGAGTCACATTTAGATATTGCGTGGTTTTCCTTGAACTTTGCGAACTAACACAGTCGGCCATTTTGTGGAGTCAAAAGTTTGACTCCATAAAATGGCCGACTGTGTGTTAGTTCATGGATGTAAAAGGAAAACCACGCAATTTCGAGGCATATTTGTGTGGATCATTGTATTCTACTTTTTAAAACGTCTTTCTAACCATTATGCATTTTATAACAAACGGTTTACAAACGCTTTTTATAGACCAACTCGGCCGATCCAAGGCAACGTGTACCTTTAAGATACAGATTGGCGAGTACCACCACAGAATGTACAGAAACATACCGACACACACTAGACTGTTTTCTCGACAGCTTAAACACCAATATTTAGATGAATTCAACACACGCAGCTCTAATGATTTTCTCCCCGAGATGGTATACCCTTCCCTAAAAATAACTGATCACCATTTTTTAACCTGTCCGATGTAATCGTAGTTAATGTGTGAGAGCGCCACCACCGGTTTTAAAAGCTCTCGTAAACATTCAAAGTTCGCCTTTTTTCCCCTTGTTTACAAACTCTCCCCCAAGGACAATAATAACATCCAATTCGTGATTTGGGAAATGGATGCATACTTTTTTTTTGACGGTCGCAGTTTTCCCTTCGAGGGAAATAAGGTCCTAATGATAATCAAATCACGTTTGATTCTTTTTAATTCATGTAAAGTTATTCTGGGCATAAATCTACCGGCGATGTGCAGCTATCGTGGGCCCCATCTGTGTTAATACAAGGCAATTAGTCTCGTCGCTTCCCAAACATCAGCCGGCCGAAGCCAGCATGACTTGACTGGTCCCCTGCTTTTTTAACCGAGAGAGAGAGAGAGCGAGAGCCACAACCCCGCGTGCGTCGACAGGGGGAGGAAACCAGCGTGTTGTACGCCATTCACTCTTGGTCGGCCGTGACCTTGGCCAAGATCGTGACATGGAGTGCGCGGACCCATAGCCGCGTCGCCCCGGGGATTCGTCTCCCAACATACGGCATGCAAAACCAGGCGCCGCTGCTGGCGGTTTGCCCCTCGTACCCGGTAATAAAACACCGCTTGTACAGTTAGCGCTTTACCGAGTGCGTACGTGCTCTCGGCTCGCCACTTGCCACGCAACCAGACTTCCCTAACCTTGACATTGGGTAATCGCGATGGGTTGTCTTTATTTATAGTGTGTGTGTGTGTACTGCTATGGTATCTGTCTGGTTCCAGCCTCTGCCTGCTAATCAGCAAACGGGAGTGCACAACTCCGGTGGCTCTCTTTCTCTCCCGTGTTCGCTCTCTTAGTGAAACGGGAAATGGAATTTTGTGGGTTTAGTGTGTGTCTATGGCCATATTTTATTTAGGGCTGTGTTATTGTTTGGTCAGCGAGGCATCTGGCACACTATTGACCCATGGTCAATGCTGGGCGGTTACCGGTGTTTAATTGAAGAAGGAGATGATGTTATTAATCAGCGCACCTAAAATGGCGCACGCTGTCATATTACTTTGAGGGGCTGCGGTTTTGCTTGAAACAAAAACATGCACTTTACATTCGATTCAGTTATTATTTTAAAATTATAAAAAAATTGTATTATCTTTTGTACTTGAAGACAGTGCTCTACTCTTTTTTTGCTGTCTTGGTTAATTTGATGGTGACAGTTCGTCCGCGAGCATAGCAACACTACTGAGCTGGGAGCGAGGCTGTGAGAGGTTGGCGATGAGACCGCGGTTTGCTACCAGCTGAAACGTCGACTAACAACGCGTACATGTGACGTCAAAATCTAAAACAATGCATACGAGGTTACTTGTAAGACAAAGAACATGATTTGTAGTTATATATAAAAACAAAAACTGATCAGTTACCAGGTACAATCTAAAACTAACTGAATTATAAGCCAACCAGAACTAATCCCAACAACCCAAAAATGTCTCTAAAACAGCAAATGTCACGATAATAGCATGCACTAAAGATCCCCTAATCACCCGTGTTAATTTGATTGACGCAAGCAAAATAAGGACGCCGTCACAACAGCTTGTTGTTGTTGTTGTTTTTTTTTTTACCAAAACACGACAACCTAAATTTCATATTTTCAACGATATAAATCAATGTACCTTTAGTATACGAATGTTTAGAGTTCATTTTAAATTTGACAGGTTCAAAAATACTCACGAAAACACTAATGACATTTGTTTAATTTTCAAGTCAATGACGGAATATTTTCAATATTAAAAAAAATAAAATAAAAGAAAAATCCCGAGTAGATATTAAGCAAAAATTGAGGCCTGTTTATACTTTATTTAAAAAAAAAAAAACCGACTCCCTTTCAAGAAAAAAAATGTCAGAATTTCCATTTGAAAGTTCAATTTCACCCAAATTAACAAACCATGATTTAAAAAAAAAAAAAAACTTCTTTTAAAGCGGGATGAAACGCTGAGGGTTTCCCCGACCGACAATATTTTATGTTTCAAAATGTTCTTACTGTAAAAAAAAAAATGGTATGCCTATTGTTCCCCCCTTATGGGCCCAAGCACATACAATCAAACAATAATGCATTGCCCGCAGGGAAACAGAGGCGATATTTTTTAATCACATTTTAATGTGTTGGGCCGATACATGTTTTGTTACTGTTGATTACGTAGAATGTAATTCATGTGGCAATTTGCATGTTTAACTCCCTCCCTTCACCCTCTCCCTCGTTGTCCAACAATAACAACAGTTTTATTGACGCCCAATCCCGTATACATCTCGCGAGTTTGGACGTGGTTACCCACTAAAGCATTGATTACACAATGTCATGTTCGTACAGTATCAACAAATTTCAATTATCAAGCGGCATCCCCCCACACAGTCAACATTAGGTGGCTCTTCTCTATTGTGCCGACCCTTTCCGCGGATGTTTTCGCCCATTTAATATTTTTTAGTGCAATTTTTTTTTGCTGATTGTGAAGGGGTCCGACCGCGGTTGAAAAACATCGCTGAAAAGCCTCCTTAATTCGCCGCTTAGGTACACAAAAGACGGGGGCCATCTGATGAAATTCCCCCCGGCGGCCTCGTCGTGGCTGTTTCGGTGCGGTGCGTCAATATATAGACGTCCGAAAATACCTGGCAGTTTCTAGGGAAATTGCTTGAGTGTTTTTACCCCTTTCATTGTTCTCCGGTTTTTGTTGCTGCACGCCAATCGGGGGGCTTTTCCATCCGTCCGTATTCAACGGTTGTCCTTCGGTGCATTGTTTTTGTTGCAGTCCCCGATGCGGACGTGTAATGCTTTAGTCGTTTAGATAGATTAATGGTTTAGGGTTGTCGACTACTGTATTTGAGACTTGATGGGGGGGGGGGGGTACGGGGAAGTTATAAAATCGAAGGACATATTTGGCTATTTAGCATTATTATATAGCCATTACCATATTGAGGACCCTTTTAATGAAGGTTGGTACATCATTGGGTACATCGTTTTTTCCAGTCCGATCCTGCAGTTTTGGAAAGACCCACACACCATACCATAATAAACAAGGTGTGTTTCACATAGTAGAGAAGAAAAACTATTTCAAAAAAAAAAACGATTCCTAATTTGCCAGGAATCATCCCCCACCCCTCCGATATCGGGGCAACTGAAATGTTTGGCAACAGTGACTTGTAAAGTCTTCAAATGCTACTTCACCCAAACGTTGACAGTTATTATATCAGACGGAAGGATTCATCTGGAGGTTTGGCTCTAATATTATGAACTTGATAATCAGTGAGTTTTCTGATTGCAACTATCGTCAGCCTCCCCCTATATGAACCCCTCTGATCTACACGACAACCTGCGTGTACCATTCCTACATCTGCCTTTCTAAATTAACACATCAATACACATTAATACATCCCTTCTCATTAAATAAAAAAAAACAACATAACAAACAACATGTCCCATCCTAAATCCGAATTCTGACGATTGTAAATATTTCCCATGGAAATCAGTCTTGACTGTGCAAACCTGTCATTCCTAATCAAATCAAGGAGTAAGGGGGTAATTCCAAGGGTCTCCTCAGTGTGTAAATTTAGAGGGAGAGAACTTTAAGTTTTGAGGCATGGCCAAGGAAAGACAAAATATAAACCCATGCCGGAAGATTACCGATCGCTCAAATTCGAAATCGTCCCGTATGTTCTTAATTTTAATTTTTAGTAATTTTTTAAAACATCTTTTTTTCGTTGGTCGTTGAGGGAGGGAGGGAGGGATGGACTAAAGTTCTACACAACATCATCTTGCAGAGTTTACAAATAGTATTGAGAGACTAAAAAATGTGTTGAATTTTAATTTCTTTTTAGTAAGTTCTTTTTTCATTCAGTTCTGTACGTGGTCTTTGAGGATGAGATTTACTAAAGATCCACGCTGCATCCTCTCCCAGAATTGAAAAAAAATAATATACTAGAAATGTGCTGAAAACCATACTGAAACATGATCAAAAATGGATTATTATCATAACAAAAATATCATATGATCCGTTCTCCGTCATGACATGAAATAAACACATGTTCAGTTGAGAAAGATCAAGACATTTTAATTTTAACAGAAATGTACATCAGGTCGAGCGTTATTTAACTGAATGGGGACAGTGTATCACTCATCAAGGTTTCACAAAACCAAATTGAAATTCTGCAAAAGAAAAAATGGTTTCTTGTTGGTTACACGAAAAATGTGACCACTGATTCTGATAAAATGCTCACGCGTTGGTTGTTAGGTTGTGTTTATGAACACAAAATGGAGGCTAGAGGAGTAGATTGACTCTTCCGAAAACAAAATGAATGACGTGCTTTTCATTCATGCCGACATTTTCATTTAAAAACTAGAACACTGTGATGTTAATTCAAAACATCCCCCACAACAACACAAAAAATATACAATATTAAATATGTCATAACATTGTCGAGCAATAGAGCAATAGGGACAAACAGATCTGCAGGACAGACACTTTCTTCTTTTCATAAAAGTCTTGGCTGAAGACTCTAGGACCCGTCCGTAAAACTTCAAGGATTATGTTTTAGTTTTATCACCGAGTGCAAAAACAACTTAAGACTACATGCACAACGCAAGAAAAAAACAACTAAATTTGCAGGTGCAACCATGGGAGAAAGGCCATCAGCAGTCCGTCCAGTATTCTCCTTGAAGACGAGCAGAGTATACTGTTCGAAACGTCGAGACCACAACCGGTTCTTCTCAGAGCCAACACTTCCCCAAAAAGAGTTCTATACAATGGTTGTACCCGCAAGTTTACTACTTTAGTTTTTCTTATGATCCACAACCATGCAGACCTTCACTTTACATTTCAGTTAAATTAATGTAACCATTTTTACTGAATAATTTGTAAGGTTAGTTTTTAGCTTTAACATATAAGGAGGATTGGAATGGACGTTATTTCACCCAAATCCCCAGCAAGTACAACCCCCCCCCCCATCCCCCAAAGTCTATGGTGACCGTCGGCGATATTACAAACAGATTTATTTTGTTTAGCTGTTAGGTTGCAAGAATTTTGTCAACTTTAATATTATTTCAACCAAGTTTGACTGCGTTTAGCGGAAAGGGCTTATTTTGATTATTCGGCCAGTGGGGAGGAAACGCTGTGAATATCTTCCAGATTATGAACGTCAAGACGGCAGGATGGATCTGTTATGATTGCACGCCGTTTTTAAACGCTCCGTGACAAACTATCTAAATTTAGTGTCAATTTACTTCCGAGCAAATCTAATTCATTCCACACTTTGTTTTCTCGCTCTTCAAAAAAAAAAAAAAAATCAAAAAAAAAATAAAGGAAACTTGAAATACTTTCAGTAAACAAAATTATAAGAGAAATTCAATTTTCAGATGTGCTTTGGGAAAATATAGGCGATATGAAATATGATGATGGGTTTTTTATTTTGGTGATGTTACGTGTTTATGTTTCCTTGGGGCACTGTTGTGTTGTTGTTGCTTTGGAGGGGCCTGAATTATGAGTGACAGCTCAACTACGTTTGAAGACAATCTCCCCAGAGGCCCCCCGTAGATGATTGGCGTCGGTGGGCGTGTCCTCTCGCCTCGGGAACAAGGCCACAACTTGACGTCAACCAAAGACAGCAAAACAAACATTCCGCCTATAGTGTGGGGCTCATCATTTTTGGAAGAAGAGTGGCGCAAAAAAAAAGAAGAAAAAAAAGGGAGCCACTAAAAAACTGGACTGCTGTTGATGCCGTTCATGATGCCCCCCAAAACACAAGAGCGTCCCTACCGACCGGGTCCCTGGCCTTGTACAGCACGGGTGCCGAAACTCTTGCCAGGCCGACCAGACGACGGAGGGAGGGCCTCCGCTTGTTTTGTTCACTTCATCCCTTCTAAATAATCACAAGCCTCTCACAGTAGTTCTCGGTCGGCGTCAGTGATCTGTTGTTTTGGCCTTGGGTGTCTCCCAGTGTCCCTATTCTTCAATTCTTTTCTTTTCTTTTCATTTTTTTTTTCATTTTTTTTTTTCACAGGGAAGACAACAGGGCCACGCATGCACCATGTTTGTTTCGCCGGGTTAAAATTATTTGTCTCCTTTTTTTCTCTCTCTCTCTCTCCTTCTTCTTACACAACAAAGTGAAGGGAGTGAATAGTGTGCACTTGTAAATGACTGTTGCTCAAAACATACAAAAGAGGAAACTTTACGCTTGGCATTGAAGTACAAAGGCGCTTCCAACGGACGAGGCGTTAATCGGACGGCGTTTTCACTCGGACACCAGCCGTGGAGGAAGAACAACAAATCGGACGGCATTATCTATGAGACGGTTGGGCACTGGTAGCTCAGAATTGAAACAATCCCGTGGTCAAAAAAAAAAAAAAAAAAAAAAAAAAAGCTACACCTAACCCTCCCCCTCAACTTACCCCCGCCCTCAACCTCCATGGTAAAAAAAAAACCATAACAAGTTGAGATTTTGCATGGGATTTGGGGCATTGCATGGTGAGGTATCAATGTAGATTCAGTTTGCGGTAGCACCATGTGTTTATATCTACCATGCCCTGTAGATATTGTTCTTTGAGAACTTTTCTTGCTATTTTTATTCTTCTATTTATTCTAGTTTATATATTGCGTAGGCAGTCCTTCCGTAAGCGAGCCACGCGACACAACAACTGAAGTCGTGGTTTATGCTAAAAAATTTAAAATTGGCACAATTACTCGGTTCATCAAACCACGAAGAACTAATAAATTAATTGATAATATCGATACCTTCTCTCATCTCACACAGCTTAGAGTCGCATTAGTAAACATTGCTTCTAAACAATTTCTGCTAACTAAAAAGAAGCAGGATACCAGCACAGATTGTACATGTGACACGATGGTATTTTGGCTGGTAACCATATTCTGGTAAGCAAAAAGGTTGTTGTGCTTAGCTTAAACAGCCTAAAGATCAGAGCCCACTGTCATGTCATAGAGCCGCGTTAGCAGAAAGCATTGCTTAACAATTTTCTGCTACCTAAAAAGAAGCAGGGTACCAGCACAGATGGTACATGTGACATGATGGTATTAATTTGCTGGCAACCATATGCTGGTGAGTAAAAATGCTGTTGTGCTTAGCTACTTTTTGTGCTTAACCCTGTGATGCCATCTATTGTTAAATTGTCTTTGGACGCTCTACAGGACAGCAGCGTGCTGTACGTTATGAAAACGTGTTTACCTCCTTTACAATATTGATTTCATACTTTTTAAAAAAAACTAACAGCCTTTCAAAACGTTAAAGGAGATAGTTTGGCAAAACAAAAAAAATCGGGCCTGTCTGAGGATAGAACTTAAAGGGTTTCACCTGTTTTTGCTAAAAAATGAACAAGTGAAGTAAATAAGGGAAAATGTGCTTTCGGTCTAAAGGTTGCAGACCTGTAGGCCATCGGAGGAGCAGCTCTATACGAAACCGGGCACAGTTTGCAGTTTGCAGCAACTGGCCTTCGGTACTTATTTCTTAAAATAAATGATTTGAGTCTTACCTTTCGAAGTTGAGTTGAAGCTGAGAATAGCAAAGCTCCTGATCGTCTGTCTCGAGTGCTTCATTCTAAAGAAACAAAACAATAGTAAATGACACAAGTTAGTATGTTTTTTTTTTCCAAAATAATAATAGCAATTGATCGACATAATTATGGGACCCTGAAAGCAATTACTGTTGGGGTTGTGCTCGATGCTTTGTGGAGATTCCATCATTTCGAGCCTATTGTGGCACAAAACAGTTTGTGCTGAAGGGTATACTTTGGGGGAGGGTGGACATTATCAGATGTAATCTCGTATATCTTCAATCTCACGAGATGAAAAGTTGGAGCGAAGCAGGATAAAAGTGATTGTAATAGCATGCCTGATAAAAAAATCATTCAAAAACAAAAGGACAGGATGTGTATAATGTCAGAGTTTGCCCTGAACTTTCTGTTCTGGAGAGCGCTGGATACCTGGTGAACAAAAGTTTCAGTCCGCAAACCTCGCTGATTCTAAATTTGACATCAATGTCAAACCTACAGTAATGTAATCTCATCGGAAACACTGTACCAAAAGTCGAGAAACAGTGCTTGAAGTCCTCTCAGATCAGCGTTGTTAAAGTTTCGATTCCTAATCACGTGTTATAACACGCGGACACAATCTCAAACCATCGTTTATCGCCTGAAACGTGACCATCAAAGTTAATGAATTGGTCACGGTCTGGCTGTTCGGTTGGTTTCTTGAAAACTAGAGGATGAAAATCAATTTGTACCCAAAAGAAACAAACCTTTTTATTCCAACAGATGCTTCCGACGATCACTGTATGTGCTCTGAGAAATGGTTCATGCTTTTTCAAATTAATGTAACTTCAATTTATAATGAATAATTAATCAAGTAAACAAAAAACTTGTTTACACGTAGCATCTGATCAGTGTCAATCTCCTTTGCTTACGTTATGAATTAGTGACTATCCTTAGTCCATGCAGGTCGACGCTTTTGCTCTGCAATGCCTTTGGCTGATGCATGGATTTTATCGAATTATTCGAATATTTTGTAATATTCATTCACTGCTTCCTTGTTATTATTATTCTAAAATGACAACAACAACGACGACCACAACAACTACACCGGGAGGTTGTAAGATTTCACCCCGGCCAATTGATTTTGTTTAAACCATTCATTCACTCCTTCATTGTTATTGTCCTTATGAAAAGACAACAACAACAACAACACCAACAACAAAAACAACAACAACAACAACTGCCCACAGCACAACAACTACACTGGGAGGTTGTCACATTTCATCCCGGCTACCGTGTATTTTTTGTTTTACAATGTATTCTCTCCTTCGTTGTTATTATCCTTCTGAAAAGACAACAACAACAAAAACAACAACAAAATTAACAACAACAACAACTGCCCACAGGACAACGTCATACACCGGGACCGGGAGCTTGTCAGATTTCACCCCGGCTACTGTGGGAGTGGTGTGGGGAGAGAGACCAAGGCCTCATTTTCTCCCCGTCGATCCTAACCCGATTGTCCCCCTTGTAACAGTGAGCTCCGATACGACAACGACGCGGATAACTCAATCACATGGCACGAACAAGAAGAAGAAGAAGAAAAAAATCAAAAAATCCATGAGATGCGAAGGCAAGAAAACACGGCCGAGATCGATCCGGGACAGCACAAAAGTAACTCCAGAAAAACACATTCAGTTACTCCCTCTGAACCCAAACCAGCCGTCTCTCGGGATATTGTATAAACACACCTGCTATTCCGGACCCAACCCCTAGTTTTTTTAATTTTGGATGTGTTGAAGAAGAAGCAGAAGCAGAAGAAGAAGAAAGAAGAAGAAGAAGAAGAAGGGAGGAAAACGAGTTAATCATTTTTGTTAACCTTGTGATTGAACACAATTTCAGCGTTGAGGGGCTTTAACAGTTTCAAGTTGTGCCAGTTTATCGAACACGACGTGATTTGCTCATTGGCGATACTGACCAGATCATGTTTTTAAAATACAAGGCACACCGATTGGTGACAGCATTGATCCAATTCTTACTATAGTTTATGAAAGCTCACTGATTATAAACCTCATCTCCAAGATAAAAGCATCCAATTACGACTTCCAAAATCGAAAGTAAGCACATTTTATATACGTGCTGAAAAGGTGACGTAGGATAAACAATTTCGGTTGCTTTGTTAATATTAATATATCTTTCTAGTAACGAAACCAAGCGATCATCAAATGAGAGCAGTACTGTGACCTTTAACCTTTAAGCCTCAAGATGCCCGTGTAGAGAATAATTATGACGAAGAAGTGTCAGTTTTAGATGTGGGAGGAAAACCCCGAATCGGGTACAGGGACTGAATACCCAACCCACAATGCAAGGCTCCGGGTCCGGGATTCGAACCGCAGTCACAGAGGTGGAAGGGCAGGGATGGAAACCACGGAGCCATGAACCCATTTCCCACAGGAAGAGGGAACGGCTGACTTTGACCGAACCGTACCCATTGTGTGTGGCCGTGAAGTGTCTTTATCGGTTACTAGAGAATGAAAATGAATTTATTCTGAAAGAAAGAAAGACACAAAAATGATGAAATGTCACTTTAATATCTAAAATGGATCTGTCTGTACAGGCATACACCTCAAGTTCTAATCGGAACTGCCGGCCTTCCCTTTCCGGTTCCTCCTATTTGCAGAAAAGCATATCAATGATAGTCTTTCTTTTTTTGTTGGTTTATATTTTCATAACATTCTAAAATATTTACGGTAATCGAAATTGTTATAGATAAACAGTAATTCCACAGCTTAAATATCTCCACTCGGTAACATTTGATGCTACCAATATGTATTTTTTTCCGGAGAAAAAAAAAATGGATACTGGCTGATTATTGTCGCGTGCGGAGTCTGAGATATTCATTAAAACCAGATTGGGGCATCCGATCTACTCGGTCTAAACCTATCGCGATCTGTTCGCTGGACCCAATTTCACAAAGCTGTCTTTTTTAGAGGCAGTAAAATATTTGCTTATAATATTAAAAAAAAATCCGTTGCTGAGCCGAATGTTAAAGGTATAGGGTCACACTTTGGTAAATGACCCCGAAACAAAATTTGTGAATTGTTTTATCCGAAAGCACCTGTTAAAAAAAAAAGATGGTAATGGTATAGTAAACATCCTGCGAAATTATTTTGTCTGAAGTCCCCCCCCCCCTGTCGACGAACTTGAATCTCCAGAGATCGCCTTAAGGCAACTTCTGGAGATTCAAAAAGTCCGCGGCGTGTCCGTTTGTGAATGTTGCGGCCAGAGGTACGGTTGGTACCCGCTGTCACCTCGGCTAAACGTGGGATGGATTCGACGATCTTTATAAAAAATACAGTTGCATTTTCCCCACTGTTTTCTCAACAAGTAGACACTGTATTCAAATGAAACTTTCACAGGTGACTTCTGATGTATCTTTCTTGATAATCTTGCCTATAAATCAGCATTACGTCGAAAAACAATAAAACCAAACGATGACCCTACGAGACTATATACGAGGCACTAGCCGCAACCATGTAAACTGACTGCGTGTTTTAGCTGGTAGTCCGTTTCTGACAAGCAAGATGGACTTTGATAACTCTGATGATTGCGGGTTGATAATAATATCACCAGAACCATTAGCTTGTTTTAATTCCGTTAAAGGAACATTACAGAATTGGTTTTTGCTAGCAAAACAGTTCCGTTGGCAGTGTAAGCACTTTATGTAATCCACCATATACATAAACTGACAAACCTGTAGAAGTTTGAGATCGATCGGCCATCTGGGTCACGAGAAAATAGTGAAAAACCGATTACACATTTGCATGAAATCATATAGATTCAACAAATGAATAAAAACGCTCACTGAGCGATAAACTGCAATCGGAAAATTAGTTTATTCATTTCTCATCAAATATGGCATTTCAGACAGAAATATTTCAAGGGATGTTTTCTACTAGCATCATCATTAGACCGTGTAAGTTTTATGTAAATCTGTGTTCAAAAGTATATTTTACACGTTTTTTCTTACCAATTCTGTAATGTTCCTTTAAACAAAGAATAAACTTACAGCTAACTAGATGTTTTTTAAGCCCGTAGTTTTTTATTTAAGGAAAATGAAACGATAAAAGTTGTAGGCCTAATTCATTTCTTATTTCAAAATAATTATTTTGAGTTGGTGAATTAAATTTGAAAATACACTTTTGTCCAGGATTTCTTTTCCGAACAAGGCTTCGCTTATTCTTCTCAAACCTGTGAAATATCACACTTTAGATTCAGTTTGATTTAATTAAAAATCAATTCAACTTTTCATTGGAATAGTACAATGGAATATATTAAAAAACCAGCAAGGGGCCAGGAGGAAGCATCATGGAACCCATTATTCTGTCAACCGAAACGCACAATACAGTGTTGCGTACCACCAACGGTAATATACTGTATGGTTTTAATTGTTTTGGGTTGTTGTTTTTTTTTCTTTCTCTACGAGTAACTCGTGCTGCACAAGATCTTTAAGGAATAGGAGCAAGAAGGCGGGCGCCATTTTACTCGAGGGCACAACGCGACACGCGGCCGTCACCTGTTTTGGCGCGAATTTTACACCGGTCGAAATTAAAGAGGCCGGTCGTCTGCCCCGTCATCTAACACGGCGTCACGTGCAGAAACCATTACGAGCAGTCGCTATTCCGGTTAGCAATACGCATCTGTAAGGACATATTTGTATAATACATGTAAACATATATACATGTATATAGATATATAAATTGCATACAATTGCTGTCATGACGTTGCTATGCAATGTTCTCAACTTTCATGCTTGTTTCAACTCCCCCCCTCTCTCTCTCTCTCTGTCCCGTACGATGGCAAAAACAGACGGCATTGCGAACCGCGCCATCATGCCAATACCATGCAGCAGAGAACATACTCGCCTTTCGCAGTCTAATTTCCGATTGACGAAGCCATACCGTCCACGTCCTGTTACATATTTCAGGCGTTAATGATATCAGTCATCTTTAACCGGAGTTTTATGACAGTCTTCTGCTTCTCTATCTCTCTCTCTTTCAGTCTATTCTGACTGATCGGTCTACTGTTTTTGTTCGTCTGGCTTTATGATTGTGTCGAATTTGGGTTACCAAGATATTCAATTTGGGTCAAGTTTATGGCTGACGATGACATCAATCAAACCATAGACAGAAAACAATAATTCGTCTGAAATGTGGGTGCGATTTTTGTATTATTATTTTTTAGTTTATCATTAAGACAAAATTCTTACCGAAATGTTAGTTTCAGTTGTGTGTATAATCGTTGCGATCTACGTATTAACAAACAAAACAAAAACAAAACCCGCCTGGCCCCCTGTAATATAATAAATAAAATAACATAAATAAATTGGGGTTGGGTAAAATAAGAGAATGTGTTTTTCAACCAAGAAAAGATAAGCTCGACAAAAAGGGGTTAATTCCAATTTTCCTAAAAAAACTTTCGTCTGAAATTGTTTTGTCTTGCTTGGCACACAGCACAGAGAGGGCACAACATGCAATCATGCCAACATTATGAAACACTCCCAAAGGTTATGCTTCGAGAATTCACCCGATTCCAGCATGGTCAATGAGTACCACTTTAAGTACATCATCAGAGATTTAATCTAGACATATTCGGAAAGATACAAAAAAAAAAAAACAACAAAAAAACTCACGCCTCACGAGTTTGAAGCTTACTGAGGTGGGTCACTTTGTGAGCTTACTCTAAAAATACTTGTATTTTTGTCAAGAATGTTTTTGTGTTTTTTTCTTTCTTCCCCCCCCCCCACAAAAAAGAGAGTAGATTAGTGCGAATTTGTGGTTAAATACCAGGATCTACAACCATGCCACTGCTTGCTTTCTTACAAACATTAAAACAAAAAAAGCTTGCAGCATTTTCAACAATCAGTTGTCAAGTTTTAATAAACGTAATTCTAAATAAAATAACTCAGTTATAGTTTACTAAATGCCGGTTTATGCTATAAACTGAGCTGTCCAACAAAATAAAATAAAATAAACAACTTGTGATTAGCCTTTTTTTCAGAATGAGTAGTTAATTAATAATCCTTCCTAACGCTCTAGGTAACTGAAGGACTGACTCACTGGACGAAGCCGTTTTCTGTTTTTGTACAACTCATTTTCGAACCCCGTTTTACTTCCAAGTATTTTTTTGTTGCGTCCACTTTAATTTTTCCCCTCTCTCCTCGTGCAGTCAGACAACAACAGATTCCCGTCCAATTGTAGACCACAATTTCCTATACCGATGCCTTGAAGTTATTTTTACGTTTTCGGTTTAGACACTTAGATTTTTTTTTTATGTGTGAAGAAACCTTGGAAACTACAAAAGGCAATAATGTAAGCAAGACCATGGGCAAGCACTTCCCTACAAAGCAACACAGTCGTAAAGCAAATATTTTCGTCTTTTTATGTCACTGTCTTTTTTTTTCTAATATATTTTTATTGTTCACAGGCGAGTTTTGACCCAGAAAATTGATGTTCTCTCTGACAGCAGGCTATTTCTATCACCATGATAGGTATGATGCATTGCTTTTCATGTTCGCGGTCTACGGGCGACAACTTTTTGGCGCCGCCGGAGTGAAAGTCCGCCACCTTTGGGACCCCGGCCGACTCGCAATTCGTCGGCCGGGGACCCTCGTGGGCCGCTCGCAGGCCCCGGTGAAGGCTAAAGCCCGCGTCCGTCTCTCTCTCTCTCTCTCTCTCCCCTCTCTCTCTCTCTCTCTATCTCCGCTATGGTTAGCCAGCCGCTAGCGAGCTCGTTAAAACACAATCAGCGGGAAGGGGGTGAAGCATCGCCGTGGAGACACACGGTGAAATGTTGTCAGTTCGCAGCACGAGAAAATATTAGATTTAGCCACGCACGGATTCATTAAATTATTTCCCTTAAGTTGTCTGATCACCATCTGAGGCCGGGGCCCCTAGCCATCATCCTGGTGCCCGGAGGCATTGTGTGCGCGGTTTTTTTTGAAAGAATGAGCACCACCTGGCGGGTACCAGTTGCTCTAATTGCCATCCTCCATCATCTTGCAGTTCAGTTGCAAATCATTACATGACTCAACGTTCTTAAAGACCTCCTCACGGGGGCGGATCCAACGGTGAAAAAAAGAGGGGAGTGCCATGTTATAAAAAGGGCAACAAATACCAGTAGTACAAAAACTAGCTTTTAAAAGTAAATCTCATCTAAAAGAGACGGGGGCTCACCCCGATCAGCTGCTCTCCTCGTGTTCATGAAGAATCTTCACTGATGGCTGCCCAAGAAAAGACAGAGCATACGAGGGGGGGGGGGTGCATCTGAAGTCAGCTTGTCCATCAGTTCCTTCGTGTTCCTCTATCAATCTGGAAGACGCATGCCCTGTCAGTCGGATGAATGATGGCGTGTGTGTTGTGTCTTGCTCGACGCAGATGCTCCATTGAACACACCGTGTGTTGCTTCTTCCCTTTTTACTTTAGTCCCCAGACCGAGAGAGAGAGAGAGAAAAAAACCGAAACAGCTCTCGGGATGGTCGCGATGGGAATCAACTTAACGGCTTGCACTTTTCATGGTTTCAGTATGAACTGATTTCACCTTCAGTCCCCGTGACTTTATCTCTAAGTGAATTTATTTAAGGTCAGTGTGAACAAACACGGACAGGCAGCCAAAACTGCAAAAGAGAGAGAGAGCAAGATGAACGCCGAGAAGTTTTAAACAAACAAACAAATAAACAAACAAACAAACAAACAAACAAACAAACAAACAAACCCCCTAACCAACAAACAAACTAACAGACAAACAAACACAACCACAACAAATCTGTTCAAAATCCACTTCAGGTTTTAAAAATGTTCGCAACGGAAAAAGCAAATTAATGCAGAGGTGAAGTCCGCAGTGTGACGGTGGTACCCTCACTGCAGTACCTTTATCCCCAAAGCCGGGCTCCGCTCAAAAAAGAGTTAAATTCAGCGGCGATTTTGAGACGGCGTGTGATGCGAGATGGTCCTCTGGTCAAAATCGATTCGACTGGTCTAGTTGGTCTAGTTGGATGCCTAGTTACCGGCTGTACAGAGGGAAGCAGTCTTATAATCACAACAAAAATGTAATTATTCTTTGTTCCATTTTAGTGGTTTGTTTTGCCAACAGACAGAATCAATCTGTAATTTTCAAAAAAACAACGGCGTATCACCTCCACGACGAAGACACACAGTAATGGATTTTGCATCTGGGAGGTTTGTTGTCATTTAAGGTAGATACAGCGTTGCCACTGTCAGATCACATGTGATAGGTCATTGTCCTGCCATCTTGTTTTTTTCACTCAGTTGAGTCAATGGAATCAAAGCGAGGCCAGGAGGGAATAACAATCTGAGTTTAACATTCAGTAGTTCATGTTGAGGAGAGAATGTTGGGCTCAGACCTGAGCCCTCAGACGGCGTATAACTATAACTTAAGCCCGTGCGTAACAAACACCGTTATCGTTCCTCCTGTATGGTACTTCATTACAGAATTGACATTCTATTGGATACTGCATAGCAATGAACCATAAACATGAAATCAAAAACAGGCCCGAGGCAAACTTGGTTTCCCTCGTAACAAGGGAATTTACTTGAAACAAATAAAACTAACAAACACAATCTCGTTTCAAAATTGTGATCTCTCATTATACGGCATTCTTCACGTGACTTTGGTTTGTGTTGACAAATAGATTAAAAACGGTCGACGGTAAAATGGTTGAATGTAATTGTAAAGCAGTATGGATTAACTACTGGGTTTCAGTTGACCCCAAAAAATTAGCATTACGGGGAGCCCTTTAAGTAAATGTCAACTACCGGCTGTTGGAAAAAAAATCTTTGGAAATGCTGGAATGCTATTAATTTAACAACACGCTAGTTTCCCAAATATTATATTATCACACGTGTGGATTAATGCCCGTTGACATTTTGATCGGTAAAAAAACACAATGACACTCAAACAATTTCTCTGAGCCGATACGGTATTTATATTTCTATTATAGCCGGGGGATAGCATGCAACTGTTATTTCTGCTACAGCTAGTCGCAACTGTAACAATTTAGCGTGTCGAAGTGTGGTTCACACCCCGTGTTGACTCCGCCGAACAACGGCACGCCTGACCCCGCGGAGCCGAGCCCCACTTAGAGAGTGGGGACAGGAGAGAGAGAAAAAAGACCGAGTGCCGGTGTGATTTCTACCCGGCACACCGTGCCGCTTTTCTGCGAGTCCTTTCGCGTGGAAGGGCCCTTTCGTCTCGGCAGCGGCCTACCGGGCCTGGTGCGCTCCAAGCCCGCAGGCTATGATTTACTGCCGCCCGGCTGATTTTTTACAACTGCGGTTTTTTGTGTGTTGATCCTCGGACCATCAAACTTGATCGCTATTACTCGCTACACGGATACAAAATACCGGCTGGAAGGATTTTTCCCCCCCTTCTTTTTTCGTCTTTGTGTGGATTTAAGTTTTTTTTTCTCCCTCCTTTCAGATGTATTTTGCAGACCGCAGTTTTTTTTTGTCTAACGTGTTGATGCTTCAGGTTGCGGGTTTTGTGTGAGGCGGCAACGGGTTGGATTTGCAGAATGTAGCATTTAAACCTTGGAGGTTTTTGTCTCCTTTTCTTCTGGTTGTTCATTAAATAATAATAATAATAACAAAAACAAGTAAATAACAAAAATTTACCTCGCATCCGGTATTTTTGTGCTGTGACTACATGGCCGTGTCTTCACGGTAAAGTCAATTTCAGATCTTAGTAAACAGCCAAAAAAAGAAAAGAAGAAGGGAAAACAAAACCGAAAAAACCCAGAAAAACGGAAGAAGAAAAAGAAGAAGAAATGGAACACAAGCAAAACAAAACCAGAAATTCAGAAACTAACAACAAATTTAGTACTGACAAAAAATCAGCGAAGATGATGTTATCTTCTGATAGGCCTGTGTAAGGCAGCAGTGACAACTTAACAACTGGTGGCTGATCAATAAAAGACTGAACAGGCGAAAGCTCTGTGTGTGTGGAAAAAAAACAAACACACTGTGCATTTTTTTCTCCAATCAAGCTTCATTAAAGTCCACCACCCGACCCAGGATTTTGTTTGTTTGAAAAAACAAAAAAACAATTTTATAAGCTTAGTTTTTTGGGGATGATTAACCTCCCCCCACTATGCTAATCCCGTATTCCCACGCCAAGCGTGCGTTTCATAATGAAAATACACACCAACTAAAAATAGCAGCACAAAATAATTAAAAAAACGAAAAGCCGTTTTATGTCCCTACCAAGCTTATGGTCTCAGACTGGCGGGGGAAAATTCTGTTTTTTTATTTCACGTCAACTCGTTCGCTATAAAACAAACATGAAACAAGCAGCTTAGCCACCGAGTCTGCAGAAAAGTTGGTTTATTCAATTAGACAAACAAATGGATTCTGTGCGGTCCCTTTGTTTTATTAACTGCAAACGGATTTGGAGGGTCAATAAAAATTTATATGCATTTTTTTTTCTTCTTTTTAATGTGGGTGTCTTAAAAGGCAAGAGCATGGTGAAAGATGGGGGGGGGGGAGTCGGCAATGCAGGACTGTAATCCCATTCAATTTTCTAATAGTCATTTTCCATCGAAGTCCCAAATGTACATCTGACATTCATTAGTATTTCTCCACAACGAAAATCCACTTATAATATACAATACGCCGAAACGCTCCCAGAGTGTCGCGGAAAGAAGTCATGTCTGCTCGGATTATATACCGCCCTCTATCGTATAAACCAGCGCCACAACTTGCACGTTGCGGCACAACACATTGAACTACGATTATAAAGTGACGTGACAAAGTTTTTGATCGAGTGGTAAACTTTGTTTCACTTTGACACGATCCTCACACAAAATACTGAAGGTGGTTTGATATCAGTAGAAAGTGAAATTAAAATAGTTGAAAACTGCACCCAGACTTCATCAATGAACACATCTCTCTGTACGTTATCGTGATTTAGAAATTTGCGTGTGTCGACAGAGCCGTGTCGTTCCATGTTAAAAATGCAATGTAAAGTTGCAGTGTAAGGCGACCTAAACGACGACGGACCGAGTTGGAAATATCGAAATCAAATTGATTCGTTTCAATCCGATAGCACTCTGATTATTAAAGTTGCATACCTGTACCGATCCCGCAGAGAAATTATTCCCGTCGGAGAAAAAAAGGTGAAAGTCGAGGGCACAACTTTTTGGTGGTAGAACCACCTAAACACCCTGGGTTGCCAGAATTGGGGTTGGGGGGGGGGGTCCTGATATTACCGTGTTGTAAAATCCCCAACAAGCGCGAACTGTTTTTTTTGTTTTCGTTAAAACATGACCGCTCATTAATTGATGACACTCTCACTAGTTGTTTGCATGACTTGTTTGTTGAAAACTAGAACAAAAAGGTATGAATCTATAGCTCTTCCATAAAAGCAACAACAATCCAAACAGATTTAGACAACATTTTTGTTTTCGAAAGTGGCAACAGTTACTTAAGTTTGATGTATCTTTTGCCCGTGGTGAACCGGTGCAACATTGCATACTGTGGGGTCTCGCACGGGGCCCAGGGGATCAACCATTACATTGTGAACCATTGTAAACCATTACATTGGTCTTAAACTTCAAAAAGTAGCTCCACCTATCCTGCAGGAAAATACTGACTGTTGAAGCGCCTTGAGCGTCACTGAGTGACGGATATGAGCGCTTTATAAGAAGCCACTCTTATTATTTATTGTAGAAATAAATAAGACTTATTATAAGAAAAAGTACCTCTTTCTCTAAAACTACACTACTTTAAAGGGGTTCGTTTCTAACAACGTTGTTTAATATCAATAGCTCTCAAGTGATCTGTACCAAGTAAGTTTTTAATGGTCATTTACTTGTGGAGTAATTATCAAAAGTACACCCTGCCTTTAAGCAGCTCTAAGAAGTTTGGGTCTACGTCTGCTCAAATCAACATTGTACACGTCCTCCACCTTTAAAACCACTTGCCCTGGATGGTTTGCAAGAGGTGTATTTTTAGCTCCACAGGTATGTATCGTCACACGCAGGCGCATCGTATTTTTTTCGGGTGTTTATTTATGTCGTACAAACTATCTTATCAAGAAGTTTATTTTAGCCGCCTGGGAGCCCATTCTATTTTGCTTACTAATCGTTACTGGCAAAACCTTAGCCGGGGCCGCGTGGGGGTGCAGCAGGTCCCCTCGGGATGTCCTCCGTGTAATTCCCTCACGGGTCCGTGTCGAGGATAAACCAACTGTTAGATCTGTACGAGTATAAAGTCGCTCAAGACGTCAATTATTGTCAAGACGGCTTGATGTTTTGTCTAGGAAAAAAAAAAAACCGTGCAAGAATTGTTATTTTTGTGATATTAGTTTCCCCCCGGTTTTTTTTTTCGGGTGGGGGGGGGGGAGGTTGGGGGAAGTTCTCGTCTTGAGAGTGAAGCTGGGTTGTTTGCAGAGTTCGTCCAGGCTTTTGGTTTGGGGTCCTTTAAAAAACAATTTGTCATCTTTTGATTTGAATATCATATTTGTTCGGCCTATTCATGATTACTTCATCATATAGTATTATTGTTGTTAAGTATTATTATATACTGACAGCAACATGGGACGTTTGAACACAAACTAATTGTGCGCGCTTCAGAGGGTTTTGGTGAACGCGCGTTACTCCTTGGGTCTAACTTCGATTGGCAAACAGAAGTGCGAGCCGAGCTTTGGGGGGCACGGTCCTTCCACCGACCAACCGACGGGGTGCGGTACTCAAGCAAGACGGCATTAGCGCTTCCCTACGAAGACTTTTAAACGACCAATACCACCCCAGAAATAGATAATTATGATATCATCATTAACACATGTTTAAATGTAATTGTTGTATCACTTCTGTATAAGCCGGACGAGAGATTTCCATTTGAATTGCAGGACGATTAAATAGTTTGAACTTTGAACATTGAACTACCGCACAGATGGATTTTTTTAAAGAAAAGGGACAGAGGAAGATCCAATTTATCAATGATAACCATTCCAATATATTTTTTATCCATCCAAGCAAATGTATAGCATTTGTGGTTTTCAAAGACCATCATCCATACTTTGTGTGACCCACACATGAAATACAAAACCTGTGCACAATAATTTAGGCTCAATCGGTCAATGGAGTCACGAAAAAATGGTGAAGAAAAAAATCACCTGACATGTTTTCACTGTTTTCAAACATCGAGTTTTGGACTGGCGAGCTAATTGTTTTTACTAATTTCTCGAAAAAACTATAGCATTTCCTTCAGAGGAAGCTTTCTCACCATAACCAACATGCAAGTTTCTGAAAAATCTGTACATTTTTGTTTTGCAATCTTGCACACCCTTTAAACAATTATTACAAACTATGTAAATAGATTTCTTTTGGTTGATCGTTGACCAATCAGGTATCGTTTACATTTCAGGAAGCTGAAGTGCTTCCTACCAATGCATAATGCGTGTGGTCTCGGCGATCAGATGCACAATTTTTTTGCTGGGTCACGCAGCGCTCAATCATTTCAGAAAAACATACGTTTTTGATGTACCATAAAAAAAGAAATGATTATTGAGTTCCCAAACTCAAACTAGCAGATTGGTACGAGATAGACGTGCAAATTGACTTGATGTGTGTGCGTGTGAGTTTGTAGTGACATTCAAACCGAGGACTTACAACAAAAGGGACAAAATAGGTCCACGTTTGCTATCACAAAGGAAAACAATGGTGTCCACGTTTGTCAGGAAAAAAGAGTTGAACAAAGAAGGGTCCACGATTGGAGGTCATTACACACTTGTGTGGGTGTGGGTAGGTATACACATTCAGACCGGGACCTATAACAAAAGAGGACAATAGGGTCCCCGTTTGGGGAAAGGTCCCCAGTTGGAAAACGTGTACAAAACCAATGAGAGCTGTTGCCAAAAAGTTAGAGTACAAACAAAAGAGGGACAATAGGAGGTCCCCGATTGCAGGTGTTTACACACTTGTGTGTGTGCGTGTGTGTGTACGGGTCCCTAACACCGCATACCTGCTCTGGTTGGTGGTGGTAGTGAGGGTGGTGGTGTTGAGGGTGGTGTGTGTGGGTGGTGGGGGGGGGGGGGGGCAGCTCTATGTGTTAGGGCAATGCCTTACACGGAGCGATAGTCCCTCATGCCGTCACCGACAGCCACCTACCCCCCCCCTCCTCCTCAACCGATCTCTGGGACGTGACAGAAAACAGACACGTCCCGAGAACTGAATGAACATTTCCGTTTGCCATCATCCATTTAAGTAATGTTCCTCACACTCGACCTTTATGATAATGAATGATTCCTGGACGTGGCCCCCTCCATCACCCCCCCCCCCCCATCCACCACCACCACCCCCCCCCCCCCACCAAACTCGATCTTTCACCGGTTGGCTTTCATGAATTCCACAGGTTCATTGGTGTACGATGCGCTGCTTGTCACAACGAGACGCAAACTTCTCTAAAAGGATAGGGGGGCGGTGGGTAAGACTTAATTATTTACAGAGACCCGAATCCGCAGTCTCCATTCTATGCCTTCCGTTTTCGAATCTTTTCAAATCAAACAAGTGCGATTTTTCAATCCTCAATCTTGTTTATAATAATTTGTATTTATGCAAACAAAAATCATCAAACCGACCGGTGTGGGGGAAAAATGGCAAATATTACGATTCATGTCAGGAAATTTTGAGCGCGTTCAAATGTTTGTTTCGATTCGGCTATTCGAAGTAAGAACCAAGTAAGCAACAGCAGCAACAACAACAACAACAACAACAACAACAACAACAACGACAAAACAACAACAACAAATGTTTACCTAGAAGCTAATCTAGCCTATATGACTTTGACACGAGTTTACAAAATTTCCTGAGACATAAATTTCGATCTGGTCTGATCGAAAAAAAAACCACATTAACTTGCTGGACATCCCCAAACCAAAACAAATAATAATACATTCTAAATTATGGTGTCCTTCTCCAAAACGGGACCATCGTGTACGATTGGTTGGACGGTGTGCTTTCTAAAAAACGAGAGGATGGGGAGTTGAATCTACTCCTCCAAAAACCCAAAGACAAAGCATACCTTTAAAGAGGGTAAATACAAGGTCAAAATGAGTTCTGTGATGCACTCATTTCCCAATAGAAACAGTCCTCATGAACGTGGGGGGAGGGGACGTTACAAGTCTCTAACCCTCACGTTAAACTGGCGTAAAGTATAAATTATAATCGGTACTCTTTCAGAGCGAAATTTGAAACATGACGTCATCGGACAGCAAAACCAAAATGGGTCTGTGCGTCACATTCCACAGAGGAATTTCTGCGCCAGACACAAACTAAAATTCAACGCTGTTTTTTTATTACGAAAAGAAAAAAATATTGATTTCGTCCTAACGCAGATTTTGTTCCCCACCTATGTGCCCTTTAAAAGCCCCGTGTACAAACCAGCAGCATGTACATGTAGTTCTCAGTACAAACATTACAGAGCGAAATTTGAAACATGACGTCATTGGACAGCAAAACCAAAATGGGTCTGTGCGTCACATTCCAAGAGGAATTTCTGCGCCGGACTAAAACTAAAATTCAACGCTGTTTTTTATTACGAAAAAAATATTGATTTCGTCCTAACGCAGATTTTGTTCCCCACCTATGTCCCCTTTAAAGGTATTGTACACTTTTGGTAACAGCTCAAAATCAGTGTCCACATTTTGTGTGATTAAACATATGCATGAACAAACAAACCTGTGAAAGTTTGAGCTCAATTGGTCATCGAGGTCACGAGAAAATAGTGAAAAGAGATCTTATATGTATTTTCTGTTTTTTCAAATTATCGCGCGCGATAATTACTATTGTTTTACTCGTTTCTCAGAAACGATAGCATTTTAGGCAGAAATATTTTAAGGAACCCTTTCTACCATTACTTACTTTAAATCATGTAAGTTATGTGTGAATCTGTTATTATTGTGTTTTTCGATCTTACCTATAGTGTACAGGGCCTTTAAAAGCCCCGTGTACAAACCACCAGCCTGTAGTTCTCAGTACAAACATTACAAGCGGTTCCAAACCCTTATCTCAACTCCTTGTTCAGTTCATTGCTGGAACAAACTCTCTGACGTGCTAAATGGGAGACACATTCTAAGCAGCACTGACGGAGTCCGTGATCATCGACGTTTCCTCGGAGTACTTTGTAAATTTAGCCAAAACACAAACAACCGCGGCTGATTTCCAGCCGCTGAGAAAGAAAAAAAAAGTGACATGTTGATGATGCTCTTTTTAGCAATGGCAGATTGCGGTTTGCTTTGCTTTTTGTATTAGGAAACTTGTTCTGTGGTTCGTTTACAAGCGGGCTGGAACACTGTGTGTTGCGTGCAATATCCATCATTCACTAAGTACTATTAATGTTCGTTGGAAAGGTTAAAGGTATTATACAGGATTTGTGGCAAAATAGTTGTAGACAGTGCTCATGTTTTTTTTGTGTGATCAACCATACACATGAACTCAACAAACCTGTGGAAATTTGGGCCCATATAATCCGTTGGGTGAGTCCGGCGAAAAAAAGTGAAAACGAGCACAATTTTAAAGGAACATTACAGAATTGGTAAGAAAAAAACTTGTAAAGTATACGTTTTGATCACAGATTTACATAAAACTTACACGGTCTAATGATCATGATAGTAGAAAACATCCCTTGAAATATTTCTGTCTGAAATGCCATATTTGATGAGAAATGAATAAACTAATTTTCCGATTGGAGTTTATCGCTCAGTGAGCGTTTTATTCATTTGTTGAATCTATAGGATTTCATGCAAATGTGTAATCGGTTTTTCACTATTTTCTCGTGACCCATATGGCCGATCGATCTCAAACTTCTACGGGTTTGTCAGTTATGTATATGGTGGATTACATAAAGTGCTTACACTGCCAGCAAATGTTTTGTTAGCAAAAACCAATTCTGTAATGTTCCTTTAAGCATTGTCAACGCAATGGCCTTAATTTGGGGTGCACCAACCGAAATCAGCTTTTGCGTTTTTTTTTAAAAAGGTTTTCTGCTACAGCTGTCTTGATTATGACTTCATTACAGAGGGAAACATTTCACATCAAAAAAAATTGTTCTAGTGTGAACTTCATTATAATAATTATAGAATATTAAACGATGATATTTCTTATCCTTAACCGATCCTGTCTAAAACCAAAATGTTTGCAAACTCCACGCTATTTGGTATGCACGTTTCTATTCGTGCCGAGACAATTTATGTGCAACAAAACCGGTTTCCCCCAGTGAAATAAACGTTCGGTTCTGTGAAGCGTTTCTTCAACTTGAAGACTTAAAAAAAAAACATCCCTAAAATGGCGGACTGGGTCATCCCATCGTGGAGGTCCTCTATGGTATTATAGACTTTCATTTTAGAACACAGAATCGTAGGTAGCGGATTTCTTTCGGTACGTTGTAATTCTATCAGAAAAAAACAACTTATTATCAACAACTCTGATAGACTCTATCTGCACAAATACTTGTTATGTGTTACCAGGTAAGACATGTGGTATTCAACACAATGTCAGACACGGTCTAGTATAATGTTATTGGTCAGACAGGGTAAAAGGTCAAGACTATATTAAATCATGACAAATTTTCATTTGTTAATTACTTGGGTACTTGCCCGCACAGCTCGCCATCGCAATCCTCCTGTACATTTAAAAATTGCTATGAATGCAAAACTATACAAGGTTCAAATTTGAGGTTATGCACGCGGTAAAAAAAAAAAAAAAAAAAAAACTCACTAAATACGGATTGATGAGAACGCTAGGCGATTAAGACAATCACAAACTATTTATTCTCTCTCTCTCTCTCTCTTCTCTCGTGTAGAAAGAGAAGAGAGAGGAAAGAGATAACATTATTAGTCATCAACATCTGCCGCGAATCAGGGGGTTAAAAATGTGTGGGCAATGAAATCGTTTTGGCAGCGCTAACGATGCGGGCAGCCCGTACACGTGCTTCTTGCTTGTGTGTACACGACAACTGCAGTTCATACTTATCGCTCTGGCGCCCGTACTGACCCGACATGCCATTTAGCCCCCCCCCCCTTTTTTTTGCAATCGAGAAAAATTATGATGATGACTAGTTAAACAAATTTTTTTCCAGAGGTTGGGGGCTCGAACCACGGGAATGAAAACTGGGCACGAGGCGAGCATCTTTGGCTCAGCGCTTTTTAGAGGAGGATTTTCTAGTGACGTCACAGCCACTGCGTCTGTCATTAGTACACAATGTGTCCAAATTCTGAGCTGTTTTTAGCTTTCTTTTTTTCGAGGGGGAGTAAGACCATTTTAAAGTTTTATGCATTATTAGTGTCGATTAAAAGCTTCTGGCTTTATAGAAGGTAAAGTTGAGTGTTATTGAAGCCACAGCGCCTTCGCCATATTGCTACTCTCCATAACTACATCATCTGGGGGTTTCAGTGTTAAATAATGTACAGAGTCTCGTCCGAGCAGCAGGGGATTTGGTGCTGAACGTTTACTGGTAAGTTGAGTGTTATTGAAGCCACTGCGCCTCCGCCATATTGCTACTCTCCATAACTACATCATCTGGGGGTTTCAGTGTATAAATAATGTATAGAGTCTCGTCCGAGCAGCCAGGGGGTTTGGTGCTGAACGTTTAATACTGTACAACATGGTGTTACGATCATGCGTGGGTATGATCTAGTTTACAACCTCGTACACCCAGGTGCTGAAACGAGCAAACTAATAAATGATGTACCCTCTAAAAAGAAAGCTAAAAATTAAACATTGATGAGTCAAGACAGTGTAACATTACAGTGACGTTTTGAAACAAGACTACTTCGTTTACAGCCAGCGTCTTCCAATGCAATGAAACCATTTATCATCACCTCGACGTCGCTTACACACTGGGAATGCATTTGAGAAACTAAGAAAAAAAAAGGGGAACTACAGGCGGGTGAAGGCAGTAATTCCCAAGTTGATACAATGTTACCAATGGGGGAAACTTTAATAGTCACTCGAATAGCATGATTACAAGTTCACTCATCTCGTTCGTTCGCCGACGCGATTGTAAAACAAACATGGACGTGGTCTTCTGAAGAGTGAAGTAAGCATTTCCAACCGTCTGGCAAACCGACCCCCCAGGAGAGCCCAGGCACGAAGCACTTTTTTCTTTCTCTCTCTTCTTTTCTCTCTCTTGGAGTTTCCTTGGCAGGGGGTGACCGATGGGCGCTGAGTCCCAAAGATAAATCGCATCGTGCAATATTTATCCGCGCGCCTGGTTAGCGCCCAACCAAGCGCATCTCCAACCCGCCATAACGCGCCAAAAACGGCGGAGCAACAAACTGATGGCGGGAAGTGACGAACTTTTTTATGCCACGCGTAGTTGGTGATGACCTTTTGGGGCTCTGTTTCCAAACCGTACTTCAATGTTTGTATTTCTGCACAAACTGTTTGGTCATCCTTTGGGTCTGCTGTGCAACATTCGGGTCACATAGGTTCAGACTGTTTTTTTTTTGGAGGGGGTCTTTGTCTTGTTTGAAATCGGCCCAAAACTGTCCATCATAATCTACATGTTCTAAAAGACCCAAACAGCCTGCGATGACGGTTGGGGGCCTGGCAACAAGCACGGGGGTGTTGACAGACTCAATATCGCGCCAAACTAAAAATAAATGTTGTGTTTTCCAGTCGTTTGCCGGGGCTTTTTTAAGAGCGGAGCTTTGGCATTTTTAGCAGTACACGAGAGGCACTGAGTTTTTTCAAACACACCAGCGGGAACGAGTGGTGCAATGGGGGGCCTGAAAATCACACGACTTTACGGTATGGTTTTGGGTGCCGAGTGTGTGATGAGACCGAGCTTCAAATTAAAGAGCTGCAGACAGTACGTGGTTTCGGACTCTCATCCCTCAAATCTGTTTTCTATATATTTGACACAATACAGTGATACCACCCATTTCACTTAGAGCATGTGTACAACATTGGTAACTGTCGAATACCAGTATCCACACTTTGTGTAACCCAACACAAATCCATGAAATAACAAACCTGTGAAAAATTTAAGCTCAATCGGTCTTCGGAGACACAAGAAAACAGTAAAAGACACCTTTATGTGTTTTCACCGTTTTCAAACATCAGATTTTATCACCGTGATCAAAACTAGGCCTATGATTGTTTTACTAATTTCTCAAAAACCATAGCATTTCAAGCAAAACTAAAATTTCAAGGGAAGTTTTCCACCATGACCATCTTCATACCATGTAAGTTATGTGCAAATCTGTGAACATTTATATTTTGTAGTCTCACCAATGTTGTGCACACCCTTTAATACACTTGAGGTTTATGATATCGATAACTATCGATATTGGATCGAACCGGCGCCGAAGTGTTCATTTAAACAATCGATCTTCACGCTTTAATTACTTATCCGTTCATGTTTATGTTGTGGCAATTATTAGGGTGGTCTCTGACAGCTGTCTAAATCGGACCAAAACATTAATATGCAAGTTCTTCCATACCATCTGGATGGATCAGAACTCACAACAGTACCAACGTGCTACAAAATACAAAGACTGTACAGAGAACATACTACATTTATTGTTCAATATTCCCGTTTTGCAATGGAATATTTGAGTTTGTAAAACGCTGATCATGTTGAGAAATAGATTCTCTGGATTTAGGGGAGAAAAAAAGATGACTAAATGTCGCAATTTAGAACCCTTACAATATGAAATATCATGGTGTACACTGGGGGGGGGGCGGGCTTATTACCAATGCCGATTGAGTAAGGAGCTCAATGGGTTAACAATAACGTAAGACAAAGAAATGTGCAGAGTCCATGACAACGAGAAACTTAACTAATTGGTTGATCACCGTGACTTGTTTTGGTTGTCTCAATCGATATCAGCCCATTTAGAACGGGAACAAAATCCCCGACACGCCATAAACCATTTTGTGTTGTTTGCTCCAAAAGTGGACCGGCAATAATTGGTCGAGTGCGGTGCATGCATTGGGAAAACCGAAAGATGAGGGGTGTTCCTGCTGAGCTGAAAACATGCAACCCTTATTAAAGTAGCGATGGGATTTGTTGTTGATACCTTCGTCCACGACGACCACCACGGTCAACAAGCTCTCTCTCTCTCTCTCTCCTTCTCCCTCCCTCTCTCTCCCCCCTACCATCTCTCTCTCTCTCTCTCTCTCCTCTCTCTCTCTCTCTCTCTCTCTCTCTCTCCTTCTCCCTCTCTCTCTCTCCCCCCTACCCATCTCTCTCTCTCTCTCTCTCCTCCCTCCCTCTCTCTCTCTCTCTATCTTTCTCTTACCGGCCATCCCCATCACCAAACATGGGGACAGGACACCACGACCTTGCAAAGTGACGATAGTTTGTGATACGTGTTGTCCCTATCAGGGAGATATGTGCCATGACCAATACGCCCGCCGCACGGACCAGCTGAGGCCTTAGACTGTGCCGGGGGTGCTAAACGGGACATCTGCCCTCACTTTCGGTCTGCCTATTAGATCGCCCCACAAAACACCACGGGAACTAACAAGGACCATGTTTTTTTTATTGTTGTGTGTTATACGTGCGCGTGGAGGGAAGAGGTGTAAACCCTCAATTTATATAGGTCTGTGTAATTTAAGTGCACGGTGACTCTTTTTTTTTATTCATTTTAACACCCAGTGCTTGAAAAACAACTACGAGTCGAGACCAGCAAAGTCATTAAAAAGGAGGAAGGAGTGATTTCGCTTTTTTCCCCCTTTGTCTTGAATAAATGTGATATTAAAAGTGGTTTGGGTTTGTTTGTTCTTTGTTGTGTTTGAGGGGGTGTCTACCGCGTTCAAAACCGAGGACTTTAACAAAAGGGATCTTGGTGTTCCACGACAGAGCGAGGACGTCCTCGCTTTGCTCTCGTGTACAAAACCAATTGGAGACGTAGCTTTAAAAAAAAAGAAACAAAAAAAACTAAGTTCAACAATGGAAGAACGAAGTGAAGTCCTCGATTTAAAGGGTCGACAATTTTGTGTGTGTTTCTTTGTTGGGGTGTTTGTCTTGTTTGTTTGTGCGTCTGTTTTCGACAAGCTTCTGCTGATCAAACAGGCTTCAGCTTATCGAGATTCTGAATTGAATTGAATTGATAGACTATATCTTATATCATGTATTAGGGTACGTATGAATCTTATTTAAAGGGTCGGGATATAAATTTATTTGTAAAGCGCAAGAAATTTTATTGTTAAGCCTAGTCTAGGTTTTGTTTTCTCAAAAAAAAAATAAAGACATGAAATCTTTCTTGCTAACTTTCTTCACCGCATTCGAACCTAAACCGAACAGAAACGCTCAGGAATTCGTAAAGTCGACCACTGTTAAAAAAAACAACCATCCCGACTTTACTAATAAATCTCGTGATCGCACATTTTTTGAACGTGTGCTTCAATTGACGTTGACTACAGTGCAGTTACATTTTCACTGCTTATTGTCAAGTGAGAATACAGTTTGGAATTACCAACAGTGTTGTAAAAAAAAGGAATAAAGAAAGGCCTACTCTCATTTCATTTACTAATTTGGTTGTGAAGCCAAAGGACTCTCAGAAAGCGAACTTAATCACTATACTAGCCAAGAGCCCCGTGGAGAAAAGACACTATGAAGGAAGTTTCAGTTTTAGGTGTGGGAGGGAAAACCCCAGAGAAATAATGATTTCACTTGATTCATGAAGAAACCACCTAGTTCACCCTGAACCCAAGCTTCATTTTTTTTTGTTCATGTTTTTGAAAAATGGAAGGGATTCGAGACCCTCCCGAGGTTCTCGCCATGAGCACCGTCAGCCAACCACCGATGTTTGCCTGAAGCAGGTCAGCCAACCACCGCCACAATTGCCCCGATGATCGTGGCTTCTTCACCCGGGTGGTTTATTGCTCAGCGAAGGCCGGCTGATCACAGGAGACACGTTCTTCCAGAACTTGGCCGTTGAGGAGTTTGTTTACCTGACAACTGATGATGACAGAGGAATGACAGACCAAGCCATACCTGAAGGCGCGAGGAGTGGGGGACGGTTCTTGTAGGGGGAGGGGGGGGGGGGTAGTTCGAGGAAGGGGAAGCTGGGGTGTAAATAGGTAGAGGAAACAGACATGAGGTCTGGGCTTACAAATAGATAGAGGGGGGGGGGGTTGTGGGACAAAACATTGTCCTTGGGAGGGCCGTGTTAAAAGACAAGGGGCAGAGTTTCTTCAGTAATTGGTCATGGTATAATTTTTACGGTGCACCTCATCAATTTGATCAATTGGTTTTTGTAAGATTTAAGTACAGCTTGGAAATGAGTTAAAGGTGGCCGGGGTCTAAATATAGCCCTAACCTCTGTAAGTGAATGTAGCCTGATGTGCTAATTAGGTACAATGTTTAGCGTGCACAGTGTGTATCGGTCTAAATTCAGGCAGGGACAGACATTTCTCATTGAAAGCTAGGGCTAGAATGAATGTGCTACATTCCCCATCCCCCCTCAAAAAAAATTACCCCACAAAGAAACAACAACAACAAACAATCAAACAAACAAATAATGTACCAGTGCGATGTTATTAACAGTAAACCACTATTATATCATTAATTGATTGATTGGTGGGAAGGTCCTCAGCCGACACAAACAGTCAACACAGTTTTGTCACTGCCGTCTACACATACAAGGTATCCGAAACCAGATACGAAAGGGAATCGGCATGAAGAAGGTTAAGACACGTGTTTATTCTAATCGGTAGTCACTGCAAAACGAACTGACTGCACGATGGTTATTGGACGGCATTGGATTTGACTATATACCGTGCACGGTATGGGGCAGAGGGTTTCCTCCCCCCACCCTATGTCCCCATACTTTAACACACTCTTATGGACCTTTATCATGCTGCCACCATCTTGGTCATGTTCCCAGCATTCAATGACAGTAATTAATGCTAATATTCAATGTACAAAAAGGAACCATACTGTTTTTCCTTCCAGCCTCGGTTTGGTTACATTGATTTGAATGGGAGAAAATCAAGATGGCCGCACCATGAGGTCTATACAGAATTACCCCCTCCCGCTAAAATCATCTAAAGAATGGCTGAGATTCCAAGCACACAGCGAAGACACAATAGGAGGGGGGGACTACACCATACCCAAATTGAGTATGAGTACATGTGACGGTGTGAATACATGGACGAGAAGTTCATGCTGTAGATAGAGGTGTGCTACTGCCGAACATGGCCACACAGCATGTTGCACTAATAACTATCTTTGTTCACCGGGCATTCAGCTTCCCTGCAACACTCTCAGCTCCTTAGGAGTATGCAGAACCTGGCAACCGAACTGTCGCAGGGAGTATAGACGTTGAGGCGGTAGATAACGACGTGCTGTTGCCCAACTTCGGCTATTATAGCACGTTGTACTATCACAATCCACCCACTGTACACCGGATCATAACATACCTGCAACCCTCTCCGAACTCCTTAGGAGTATGCAGAACCGGCAAAAACGGGAACTGACGCATGGAGTAGACTTTGAGGCGGTAGATAATGACGTGCCGCTGCCCAACTGCTACGGCCTAAAAGAGCACGTTGCACCATCGTAATACACCCCGGACCATAAACATTCCTGCAACCCTCCCCGAACTCCTTAGGAGTATGCACAACCGACAACCAAAACTTACGCACTATGTGGCTGAGCAGTCACATCGACGTTCACTAAACCCTCACAAGGTACCCATTTACTGTTGGGCGAAGAGATGCAATTACAGATAAGTGTTGTGCCCAAGGACACGCAAGTCTTCAAACTCTCTCTGCTGGAGAAACAGCTAGCGATTGGCTAGTCTCCACAGGGCTTAAGTTTCCATTTTTGCTCGTCCTGTTTTTGATACATTAGAGAAAACCAGCAGACCAGAGGAAAACACATTTCCCGCCTTAATTTTTGATTGACGTGCTGGTCTTCATTACCCAAAAAGGAAGAAGGTTAAAAAAAACCCCGAAGCCATTACAAAGCTGTATAACAATCTACGCTACTATAACAGAGACTATTTTCTTGTTGCCTTTTATTTTGTAATCTCACAGTCGATAAGTTCCAGCAATGGTTTTTTAATAGCCACGGGCCATCTGCCCGCCCAATTTAACACAGCGGAAGGCGTCCATGTTTTTCACACTTAACGGAAATACTCTGTTTCCATTAGCTTTGATTCAATAGAAGAGACATTTTAACGTAGCCCTGGCTTCTTGGATGGTGTAAAGGAAATCACAGTTACATGCAAGAGAGCGAAACAACAGGGAAGAAGATTTCTAATAAGCAGTGAGAGGTATACACTGCGGTGTATACCCTTATTAGTATTTATTATAATGGGGGCCAGGCACCGGGGAGAGTCAAATCAGCAGCGGTGCCCGCGCTCGTCTCTTACGGGGGGGCAATGTGGCCAGGCAGTCCGTGGGCGCCACTTCGATCGCCACGCTTTAATAGCTCAGGTGTTACGGAGACACCTTCAGGCTAATGCAACGGTCAGCGGGACCTCGTTCTCAGGAGATGACATTCATTTCGTCCAACCTGATGCCTCATTAAAATCAGGCGGCTTTAGTTTGCAACGACGTGCTTTTATGCCGCTGTTGTTTGGCAACGTGCACGAGTCAACATGGCTCAAATAGTTTTAGAGCCATTTCACTTTTCTAGTAATTTTTTTTTTTTTTTTTTTTGGGGGGGGGGGTGGGTGCCCTATAACGACGTGTCAGCCAAATTGGCGCGTAGACGGCTATTTTGTAAAAAAAAAAAAATAGTACCCTCCAATACGCAAACTGCAAAAGTCTGTTGTGCAATTAGCAGGGCTTTGGTATCACTGTATTAATTTTGTTTGACGTCACGGGTAGCCATCTTGGAATCCAAAGCAAGACTCTTCGAAGAACCTCAATCCTAATTCCAGTACAAGGGCACTCATGGCATTTGTTATCCCCCCAACATTAATGTCAAACATCAATGTAAGCTTTGAAATCTAAGCGTCAAGTTAACGAATTACACCATTTGATTTTTTTCCCCCAACAAAACTGTTCCCTTTGCAACAAAAATGTTCACACTTAAAAGAAAGCTACTATTTCCACATTGCCGTGCGGTAAGAACGGGGTCGAGTACACACGGAGATACCAGTCATTTGGCTGCCCGTGACGTCACATGCAAATTACAAGGTGATTAAGCGTTATGCTTAATGAACAGATAATCTTAAGGGTTCTTTCCTACGGAGGAGGGGGGGGGGACAAAAACCTCGTCTAAAATGCATAAAAGCTGTTGATGACGTCGCTCTACACTTCCACACTGTAATGAAGTACGGTGTGGGGAAGGTATAATATCACACCAATTAAAGAGGTGATGAAAAGCACGGCGACCTATGGGAGATATGCATCCGTGGCCCCGGTAATGGACGTTTCAACACCTGTCTGAGCTGCGCTAGTTTTATTGGGGAGAGTTCTGACTCCCCTTTTTAAATTAACGACGAATTGATACATCATGTTATTGTCTTTAAGGATTAAGGGGGGATCCGCCGGGACGCCCAGAGATCAGGGGGGATTTGTCAAAACAATTGGAGAGTGAAGAGTTTATTAGCTGTCTTATCACGGAGGTATGTAGAGCATCTCTTATGACCAGCTAGCCAAGGGTGACCAGAGCACTACGTCTGAAACGGAGGTATCGCCCGACTTCATCATGGTCGATACGGAGTCCCCAAACAGACATGCAGAACAAAAAAACTCAGACACAAAATTGTACTTGCGCACGTCCCTAAATTGTGATGAACATTTACACAATCGACCACTTCGAATTCTTATTAATATTGTTAAGTAGATGTTATTCCTTACTGCATTTCCACTGAGCATGTATCTCTGGATTCATCTTTTCCACTAAGCATGTATCTCTGGATGCAGTCTTTTCCACTAAGCATGTATCTCTGGATTCATCTTTTCCGCTAAGCATGTATCTCTGGATTAATCTTGTCCACTAAGCATGTATCTCTGGATTCATCTTGTCCACTAAGCATGTATCTCTGGATTAATCTTTTCCACTAAGCATGTTTCCTCTGGATTCAGTCTTTTCCACTGAGCATGTATCTCTGGATTCATCTTTTCCACTAAGCATGCAGGCCTATCACTGGATTCATCTTGCCCACTAAGCATGTGTCTCTGGAATCATCTTTTCCACTAAGCATGTATCTCTGGATTCATCTTTTCCACTAAGCAAGTATCTCTGGATTCATCTTTTCCACTAAGCATGCTTACCTTTTTCTGTAAATGGGGTTCTATGGTTTGTGTACTCGTATTTCTCTTTTGACGAATAAAGATATGAAATCATACAAAAGGCGTTCGGGATATTTTTGCACGGCAACATTTACAGTGTTAAAAAAAAAAACACAGAACGGCAAAACCGTTCTCCGGACTCACAAGAAAATCCCTTTGCAAACTCACACATCAGCTGTAGGCCTACGCTACATTTCCCCCGTTATCGAGCGAAAGTTAAAGCTCAGAATGTACCACCGACACTGTGGACAGAAGGGGTTCTTGTATTAGCTTAGTGATCTCATACCTTTTGAAGACTTACTCGATATTCAATCGAAATTTGTGGTTGTATTGTTTGAGAATAGCTTTGTTTCACTCACCACTGTAGTGGTACGGCAATCTTGTGATGATACAGATCTCAAATCTACGATATCAGGCCCTTTTCGAAACCACGGGTTTTGGTTTCGTTTCCGGCTCCGGCTTCGGCTATATCAGTTGTTTTATATGGGACTTAACACAGGCGCGGACGGAGCCTTTAAACCGGGGCTGAAACCAAAGTTGCGGTTTTCGAAAAAGGGCAATCTAGTCTTTTAATAATCAATCTTGTTTCCTTCCACCATTTAAAACGACGACAAAAGCAAAACAAATGGGACACAAAGTAGTCTGGTTCCCTTTTGTACTATGATGTGGAACAGTGATCGTGTGTAGGGACTAAGACGAAGATGGTGGCAACGAGGAGAATGTATAATTGGTTATAATTGAAGCCGCGGTGGACTCCATTCAAATACAGTCACTTAGGCACATGGACATGAAATTAAATAAATATGTGCATCCGTCAAAAGATATGGCGTGCACAGTTAGCGAATTCCACAAAGAGTCAAAAGGTTAGATCACATCGGATAGAGTATTATCAAGGCGTATGTAAATAGTTCGGTCATCAAACGCTGAAACCGATAATGTCATGACTCTATGTATTTAGTCTATTGGGAACGTGACAATGTTTCCTGAATAGGCCAGCAGGAAATAAATCTTCCCCAATTTGGAGAATACGCTATTTTCATATAATATTAACTGAATGGAAGATATTTGGTTGGGGGGGGGGGTAGGGAGTGAGGGCAGCATATAAAGTTTGGTTGCACGACATGAACTTCTAAGTAAATGAGACTGGGGGTGGAGGATGGAGGGGCGGGGACTAGAGGATGGGGGGGGGGGGAGGCTGGAAAATAAATTAAACTACAAGTTGGCGCGCTTTTGCTTCAAAATGAACAAATTATACTTCTGTCATCATTATGGCTTTCCCCCCAAACATAAAATAAGACATTTATTTCCCCCCAAAAGGTGCGTTTATGTGAAGTGAAATGACAACAGTTTTGCATGTTGCTAAAAACCTCAACGGCACTTAAGCTTAGCGATACAGTGACGACTGGCGGGGGTGAAGGGAGAGGGGGGGGGGGACACCTATAGCTTGCCTTGCACGTCGCGCTAATCAGCTGAGATGTCTCGGTGTTTATGACAAGCGGCAGTCTGTCCCGACGAATTAGGGTCATCAGAAGTGTGTCACACACGGCTAGAGTTTCGGTTCGTTCCCCGGAGCCCGGGCCCAAGACCACTTGGCACTATAATTTGCTTTGGATGATGATTGGGTAGAAGGGGGGGGGGGTTAAAAAAAAAGCCCTTATGTCCGCTTGCTCATCGGGGTGTAGGGGTGGTCCCACTTGCAAGGGTCGCCTACCAAGGGTAGTGAAGGGGGAAGGGGGAATCATAAGGTGACGAGAGGGGGGGGGGGTACTCGACGGGGAACAAGGCACTAGAAACGGGTGAAAGAAGGGGGGGGGGACACAACAGAGTCCAGATTGAAAAAAAACCCGTCTTGTCAGATAGGAGCTTTCAATTGTGATGGTGAACGGAGAGCAGTTGTAAGGGAAAAAGGAACACAACACTTAACAGAAAGGGGCACCTTCTTCTAGTGTTAACAAATACGTTTGACATACTGTAATAGTAACAGACATCAAGTCTGTACACGTCGTAATGATCCAACGTCTCGATTGTACATGGTTGCGACCCCCCCCCCAAAAAAATAATACTTTCAGCATGCCCTTCCTCTGTTCCTCTTGTCCCGCTTGGAGGGGGGTACAGTGCGGAGACTACATAAATGAACATGACAACATGAGCTACCCCCCCCCCTTAAACAAAACCATGTTCAATGCAGGAGGGGGGTAAACTTACACCCCTTTTCCTGCCCCCTGTATCCGCCATTGCAATCATGCACAACACGTAACACATGAACAGGGAATTGCTTCCATGTAATGTACTGTAGTAATGAAATAGAGGAGAGAGACAGACAGAGAGAGAGAGTGTGTGTTAATAACTTTTGGTTAAATTACGGTGAGGGTTTTACGGGGTAGGAAGTTTGCATGGGGGGGGAGGCAGCGTGGAACAACACTCAGGGCACGCTCCCAATCCCTGCCCTCGTTGAGGGCATGCTGCTTCTCTTCAAAGAGAATGGGTGCCTCATTTACAGCGTGTATCCATTTCAGATTGATATAGGCCCCGTATTTCAGGAATGATCAAAGAAGACATGCTATACGGTATCGTTTTTCTTTACGCTATCGAAGAATGCTTACGTTAAGAAATTCCTCCAGAATGATGAAGGTTTGAGGATGCGTTATGATAATCAATGGAGGGAGAAATGTTCAGTTTTTCCCAAACTGCTCTTGTCAACCAAATTCTAAGTTTTGTGTATTAAACGCCAAAGGCTGTACATTAATAACGCTGTCATACAGATTGTTTATGATATCCTTCTGATTACATGAAACCAAAGGACCCTCAAAAGTGACCAGAGAGTGTAGAGAAGATGACGAAGAAAATATCAGTTTGGGATGTTTGGGAGGGAAAAACCCTCCAAATGAGGAAGAACAGACACAGTCAGATAGAGACCGAAAACTCCAGTCCACGTGCAAGCCTCGCACCGTGGTCCACAGAGATGAAAAGGCGGGGAGGCAAACCTCGGCATGCCTCACTGTGAAGACAAGGTCCATTAGAACTGGTATCTAGCTTTATGATGTTTGCCTGACTCACACAAACGGATGAAGACCCAAACTTTCACAGGTCTGCTATTATTTCATGTATATGGTTGATCACACAAAACGTAAACCATGTATATTGTTTTACCAGCTCAACCAATTCTGTGCATAATACAGTGTGCCTTTAAACTTGTTACAGGTTAGTTATTCTCATGTCTAATGCTGGGTCACGTAAAGTGCGGATACCAGTCTTTGACAATTATTACCAGTGTTGTTCCGCATGCTTTGATTGCGTCACTTTCTTATAAATATTTTGCAAACAAGTTGATCACAGCGAAGTTCTCTCCACTCGGCACGCCGTGGAGCAGACTTCATTCGATCACTCTTCAACGCTTAAACATGAGAAGTATTTATTTATAGGGTGGGGGGGGGGGGTCGGCTATGATTTGTCATTCATATTCACAACGAATTAGATTTGAAAGTCTCCAGACCACGGTTATTTGCAGTCCTCCGCAACTTGATCGTTTTCCCCCCTTCTCTCTCGCTCTTTCTCTATCTGTCTCCTATAGATGCCAAACACATCACAGGCAACGGATTTTGGGGGATCTGCTATGACTCGGAGGCAGTACAGTCAGAGCAAACATGTTGCTAAACGCTGGTTGTACCTCGAGATCGCTAAACCAGTTTCATATGGCGCGGAAACTTCTCTCGTATCACCCGACGTGTGACAAGCATATCTGTCAACACCTCCCATCTCCCGCCGGCCAGACCTTTATCGATAAAAAAAAGGAAGACAAAAAAAAAAAAGGGGGGAAAATCTGAAATTTTTGTCGATTGACGGTTTGACTGGGGGAAGCAGCAGGGGAAACTCTTGACCAAACTCCGTTCATAACATGCATGTTGGAGGAAAGCGCTCATATATGAAGTGCCGGCTCCGTCCTTCCTGCCACGCGGCTGTCATGTCTACTCGGGTACTCGGGCCTTTAAAAAAATAATATCAAGCCCCCCCCCCCTCTCTCTCTCCTTTTGCGGACTGTCAGTCATCCTGGGGCTCGGAAACCTTGGGGGAAGAAACCCACTACACGGTCCCCAAGCATGTTGAACATAGACTCTAGAGGGCTCTCTGGAGGCCCGACCTTTAGCTAGTGTTTTGCAGCTCAACTTGAGTAAATTGTTGTCACAGAGCAACTTTTTTTTTCCACCCCGCTTTCTTCTTTCTTCTCTTTCTTTAGGCGATCGAGCGCGATGACCTGATAGGGACCAGGGGGAATTTCAGTCCCGCTTTGGAGACTGCAACGTGAGAAGGCAGGAACTGACGAGGTAAACGTACAGTACAGAGGGAGTGAGGGGGGGGGGGGGAACTGGACTCGAGGAACTCAGTCCTGATGCCGATTGTAACGACACTATCAACACCCTTCACATTTTTCATTTTTTTCAATAGTGGGGGAGAAATCCTCACAAAATATAACTAACAAACCTTAAAACTTTAGGTGGTGAAAAGTGTAGCAATCGTTTTTTGCTATCTATGAAAATAACCGTTAATTTTAGGGTGAACCTCCGAGGCCATAGAGTGGGCCTTTGTGTAAGAGGAGAGGAGTGTATTGGAATGTTGGTAACAATGGATAAGGTCTTTGTTTGTGAACTAAACTGTAAGCAGAAAAAAAATGGAGGACAAATCAACATGCAACGTGTCACAGCCTGCGGTGTAAAATAATACTAAAGATCGTGGAGTTAGAACGAAGTTTCAAAGTTCATCTGCTGAAGATCAGTGTTGCATTTTAAATCGGAGTTTAAAAAAAAAAAATGATGTAAAACATGATTCTCCTCTTGGACACGTTTTGCTGTGATCCGACCTTCAGTCGAGGCATAGGACGGGATGGCGTGAGTGGGATGATCTACACAGATGTATTTATGGAGTGACGATTGCAACACCTTCTCCCACAGGTGTTTCTGTGACACACGCAACATAAACGTTAACACGTCCGCCACACGCGCGCCAGAACATTGCAATAGTTTTTCCATTTGTTTTTTTGGTTTTATTGACGCGCGTGAGGCACGTTCGCAACACTCGATGAACGCCAGTTCGTGATCACGCTATCACTGTAAAACGGTTTTATCTGCTTCGCAAAGATCCATCTCTGTTTTTTTTTGTTTTTTTACGACTGTCTCCGCTGGGTGAATGCGGAAGCTGCTGAACTCATAATAGTTTTGGTATCTGCGAAACACATGTCATGACAGCATCTTTCAAAGTCTCTGGGCTATAATTATCAGTGTGACATTTACCGCGTCCAGCAGAGAATATGCCCGGTCCAGATTGTCCCCAACATTGCTCATGCACGGTGACATTGTGCACAGCTAGGGTAGGAAGTTATAAAATTACCCAAGAACATGCCAAACACATCATCATCATCACCGTCCCATTCATCATACCACCCCCCCCCCCGCCACCATCTTCGTCCATTTTGGTCTCAGTCACTAGGGACAAACTTGCTGTTCAAAGTTCGTAGACTGGTGGTCCACCCCCTTCTCATCAACAAAACACAAAAACACACCTCACCGTCTCAAAAATCTCTGCCGAAAAAAGGGGCTAGTCGACACAATTAACCAAGCTTCTCTCACTCAGTGATAGTGGAGACGAGTTGTCCTCCCCTATCCACTTTGAATGGGTGAGTATACTGTAGTATTCCCATCGGTTCCCTCGAATCTATACTCTGCGGCAGTATAGATAACAAGCAGGTTCTTTCAGAACCAGGCAGGACGAGTTCTTATAAGAAACCGAAAGTACATACAAGCTCTATCACATGGTGCTACCGCAAACCATAGAGTAAGGACAGAGTTTCTGTCCTTACTTTATGCGCAAACCTATTATACTGTTCATGCACGTGTACATGTACATGTACATATCGATGATCCACCATGCAGTGCCTCACATCGCATAAAAAACCACACTGAAACTCCAAATGTACAGAAACAACGACCCTAAGGTAACCTTTCAATGCTTTAAAAGCTTCAACTTAGACTTTTGGTTTCTTTTCTTGTCTATTTTCTTCTTATCTTTTCCCAAACAGATTTGCTTCCTTTTGTCGTGACGCTTTTGAACGCTCGAGGAGTTGGGGGGGGGGGGGAGACCCTCTCATCGTGCATTCCACGCCAGCTTCCAGAGCATGCAGCAGCTCGCGTTGTCATCAGTCCCCCCTATATACAGCGTGCATTGTTTTCACACATAGCGACCCGTAACAGTGTGTTTTTGAAGGAGGGGAGACCCTTCAACATAAACCGGGGAGATGAAATGACTTCCCCGGGCCCCTATCGGGGGCTATATCGCCATACTACCCAGGCACTCCCCAGCACCAAAGCAGCAACCAATATCCCCCCAATCTCTTCAATGTGTGTGTGTAATTGTCGGTCATTGAATGATGAAGTTCTGTCTAAACAGGGGGTGTTTGCAGAGCGCTCTGGTGGCGTGTTTACCTCCCGTGCTGTAAGGGGGAGAGAGAAAAAAAACTTACATGGTCTCCTCCGGGGATTGCATTTCATACCGGGGGAGAAGGGGCGGGCAAGGCAAGTTTACCCATGCCGTCTTGGAGCTCTGCATTCCCCCCCGGTGTGGGTGTCCTCTTCACTTGGCCAAATTCAACAGTTGACATCAATGCAGGCAGATGCGGTCCATTACCGCCGCATGGGAAAAGTACAAAATACCCAAACGAGAATCAACCAAGGCCCCACAAACACATCATGCCCGATGTTCGCATTCTAGCCATGAAATTACCTAATTAGATGCCGATATAATCACTAAATGAAAGAACTGATGTCAGGTTGCCATAGTTACGGTATCTCCCCCCCCTTCATTCCACACGGAAAGATGCCACAGGGGAAAAAAGAGAAACAGCGAGCAAAAACAAAACAAAAGCACACACTAAGAACAAGAAAAGCGGGAAAATTACGCACAAAATGAAAACCCCCCAAAATGATCACACTAATCAAAACAAAAGAACCGATATTAGAAGAAATACATATATGCAATCAAACGAAACCTGTAGGCCTACATCATGGAAACTTACACACATCGATCAAAAGCCCAACATCAGCAAAACGCACCCCCGTCCATTTCGAAAGATGTTGTGAATTTTTTTTTATATTCAAAATGATGTGGGTTAATGACAGGAGAAGATTGGTTTTAATTGGGGTGAAGAAGTGGGGGAAAAAAAAGAGCATCGCGTGGTGGACGTTCGCCGCTTACACCACCAGGATTAATCACTGGGCTTAGCGGACGGCTGGTATCGACGGTCGCTAACGAGGTTCCTCGCTCACTAATTACAGCACTGGAACAACATTGATAGGTAATAGAGGCAGCTGGTTGCCGACGAGGAGGGCTTGTATACCCAGGCTCCACGTGGGAAAAAAGAACCCCCAAAACACACACAAAAAAACACACACACTCTGACAGTACACAGTAAATCCGTCGGTTGTAGACCAAAACATGATACAAACGGAACGCCCAAGTGATAACACTGTCATGGATTATAAAGTGTGGTCAAAGAATCTTCTATTAACAGATCTCTAGATTGACAGTCGGGGGAAAAGTGAAAGGCAGCTATTCATATTTTGAACAGCTTGCCGGTAAATGCTTGTAAATAATGGATTTCCTACGAGAAAATAACCAAAAAGTTGTTACATATTGGATACTCCAAGTTATCGATAGCGAGCATCATCTACCCGCTCATCTGCACCTTTTTGAATTATTGCAACTTTAAAGGCACTGGACACTATTGGTAATTACTCAAAATAATTGTTAGCATAACAACTTACTTGGTAACGAGCAACGGAGAGCTGTTGATAGTATAAAACATTGTGAGAAACGGCTCCCTCTGAAGTAACGTAGTTTTTGAGAAAGAAGTAATTTCTCAGTAAAATATTTGAACTGATTTTGAGACCTCACGCGTGAGGTCTCGAAATCAAGCATCTGAAAGCACACAACTTTGTGTGACAACATGGACAAGGGTGTTTTTCTTCCATTATTATCTCGCAACTTCGACGACAAATTGAGTTCAAATTTTCAGAGGTTTGTTATTTTGTGCATATGTTGAGATACACCAAGTGAGAAGACTGGTCTTTGACAATTACCAAAGGTGTCCAGTGTCTTTAACAAACCCGAACACATCTTCCTTTATCCATCGTGCAATAACACACCACAATCTTTTACTTCCAAAGCGTTAACAATAAATTGTATCATCCAAGTCACCAGGTATTTTCTTAATACATTTATCGCTTTTAAATGTGTTCTTTTTAGCTAAGTTGTTATTGTTTTTGGTAGTTGCATATAGAACTGTTGTTAATGTTTTTAATGTTTGAATGTGTTTTTTGTTACTGTATGCGAGCATTTAAATTGCACTTTCGAGGGGATATAATAAAGATTAATTGAATTGAATTGAAGGCCTTATTAAAAACACTTTCAAAAATGAGATTCCCAATGAGATTTGTTTTATTTAAAACAAACCACAATGAATCAAAAGAAACCAAAGTGACTCTCTCCCGTAAACAGACTTCAACAAAACTTTAAGAAAACCCGCTACAGGTGGATTGCAAAAAACGTCACACATTTCCCACAACCCTCTCTGATTTTTTTTTTATAAATTCGCCATCTTTGAGGTACATCATCGACAACGACGCTGCAATGGGACAACTTAAATAATGTTAAAATCACCGAATCACGGCCAACGTAAATACTTTAGCCATTCGGAGAGGATTGTGGGATACGTGACGTCATGTGCAATCCACATATACAATAAAAGTAATGTTCGTAAACGACAAATCAATAATCTGAGGTCCCTCTTACATCATTATATTTCGAGAGTTTAACTGAATTCTGACAGAAATCGTGTGATAGATGAGCTCTCTGTCGTCAGTCAACGCTGTACAAGACAGGAACAACGCAACAATACGTCCAACTATAAGGCCGTTGGACAAAGGTTTGACAAAATGGCGATACCGAGCTGAGGTTGGTCTCAACATTGGCCATTATTTTTCGAAACCGATGCTTCAGGCTCGGGGCTTCGGCTGGAGGACTGTCCGCCCATCCGAAGTCCCGTACCGTATATTTGTTTCCCGAAAGTTAGTGAAAGAGCCCAAGCCCAAGCCTAAACAAAAGGCCCGTTAGAGAAGAAAACTGCGCAATTTCGTGAATACATGCGTTCACTCCTGAAATGCTTGCTTGATGCGTTGCACATTAGTAGAGCATGCTATGACGTCACGGTAAATTATTCAGCGCTCCACTTTTTCTTCGCGCCAAAAACCTTCCCCTCCAATTTATTTGTCTGCTTCATTATTTTATTACGTTTTACTTTTCATTTTACTGAGATGATCTGTGCAGCGGCCACATTATCCACCACGCGCGCGACGTGGATACGAGGGGGAAAAAAATCGTCATCTTGTGTTGCACAGTGGCAATATTATCTTGGTCGCTTATAAGTACCGATCCATATTTAAGTCCGGAGAAATACAGAGAGAGATATCAGAGAGGAGGGGGAAAAAACCATTAAAACAACTGCACCGGGCATTAGACGTGAGAGTCGAATATCCACGGAGTGTGCACGATCACGAGACAGCGAGGCGCCGTGGGGCTTAATTTCACCTTAGCGAAGCGACCGGCCATTGCGAGATTTCTCCGGGTCGCTCGCTGAGCGCTGCACCCGCTAAGAATTCAGACCGTTCTCGGGGCGATGACAACGGGGATTAACCTGGAAAAAGAAGAAGATATGACTGCATTTTCTATATTAATAATGGGGGTCTGTCTTTAAGGTCAACAATTGATGGACGGTTTGAGAAACGTTTATCATTCAATTCTTGATTGCTTTTAATTTTGGAATTCGGCGGAGGATTTCCCCCCGCAATGGCTTTCTGTCACAATTATGATGGAGAGCATTATCATTTCGAGTGCTTTTGGATTTGATGGAGTTAACATATAATTAATGCGCGTAAAGGTATATTCGACTGTATTTTAGCCAAAATGGATTGGGCATGACTGTTTACGTCGAAGCCTGACGCTGGAGGGCGCTTCATAAACAGCCTTCTAATTCTATTAATAGGTGTAAATGTAAAGCAACGGAGAAAATGTATCATTACCATTATACGAGCTCGTGAAATATATACTGCGCGTGTTCAAACGTAAAAGCACGAGGATCTGGTTTCATTCGTTCGTTCGTTAAAGCAATGTACAAAAACATCCAAAATACTTGGCGAGACTGTGAAAGCCATGTGAGATTTAAACATGTGAAGTGACTGTGTGGTTTACCAGGGCGTTGTTCAAACCTAGGTTTTGGCTCTGGCTTGGGCTCCGTCATCAATTTTGGAGCAGTGTACACAATGCCACGGTGTTTCCAACATCAAACGGAGCCTGGAGCCGGAGACGAGGTTTGGAAAATGATCTACCACCCCCCCCCCACACACACACACACTTAGGCTACAACAGATATGAATACTCTTTAAAAGTATAACGGTAAACAATCGAGAAAGACATCAGTATTTACACTTTGATGATATACGACTTATAAACAGAATGCCAGCTTGGAGGTTTTATCCTTGAAAAAATAACTTGAACAAATAAATATGTACATGTAAAATGACGGCACACGTATGTTTTCACACAATATTTTCGTGTGTGATTTGTACTACAGACACAAAAAACAGATCATGGAATAGAACTCGGAGGAAGAGTACATAAAGCATGCCAACAATGGTTCCCGATTTCTAACAAAGTTACAAATGTTGTCCAACTCAACTTCCCTTATAGAGCAACTTTGTTTCAAGTCAGAATGTTGAGTACAAAAAAAACAAAACTAATATTTATAACAATCGTGGGATTCTTTGTGGTTTCACCACGAGATTTTCATTTGGGATTTCATACTCTCAACAACCGAGACTAATACGACAAAGCTGTACAAAACTCCCAGGGCCATCCCAGGATTTGTTCCTACTTCGATTCCAGACACACTCTAAATGATGACGCACAGCGTATACCTCGCTCTCGCTGCCAAAGGAAGACCACCCCCCCCCCCAAAAAAAAAAAAAAAAAAAAATACAACTCCAATTCCCACAATGTACAACTATCGGATTACGACAACTCGGTCCACCAGCCGAATCACAAGGTGGTACTAATTGACTGCCGGTACCCATGAACAATGCCTGCTCGAGGGGGAGGGGGTGGGGGCGGGGACACTCTTTAGCAGTAGATTACTCTGACCCAGTTCTACCTCCACTCTCCACGCCCATTTGTCTCCGGACTGACACAATTTTCCCGAGACGTTGCCATGATTACAACCGCTCCCCCCCCCCGGAAAAAAGTTTCACTCTCGGCTGAAGTAGTCTACTTTGCGGTTTGCGTAGCCCGTTTTCTGTTTTTTGTGTTGTTGTTCGTCCCCAAAGTTTGATGTTTTGGGCGCCAACCGACTTGTTGGCCTACTTATTAGTGCTTAAATGTATTGTTTTAAAGATATGCAAAATGTTTTGTTTTTTGATTGTTTGTTTGTTTGTTTGTTTGTTTGTTTGTGGGGGTGTTTGTTTGTTTGTTTGTTTGTTTGTTTGTTTAAAAAAAAGTACACTGCTAATTTTGATTCAGAAACAGGGTAGAGGTCTGGCACCCATTCCCACACCTATCCTGTGTGGTTATGGGAGGAAGGTATCAGAGGGGGTTTCAATTTGACAAAATTCAACAACATTTGAAAGAAAACAATGTCTTCAGTGACAAGTTGTGTGTCTCGGTTCAAACCCTGTCTGGTTATCGGACAGAAAGGGTGAGGATCACAAAAGGCAAGAGAGCAGTGGGTCATGGGTTCGAGTCCTGTCTTTGACCGTGATTCTACCAGGCTTGCAAATAGTTTATGGATGCAGACAACAACAAAACAAACAAAGAATCACTGAGTGTAAAAAATATACGACTAAATAGTAAAATACATGAAGCTCATGGTCGTCCGGAAAGAGAAGACGGAAGGTCTTGGGTTCGAGTCCAGCCTTTAATCATGTTGGTCTTTCGAAAAAAAAAACCTATCTGGGACCAGATAAGGGCCGAAGAGTGTGATGGACTCAGATACAGAGAGGGGACATTAATAATAAAATACAGATAGACAAAGGCGCTTTAGGTAATCAAAGGTTAGGTTGGGGGGGGGGTTCGAATCCCGGCTCTTCAGGCCTAACCTTGCACTGTCCCGGCCCCGTACAAAAAAAACCCAATAATAATCATCCTCATCATCATCCGTGTAATCTCATCTCATTTCTGGGCTTGTGACGTCATCCTTAGATTGGCACACACCCCGGGACGTGCCAACTCCAGTATGAAAGTGTCAGTCAATGTCAGAGTTAAACGACCTTTCCTTTTCTCTTTCTGAAATCTCCTTAAAATGAAGCCACGCACAAAACAAACACATTGATTATGTTGACACCTGAAAACAGAGGAATTAAAAAAGTGTCTGCTCGAGTTTGTTCACCAACAACAACAGCAAAAACACAACGCATTTTCCCCACCATCAAGGTTTTCTAAGTGATCGATTAGTGCTATATAATAGAGTTGTTAATAGTGCGAGGCCGGTTGGGAGTATGCGCATTCTGTCACGTTGATCACACTCCAGAAAAATTCCCTGTCTACAAATGCACGTGTGTTTCCGATATCGACGAGGTAGCACATTAACCCATTTCTAACATGCACCATCAAGGCCGATGGTGAAAAAACTGAACTAGGTCAGAGGTTGTTCATGTGTGGACTTGTCTACACGATCAAACCCCAAACCCCCCTTGCGGGAATACACGCAATCGCACCGCAGTTAATTTATCATTTTCTTTTGGTGGCATTAATATCCCGTTTACAACGAAACTGTTTTACATGTTCCCGTTCTGCCCTAACTCAACCCTGTATTCCATAAGGAAATTAAAATTGCATCTAAATGCGGATGCCCAAAACAAGTGATTGTCCCCCGAAGGTAATAAACTTTATTATAATGTGAAGGAAGAGGAAAACGAAAGCCTTCGTGATTTTTGTTTCCCTTTGAATTATTTGGGTAAGCCCATACTTTGCATCTTATGCTGCAACAACACTGGATTTAATGTGTTTGTCGTCAGGACGCCAGACATACAGCTCCCAAATCAGTTGACAACGACCGTTCATACTGATTGACCCCCATCGGTATGCGTGGTTACGGAAAGGTAATCAAAGTTACATCCATGGTGACGAGGTTGTACTTTTGATGGCTTCGTCTCAGGTGTTTCACGGCTACAGGATCGGGTACCCAGACGACGCCATGCACACCACGATGCCCGCACTCGCCAGGTAACCCGACTGATCAAGGTGACAGCGCCCCCACGGAGCTTATTTACGCGTGATTTACGACAGAAATGCGCCCACTGTTGGTTGTCCTGCTCACCGTTGCCTTCAACTCGAGTCCGGTCCACTGACTAATTGTGTCCGTCTTCGGGTGACACTCCATTTATCAATCTGTTTTTGAGGTTAAAAAGCGTACTTCCTGAACTGTTTTCTGAGGCAACGAATTGGCGTCGAAGCTGCAAAAGATTTATATAGGGTAACTTATGCCCGGGGCACTAGCCTGGAGGGCAGGTTTTTGTTGAAGGGGAGTTTGCCGCCGCCAGTCAGCGGCAGCCTTCGTCTACCTCCATGGTCTAAATACTGAACCCCCCAAAAAACACTTTTCTCCATTCTCCACGAAAAGGAAACAACTGCTCCACTGCTTCTGTGTCACGATCTTATGACGTCACACTGTCCCCCACACTTAAAATGAATACCAGCGAATCTCTTGTCAGGAAACTATAAAATCAGAAGTCAAAACGCAGCACTGAATACCAGTGTACAAAAATGTACATGTGCACCAGTAGATTATGACATAACTAGAGCAGATTCCATCTTCAAGACAAGAATGACCAGCTGAAGACACACACAGCCCTCTTTTGGTACAACCGAGGTCTTCCTGTTGTTCCTGTCTATTGTGATGTGACGCATGATGTAGGTCCTCTACTGTGATGTCAGAGGAGAACACACACACATTGTCCCTCTTGTTCAAGTCTTCGGATCGTAAAATAAACAGAGGTCAGCCAGGTGTAAAGGTAAGCAACGGGGAGAGATCAGACGTGGAGTCCAAAACCTGATTACTAACTATTGGTGAAATATTAAAACATTATTTCATTTCTTCTAGAAGTTTACATGTCTTTCCCGCTAAAAAAAACACTTATCCCCGTGACCCCACTAACATGGGTCACGAGGATTGAATGCACTGGACCAAAAAGTTAATATGAATTGTTTGATATCCGCTCTTATCGTGGAGGTAGACCTCCATGTTCTTATCAACAAAGTAGTCAAATCCACGGGAGGGCTGTGAGACTTCAACCCCCTCTGAAAGAATAGCTTCGCACCTTGGGCCAGTTTCCCGAAGACTGTGAAGGGGGAAACAACGGACTCATCATAACAAATATCTTTTTAAAAATTCCTCTGGAGGCATCTTTTAAAACTCGATATACCCTCATATCATTAAAAAAAAATATACATATTCTTCAGTTCTTCACACGGTTGCAGCTTTACTGTTCGCTCTGATTTTCGTGCCAAGAAATAGACAGGCGTCTCGGGTGAGACTCGAAGCCACTCAGCCCACCTCGTCCTAGGAGCAGGACGTCTCAACCGACGTCTCTAATCCCCAATAATTTACAACATGTCAAATTATCACAGAGGTATTTGTTCATGTCCATCATAATAGGATAAAGGGGCTGTCTTATTTACAATATGACCCCTTTTATTGTACGGGCCCGGCTCTATTATTAGCCTAACTGGTGGACACGTGGGTACACATGCGCTGTCCTTGATCAAGAGACTTAATGTAAAACCCGCCCACCCAATTACCCTCCTAATTAGGTAATTAGTTCAGCGCAGCAGGTAAGCGTTTTATGAGCTTGTTCACCGGTGTGGACCCTCTTGGTTCGCTGAGGAAATAGGGTTTTTTTCTTTCTTTTTCAGGGGGCACCATGTCAAACTTGTTTACGGTGTGTGCGAGCCTTTTTTTTTATTTTGACAAAATTGCCATAGGTTGGTCGTGTAGTGAAAACTACGCGAGAATCATCGGGAATGCCCCACCCCCTACCTCAGAGAACAATTGTTAATCGTACACATACATTATACATAAGTATTGTTCTTGAAGAGAGGACTTCCCTTCCTAATTCTTTATGCAAATTTATCAACATTACAAACACTTTTTGAGAATGTGCAAAAGTAGCAAAATGATTGACATTTGAATACTAGTTCATGTTTAACGTCACCTAATCACGTGATCGACATTTGAATACTAGTTCATGTTTAACGTCACCAGATTACGTGATCGACATTTGAATACTAGTTCATGTTTAATGTCACCAGATTACGTGATCGACATTTGAATACTAGTTCATGTTTAATGTCACCAGATTACGTGATCGACATTTGAATACTAGTTCTGTTTAATGTCACCAGATTACGTGATCGACATTTGAATACTAGTTCATGTTTAACGTTACCTAATCACGTGATCGACATTTGAATACTAGTTCATGTTTAACGTCACCAGATTACGTGATCGACATTTGAATACTAGTTCATGTTTAATGTCACCAGATTACGTGATCGACATTTGAATACTAGTTCATGTTTAATGTCACCAGATTACGTGATCGACATTTGAATACTAGTTCATGTTTAACGTTACCTAATCACGTGATCGACATTTGAATACTAGTTCATGTTTAACGTCACCAGATTACGTGATCGACATTTGAATACTAGTTCATGTTTAATGTCACCAGATTACGTGATCGACATTTGAATACTAGTTCATGTTTAACGTCACCTAATCACGTGATCTACATTTGAATATGTTTTGTGTAACCAGATTACGAGATCGACACATTTGAATACTAGTTTATGTTTGGCAGTGCTTTTGTTGCATGATCATAATGTGCTTAATTCGATTTTGACATATCGAAAAAAATGTTATGGATATTTTGAGGGGAAAAAAAGTTGGACAAATTTCTCGCACACAACTTGGCTTTACAAATAAGTTAAGACAGAAGTAGTACTAAAGGCACTGATTCTGGCGTCAAGATATAAAACAAAACAAAACAAATTCATGGTAAAAAAAATCGACTAGTAATAATTATTTAAAAAAAACACATTATGTATAGCGTCTTATTCAAGGCCTCAAAGCACTTTACATGAAATACATAGATTAAAAAAATATTTTAAACAGAAACTACAAGTCCAGTATGCAAACTAAACAACAAATTCTTTTGATTCGTCAACAACGAAACATTAAACTACGATTGTCTCTTATATAAAAAAGTAAGCTTTCGGATGGAGAATCGATCCAAAGTTACGTTTTTTTTCGGTTCTTGCAAATCATCCCTTTAAGATACAATTGCCAAATAACGTTTCTGTTACCAATTTCGTTAATGTGGTCCAGTTTCGGGCTCCGAGACTACACACTAAACCTGAGTCTGGTTACTCCTCTTTTTTTGTGTGTAGTTGACTTGTTTTATTAATACTAGCCGTCCATTTTCATATCGAGCGAGCGGCGCATGGGCAGTCCTTATCCCGTCAGGGACCCCCTCTCAGACTGACTGGCGCGGACCATCGGCGGAGAACGGGGGGTTGCAAATCCTCTCTTATCCGCAACTTTTTTTTAAAGATATCCTTTTTCCAGTTCTCCACTTGAATGTTCGCGGACATCAGATAGTCCCAACGAGAATTGTATGATTTGAAAAAGGGGCTTTTGCAGTCTGATCGGACTCTAACGAGATATGTAGGAATTCTTGAATGGTATGACTGTCACGATCAGCGCGATTCAATTCGAACAATTAATGATTATTTGTTGAAGAAAAAAAAACCCACCCAAAACAATGATTAAGCGAAGCTTTCCAGAAGCCACGGGCAGTTTTATAATGTTTAGCAAAACGAAACTTTTTCCTTAACAATTTGCTAAGCCTGGACATACCAGCTGAGCAATCTCAGCATGCAATACAGGCTGGGAACCCATTTCTGCTAATCAGCAGGTGTCTGTGCTTAGGACATTGGGCATAATAGCATAGCTTTTAAAAATAGTGTTTAGGATTTTGAGAGCGTCGCTAACTTACAATTCACATTTTACGGGTCATATTTCAATTAAGTTGAAACTGAAAGCAAAGAAACAGAAGTTGCCTACCTATTCTTCGTCAGCAGAGTCTATCTCAGAGAGTTAAGCTTTTGTAGCATCCAGAAGAACTCCCTTTGAAATAAATGGAAGAAAACACATTTTTTGTTATTGATTATCTTTTCACTTACGAGAGTGTTATGACTAGAATGTTTAATTGAACCGACTGATATCACAAATACTGAAAGACAACATTTCCAGCATAAATGGAAGTTTATTCATTGCGCCCAAATCGCATCTTTCGAAAGTAAGGGGGACGGGAGTAATGTTTAAGAAATATTGTTGGACACCAACTCTCCATATCACCAAATAATTCCAGAGATGCCATCATCCCTTTAACGTCATGGCTACTCGTGGAAACCTGTGGTGTACCTATCAACACGAGCAACAAACTTTCCTAGTTTTACGGCCCCAAACAACACAACCCCCGGACGATAACTTCAGTAAATTTCCCCTCGTTTAATTTCCCGAAGGCCCTCGGCTTGAAAATGGCCAGATTCGCCTTGCCCTTCTCCATCTGTAGACAACTCAATAGAGACCCACATCCACCACAACAGACGGGGTACAAAAGTATAGTTCTGAAACTGAGTTGAAGTTGGCTCTATGGCTTTGTGGCTGCACTGGTCATGTCTGCAGTACACGAGTAACACGAAGCGTACAAATGAGATTGTTGACTTCATCTGCATTGTAACGTTAAAACACGCAGACAAAATGTAATGCAAGCAATCCAGTCATACAGCCATAGCCAAAAGTTTGAATTCACACAGGGTTAGATTCAGTAGATTCATTGATTTGAACATACGGACACGGTCATGGGCAATTGCAGTGGATAAAGCCAAAGCCATTCGACGTAGCCAAAAGCCAGGTATTTAGACAAGAGTCTCTCTTTACAAATAGCCGCAGCTATTATATTTGTCGAGGTCTCAGACACTGTCATATTAGACACTGTCATATTAGACACTGTCATAGGTCTCAGACACTGTCATAGGTCTCAGACACTGTCATAGGTACCAGACACTGTCGTAGGTCTCAGACACTGTCATAGGTACCAGACACTGTCGTAGGTCTCAGACACTGTCATAGGTCTCAGACACTGTCATAGGTCTCAGACATGTCATAGGTCTCAGACACTGTCATAGGTCTCAGACACTGTCATAGGTCTCAGACACTGTCATGGTCTCAGACACTGTCATAGGTCTCAGACACTGTCATAGGTCTCAGACACTGTCATAGGTCTCAGACACTGTCATTGGTCTCAGATCCAAAACATATTGGTTTTGACGTAGCCATGGTCAAAGCCGTTAGTCGTTAAGCTCCATGTTTGATCCATAAGCCTTTAGCCACTAGCCACAGCTGGCTTGCTGCCACCAGTCCCTAATTGGTTAGCCCATGGAGGGTAGGCCTTGACTTAGGCCTACATGGTGACCAACTCCAAAAGGGGGAAAACAATATCAGAGCAGGTGGAACTTTTTAATTGTTTGAATGGCCATAATGAGGTTACCTAACGGTGCACTAAATGCTTCCCGTAATATTCTCCTTTTTTAATTTTTGAAGGGTAATGATCCAAACCATTTTAAAATCAACTTGTTAAACTTAGTTAAATGTATTCAACAGGATTGTTAAAGCTCGCTGAAATAAAAAAAAGTCGCAGACAGTGTTCATGTTTTGTGTGGTCAACCATACACATGAAATAACAAACCTGTGAAAATTTGGGCTTAATCCGTTGAGTGAGCCAGGAGAAAATCGTGAAAAACAATGCACAATTTTCAGCATGTAATCACATCCTTAATGTTGGTTGTAGCCACAGAAATCAGCTGTTGCTTTTTAAATATAGGTTTTCAGATAAAGTTTCCGCGAATATGACTTCATTTCAGAGGGAAATATTTCACAGACAAAAAAAAAAGGTTCTAGTGGTGAACTTTATAATCTTATCAGTAAGCTTCCAGACCAAAACAATGAGGATTGTTATCTTTACCAATACTGTATAATATCTTTAATTGCTTGCCTCGTAGAAACACAGTGAATTTCTGCACAAATGACACAAACTTGCCTGCCAGGGAAGGCTCATGGAAATACTGTTTTAATTATTTAATGTTCACTCGTTAAAAAGCATTGGAATTAGAGCTACGCTGTTTCCAAACTTATCCAGCTTTTGAAAATAGCACAATAGTTCTTATTCAAATCGCATTCAAATTGTTCTCTCACCCAACAACTTGTGCTTTTTCCCCCAACAGATTTGAATACCTGACACCGAATCAAGCAATTGCATCAAAAAACCTCTTTCAACACTTTAGGTGAAAAGTAGAGTAGGGGACAAAAAAGGTGAGAAACTCACCGAAGACACGGTCACTGGCTTTACGGTTATTGAATCCGTTATAAACAGGCGGTGTTTTTTACCCTTTCTGAAGTTCAATTGGTATTAAACCGTGTTAATATTTACGAGGCGTGGAATTAAAAATAACCGCCTGGTAACAAGGCTGTACGGGGAAAACTCAAACCACATGTCCTGGCCTGGCCCCTGCACGCCCCAAACGAAGTCAACTTGAACTCAAACAAGAAGAGAAGGGAACAAGAGAAAGAAAAGAAAAAAGTGCACACACATACAGCGAGACAACCTTCGACTTAGAACTGAGTTGACTGAACTTGCAGCTTTTGTTTTGTGCCACTTATACTACAACTGAAATTGGATTTGTTCAACTTCATCTAAAAACTGGCTCAACAATAGAGTTTCAAAGTATCATATTAAGAAAGTAGGGTGTGAGCTTGCGAGCACACGAAAGAGGAGCAGCGGGGGCAGAAATGACAATAACGTTTTCTAGAAGGGGGGACACGAAGGGGTGCACCGTCTCCAAGGGGGAACTTGCGGCTAGTTGAAACTTTAAATTTCCGATTAAAAGCTATTCTATTAAAGTGGAGGTCAAAACATAATAAACAGGTTGCGCTGTTCCATAATTTCAGCACTTTCTTTCTGTGCGTGTTTGTGATGCAGTGTTCTATTCTCTGAGTTTTTGGTCGGATAAATGATTAAATACGGGAAAAAATGGACATAAAGTGCCTCGAAAGGGCAATATTATGAACACAAAACGAACAAAAGTGCATTAATTATTAGCTTAGGTGGTATATGCAAGTCGACTTAGTGTTAGAGTGTTTCAACCCTGTGGCTCAGGACCCAATTTCATGAAATGAATAAACAGAAGAAATGTGCTTAGCAGATGCTCCTGAGTATTTATAGTAAGCCACGGTATTATACTTTTATGGCTTGTAAACCACTTTTGCTAATAGTTAAAGTATGACTAAGCAGGTTTGGGCGCTAAGCAAGCAGGTTGGGCGCTAAGCAGCTCAAAACTGGGCTCGGGATCTGTGTGCGACGTATGTAACAAGAAGAGCAACCCTATCATAACGTTTTACTATGTAGACTTAATTTGACAATCTGTACTTGCGGCGCTATTCCCTAGCGATGCGAAACAATAGGAGCAGCGGTTGTTAAAGATGTGTTTTACCAGTCACCCAGCCCCGTCCGTGATGATGGAAGTTTTTCACGACTAGTGTTTTTGTGGGGAGCCTGGCGGTCACATAGGAAATGAGAAATAGTTGGCCTTGATATGGTGGCCTAAGTTTCAAACCTATTAAAAGAAGCAACAGCAATAACGACAACAAGAACACAGCACAACAGCAACAGCAACAGCAAAGCAAAGCAACAGCAACAGCAACAGCAACCAGCAACAGCAACAGCAACAGCAACAGCACAGCAACAGCAACAGCAACAGCAACAGCAACAGCAACAGCAACAGCAACAGCAACAGCAACAGCAACAGCAACAGCAACAGCAACAGCAACAGCAACAACAACACAACACAACAACAACAACAACAACAACAACAACAACAACGACGACAGCAACAACAACGTCAACAGCAACCGATTTGTAATCTGTAAACTGAAATTTCGTACACATTCATGTCGAACTTAGTTCGGCTGCATTATTCGAAACAAGTAGGGGCCTAACAGTTATTTTCGATGTCTTTAAAACGTTACTCTTCCACTTTGGACGGAAGTAGTACTATGGAGAATTTGAACCGGTAGGAACATAACAATCAGTCGGAACTCTCAGTCTGAAACTAATAAGTTTTTTTTTTTTGGGGGGGGGGGGATTGATACTTGCCAATTCTGTGTTTCGTCTTCTATAAAGAGGCTCGTCCATTGATTTCAGCAAATGGTATATAATCTATATTGCAATAAATGCCAGTCTAATCTCATTTAAACTCTGGACCTAAACTCGTTAAGTAAAAAAAAAGGCAAAATTGCGTGATTTAGAACTAAATGAATCAAAGTCTATTCACACCCCAGGCGTCCAACTAACTGATTGGTAACAAATATTTTAACAATAATAACCCCTAAGCACCATGGGCAAAACAACCCCCCAAAACAGTCAGTCCCATCCCCCCCCCCCCCCCCCCCCATCAAGCTGGCTGGTTATTCTTCCTTACTCCATGGTTAGATGTAATGTAATTACTCAACACAGGTGTATATTAATTCATCGTAAGTGTGCCCATTTAAATCTCATTGGAACTAAAAAAAAACCTAAAAAACAAACCGCACCAACTGTTCGATCGTGGCCCCCCTGAGGCAGGCCTCCGACACCCAACCACCGACAAGCCCAAAAGCAATCCCGACCAGTCAACAGCAATGATTGTTAGTATCAAACATTAATCCTTTCCTCCCGGGATTCTTGTTTTCTTGTTTCGTCTCTCTCTCTCTCTCTCCCCTCACCCACTCTCTCTCTATTTTAAAACACCCCGGGGTCCATTCCTTCTGAGGACCCTCTTCACCCGGTCGAGAAGTCAGCAGGGGTGACGCGCTGCGCCGCCCTCCCACCCCCTAAGGGCAAAAAATCCCCACCAAGTTTCCGCCTGCTTGCCCGTTTAAGAAGAAAAGGGGCTTAAATGACCCGATGTAGTTGCTACAAGATTCCCTTTCGGGTCGTTGGATGCTAGTTCGCCCGATGATAGCTCGCCCGCTCTGTCGCCAGCGGGCGAAGATTGTTATAGGTGTATTTAGTCTGGTCTGGTTGAACACTTGAACACAGTCCATATGGCGAACTTGGCCTGAGGGGGGGGGGGGGGGTAGTTGACAGACTGGGAGGGTGTAGACGATCCTTGGACGGTTCACTGGCTTGTGGGTTGATAAAGCTTTATAGGGAAAGATTTGAACTTTAAAAAAAAGAACAAAAATGCTTTGAGCGATATTCATGTACAGTTTCAAGCCTTTTTTTTGGGGGGGGGGGGTGTTAGACATTAAAATATATCTGTCGGGTACACCACTACACTGACTCTACTTCTGAAGTGGTGTATATCTGAAAAGAGACCTGTTGGTTTTGTTCGCCAACATTTCAATAATAGAGGTAGAATTTTCTACCTCCCTGTTTCAACGTCCTCAACTCAACCAATACAGTGAAACATAGAGCGGGAACCTGGCATGCCTTGAGCAAACAACGTTATTGACTTTGTATTTCCTATCACAGGGAGCATAGGGCTAACAAGAGCTGTCCGTGCACCAGTGTGGGTTTTTTAGGCACTAGGTTATTACTCAAGAAATACATTAAAATAAAGACTTACTTGGCAAAGGAGCACCTGACAGCTGCTGATAGTATAAAACACTGTGAGAAACGACTCCCTCTGAAGTAATGTAGTTTTTGAGAAAGAGGTAATTTCTCACTAAAATATTTGAATCTGAGACAGGCTTCAGGCATGAAGCCTGTCTCAGGCATTTGAAAGCACACAGTTCTATGCAACAAGGGTGTTTTTACATTCATTGTTTTCTTGCAACTTCGCTGACCAATTTAGCCGAAATTTACAGAGGTTTTTTATTTTATGCATATGTTTGGAAACCTAGTGAGGAAACTAGTCTTTGACAATTACCTGCTTTTAATTTTCGTTTTTTTCTTTGATAACTATAGGGTGCATTTTGTTGCATTAGTCTTGTACATGAGTGGGTAAACAGACACACATATAAAACCATATTGCAACATAGAGATATAAAATAGCTCTTTAAAAAGTATCCTTTTGCGATAAGAAGTTGTCCATATTCGTGTGTTTTTTTTCCTATGATTATTAGGCCGCGACCAAATCAGGCGACTTATCGGCTACGGCTACGGCCGTTGGCTTGCAGCCACAACAACACATAATGGACTTTTTTCAGCAATCCAGCCGTAGCCACTTCCAAACCAGTAAAATTCGGACACGAATTGTTTGTCTAATGAGACAATCCGTTTGTAGTTTGGAGAAAAATAGGAGGTATCTTGACACGGCACTTTACAATCATCTTAAAGGTATTAGGGATTGGTAGGACTGAAGAAGAAAAAAGGTCACAGGCAAAAAGTTCATGTTTTGTGTGATCGACCACAAACATGAAATAACAAACCTGTGAAAATTTGGGTTCGATCCGTTGTGTGAGTCAGGAGAAAATGGTGAATAACTGAGTACAATTTTCAACACGAGTACAATTTTCAGCATTGCCCTTAATTTTGGTTCGTAACAACCGAAACCAGCTGTTGCGTTTGTTTGTGTGTGTTTTTTCAGATACAGTTTTCTCGAATATGACTTTACTTCAGGGGGAAATGTTTCACGATCTGATCGACTTCATTCTCCTGAAGACGATCAGAGCATACTGATCGAAACGTCGAGTCGTTAACCACCGGTTCTTTTCAGAACCAACACTATACTCAAAAGAGGTTTTAACCGTGGTGTTACCGCAAACCCTCTCTTACTCTTAGTTATACTTCCACCATGCAAAGTTTCAAATCATAATAAGTAAGCTTTCAGACTAAAATTAAACAATGATGTTCTGTAGGAATAGAATATAGAAATGGTACAGTTTAGGCAAATGCACACTATTATTTGCATCTACTTAATGATAAACTTAAGTCCGAATAGAGGTGGTTTTGTGGGGGGAAGGTAGCCGCATGGGCAAGCGAATAAATGGGTCATTATGACAGGTTAACGAGAACGGGGAATGCGACAACAAGACAGCAAGTTATCATCTACAGCAACGGAAGATGTCACTTTATTACTTTGTCACTCTCAACTTGGAAAGTTTCAGGCCTTTTAGTGCTAAAGAGAAAAAAGGAGAGGCGCAGCACTCATGCACGTCTCGCGGCAATTCAACCCCCTACTTCGGCGTCCGGGAAAGAAAAAAAAAGGACGAAGGAGCGACCCATCGCTCGCTCGTTCGTTCAGCCGCCGCGGTAGTTGTGCCCACGCCTGAAACGGGCTCGTCTTAATAACCCTGAAGGGCGCTTGTGACCAAGTCAATATTTTCGAGAGACACTCGAAAAGATCGCGTTATCCACGCTACAACTTAGCGAGCGGTTGTCGAGAGACCTATCCACCGGGCTAGAGTGTTCCAAGACAGCGTGATCACGCACACCAAAGCAGGCAGACCCGTGCTGTACGCCGTCGCCAACCCCGTCACGTCGGGCCCCCCTGCCACAAAAATGCGTGGGAGGTATTTCCGTAGGCAAAGTAAATTGGCCGATAACTTTGGCCTGTTGAGGTTGTTCTTCTCTCTCTCCCCCCCCCCCTTCTTCACCGGTGTTTTTATTTTCACGGATAGACGAGGCTCGTACCGCCCCATCATCGTTGAGTCTCTCCACCACTAACCACAGCCGCGTGGTCGGGCCGGTCGCCCCACTCCTTCAAGCAGCGATTGCCCTATTTGATTTTGCCGGTGTGTATACAACGACCGAGGCCGGTCAAGTAGGGGGAAGGCAATGACACGCTCCTAGTCGGCCGGACAAAGATGGGCAAGATGGAATGTCAACTCGACTGTAACTCTTGAGCGATGTCTGCAAATGAATGATCGCCTTACGAGAGGGGGAGGAGAGGGGGGGGGCTACTTACAGCAGCCTGCTTTAGAGCACATTAGCTATCAGAACCCCCCTTTCGGTATCGCTGCCCCTCTCTTCGTGCAAGAACCTGCTATTCGTCCATTTGCGCACGGAGTGTGTCGGTAGTGTGTGACCGCAATGCAGATTGGTCTTGAATCAACATGACTTGCTTGTTGGTCGGCAGGGCCTAGTGGATCCTTGAGGGGTCCACCGTAAGAGGTATGATGCACAGTGGTCTCTTTGCAGAGAAACAAACACTGAATATGTAATTGTTGACTTCTCCAGGACTGAGAGAGAGTGAGAGAGAGAGAGAGAGAGAGAGAGAGAGAGAGAGAGAGAGAGAGAGAGGGGGGGGGGGGGGGGAGGGAGAGAGTTGTGGATATAGAGTCGGCATGCAGCAAGCAACGAAATTGGGTTAATGGAATAAATAAATAGCGTAATTAGTGCAATCCAAAGTCACGGAGCAAATAAACTAGCTCTGCGCGCAAAGCAGTAGCCATGGACTGACATGACTTCAGCCGAGTTTGTGCATTGGATTCAGACCAACACAATCTATATTAAAGATCCGGGCATCCTCAGTGTGGTGAGACAGTGTGGTGAGACAGTGTGGTGAAAATGGACGGTACAAGCATTCAATTCAAACCGTTCACTTACGTCCATCCCAAATGAAAACGTAAAAAATCAAGCCTTGAGGACTGAGTTATCGACAAGGTGTAAGAAGCAAACAAATGACGGCTCGGAGACGTCTTCAAGAAGCCTAGGCTTGTGACGAGAGAGAGAGATGCCTAGGATGTCCTTCCTCACCATGATTGGACGTAGTACAGTACAACGACAAGAAGAAGAAGAAGAACACACGAACAGTTGGAGCCAGACAAAACCTTAAAAATGAAACCTTACAGATAAGCTAGAAAGCATGGAGAAAGGGCTTCCTCTATGGAAGCAGAGCACTCTGTGAAGACATGATTAGATCATAGAGCTAGATTAGATCTACAATTATAAAACCATTATCAGTTAAGTGTCTTGCCCAAGAAAACAATTAGTGTCACAACCAGGATTCGAACCCACTCTGCCGACTCGGCCATCAGAACTTGGGTTCGTTGCCCTTGACCGCTCTTCCACGACATGCTAAATATAAGAAAGTAAGCTTTCCGATCGATTGACAAACACAAAATTGTTTTAATCAATTAAAGTATTGCTTTGGCACAAGTTCAACAGCAATATTTCCACATTAACATGTACATTGTTTGCTTAACAAGTTTTGGTATATTCCATGTTATCGATTGTATCTTTCTTTAAAGGTATTATACAGGACTGGCAAGGATAAAAAACATCATTGTTAAATTTTAGTCTGAAAGCTTACTGATTAGGAAGTTAATACTTCTAGAACCATTTTTTCCCCTGTGAAATATTTCCCTCTGAAATGAAGTCATAATTTTTTATTCGAAAAAAACTATATCTGAAAACCCAAACAAAAAAAAGCAACAGCTGATTTCGGTTGTTACAACCAAAGTTAAGGACAATGCGTATTCATGCTGAGAAGAGTTCAAGACCAAATTTTCACAGGTTTGTTAATTTATGTATATGGTTGATCACACAAAACGGCTCCACCAATCCTGTACTAACTTGTATCAATTCGGAGGGGGAGGGGGGTCTTGGAGGGCTCCTCTTTTTTGATGACGAGTGCCCTTCCGTGTAGATCCTCTGGTCAAATAGTGTATTGTCCAAAGAATTACAATAAATGTACGAATAAATAGATAAATAAACAACAACAAATTTAGGAATCATGGACAACTATGGACAACTTTTAAACTGAAATCACCTCCAAAATATATTTCATAATCTTCATGTCCATTTCATCGCTTCTTGTGTAAAAAGATGGAACCACCGAATGTCTCGCTGTGTCGGCCGCCCATAGAAGAGATATCACCCCATTGTTATCATTGGGGCTCGCCACAATGGGGTGACTATTTTCCCCAACATTCCACACTGTTATATTTAGACTTTTGTTACTGTCAAGTGTGAAATATTTGGCGTTCGGTGAATGAGATCGTAGCCGGCATTTGTATTTATGGCGCCGGTACGTATGGGCAAGTTACGTAGGCAAGTTACAAACTATTTTAGGCACAAAATATAAGCTGCACAGCACATATTATGTTTCCCGCACATTACACGCACATTAATCCCCCCCCCCCAATAACTGTAATGTATCAGTCGTTGAATATTTAAATATATATACATATTTTTTCGATGACGCATTTCAAATTATCCTCCTTCTTGTTCGGTGATGTTTCTTTTCTTCCACGGTGGCGTTTAAAATGTAACACAAACAGGCCTACATTCCCAGGTACGACTTCACCCGGGATTGAAGGGTATAGGTAGAGCCATATTGGGTTTTTTTCAGGATTCTTGGTTTTGACTTTAGTGTGTCTGGGGGAAAAAAGTACCCCATCAGGGGGTAAAGTCCTTGAATTGTATCGGAGGTCGTGAACTGCCGTGGTCTCTAATGCCCATATTCTACGGATCCGTTGCCCCTTTCAAAATTATTCTCACACTGTAGACTAAGGCAAGATTATACTTTTGGTAATTGTCAAAGACCAGTATCCCCACTTGGGTGTATCCCCACTTGGGTGTATCCCAACATATACCTAAAATAACAAGTGTGTGGATTTTTTGCCTCAATTGGTCATGGAAGTTGCAAGAAAAGTATCGAAAAAAATTCACCCTTGCTGCATAGAATTGTGTGCTTTCAAATGCTTGCGAAAGGCTTCATGCCTGAAGCCTTTCTCAGATTCAAATATTTTAGTGAGAAATTACCTCTTTCTCAAAAACTACATTATTTCAGAGGGATTCGTTTCTCACAATGTTTTACACTATCAGCAGCTCTCGGGTGCTCCTTACCAAGTAAGTATTCTCATGGTAATGTATTTCTTGAGTTATTACCAAAAGTATCCACTGCCTTTAAACATATTCAACCGGAAGTGGCATTTGCAAAATGAAAATGGCCTTGCCCCTTTCATGGACGGCATTCCGATGGCTACATGGATCCGGGGGTCGATTTCACAAAACTCTTCCTAACTTAGGACTAGTCCTAGGCAATGCTAAGAGATAGGACTAGTCCTAAGTATTGGTCCTAACTTTAGGACTAGTCCTATCTCTTAGCATTGCCTAGGACTAGTCCTAAGTTAGGAAGAGTTTTGTGAAATCGACCCCCTCTCATACATGGACTCGGGTACAGGGCCAATGAAAACCCCAAAGCCGCCTGGAAAGGCTCTCAGCCCAAGGTTGGACTTGCACCAGGGTCCACGGAAATTAAAGACTCAGCGAAAAGAGCTGTCGATGCCACACTTACACCGACCAACCTTTTCGAAACCGTACAATTTTTCGAATAATTTTCGACAAGGTACCACAACGCTTTACAACAATAACAAATTACAACAATCAAGAATTAACAATACAAAGGAACGAGAAATAAATTAAAAAGCCTAGTAAGCAAAATAAGTCTGGAAAAGGTGAGTTTAAAGCAATGTTTTTGAGTTCAGTAAGTGAAATGGCATGACGTGTTTGATAAGGAAGACTGCTCCAAAGGTTTGGAGCAGCTGCATAAAAACCCTTTGGAAGATGCAGGGTATCTGGTTTGAGGTTTTGTGAGAATCCTTGTATCTGAGCTGGAACGGAGTGTGCGATTGGGCTGGTAAGGAGTGATGAGCTCAGTAAGGTAAGGGGGGAGCAGTTTCATTCCAACATGTATACGTGATTGTTAACAACTTGAAGATGATACGTTCGTGAATAGAATTGATGATGGGTAGTTTGTTTCTGCATGGTAAAGCATGGAATGAGGATACCTTCTATAAGACGATATTCTACTCTTTCTTAAAATGTCACAAACATTGGAATTCTTTTTTCTTTTTGTTGTTGTGGTTGTCCGTGCGTGGTAGTAAGCGTAGTGTATCAATCCTCGGTTGAGATGTTGCCTGCTGGTGTGAATTTAAGCAATACATGATACAGTAGGGAATATGGAGGGACAGTCACCTGATACCAGCCCTTGCGTGTACGCGTAACAAGATCACAATAGAGTCTGGTTCCTAGACGTTACAGAAAATGATTGAACCGATCTACACGGAAGGAGCACACTGATCATTCAACCTGGTATCGTTTATCACTGATTGGCAATGGCACCTCAGCACAACAGAATGTTGGCATCAAGACGCAAGATAGCGGATCTTCCGGCCCACCCGGGGGAATCCCCCTTACCCTCAACGTATCACCCCCTACGTCATCACCATCCCTCATCCTCGGTCACACACCAGGTGGAAAGCCTAACACGTATTTTCTCGAGCGGTTTTCACTTTGGCTTTGCATCCCCACGAATCATCATCGCCGCGGCTACACAGCTTCACTGCTATTAGCAGCATCAAGCTGGCCGGGGCCGGGGCGACTTCGTTCTCCCGGTGCAATTCCCACGCCGGTCGTAGCCGGCGTGTCGACCGCATTCCGGGGAGCGTGATGACCCCCAAACCCGGTCGCCACGTCAATCCCTGAACTATGTTCATCAATTGCTCTGGATGTTGTTTGGGGTTGTGTTAAATGCGCACAAGTTCATGTTCGACCTACAACTTCTGGATCAAAGAGTGGCTGGCTACATTGCCACCAGAGACCCCCTCCCCGAACAGCAACCGCAGTTTCCATCATATTGTAAAGGCACGGTCATGACGTCATTGCTAACAAAAGCCCCAATTCATCTGCAAAAAAGGTTCTGCATCACAGACAAATAACGTGACGCAGACGTACAATACGGGTTAGCATTATTGCACAATGGCGTCGTACTTCAGTGGTTCAAAGCTACAAATCTTTAAATTGTTAAATGGTTCTCAGCATTTACGAGTCAGTTATCTTTTTAAGACTGATGCCCCCCCCCCAACCACCACCGCCAAACCACGAAGGAAGATGTGAAATTGTCAGTCCCCCCCTTGCGACACTCTTAAGTACAAGCCAGATTTAATCAACCACAGAATTAAAACATATTAAATATAACCCATAAAAACGGCGTTCGCTTTATGGTTTTAATATCAATCAATGGATTGAATAGCACATGGCGCCGCTGCGAATTCGAAACACCCTCATACGATATTGCACTTTCGCAAGATACCATCACGCATAGGAGCTTTCGTTTTTACATCTCGCTCTCTCTCTCTCTCTCTCTCTCTCTCTCTCTCTCTCTTACTCTTTGCAAGACAGAAAAAAACCATTTATGGGACTCCGGGGAACCGCCAGGAAAATAGGAAAGAAGTGGAAAGCAGTCCACGAGGCATCGTTAGTGTGCCCCGAGCACCGGTAACTTATCGTAAATTGGCAGCGGGCTACACCTGTGGTGCTAAGCCGTCTTGCTCCGTCACCGCTCGGCCGATGTCGCGGTCGACGCCTCTGCTCTCTCTCTCTTTTCCCCACCTCGTTTTTTTTTTTTTTTTAAAGATGGCACGATGGATATGTAAAAAGTAAATCACAACCCCTTTTTTCAAAGAAGGCAGGATTTGTGTTTTTTTTTTTTTTTTTTTAAATTGAATTGATAGGCCTACTGCTCCTTTCTGAGTTGGGTATTGTTCTCTTTAAATCATAAACATTATAAATTAATTAACAAAAATAAGGTTGACATTTTTGTTGATACAGAACAAGAATCAAACGCCACATGATGTACCTTCATTTAAAGACGAATCGGTACCTTCAAAATGAGGTTGTTGGAGGGGAAATTGAATTAGAAGCATTACGATCCTTAAAAAAAAATTACCCGAAAACTTCGTCTCCAAGATTGTTTTCAAGGGATACGAAAGTAGCATCCATGAGGCCTAGTACTTGTTCTCTATACGTGAGATCCTGACAGAATTTGAAAATAATGGATTGCCGAGATCACTCACGTCAACAACCGTCAACAACTCGCAAGAAATGACTAGCTCGTGCCGAATAATGACCGGGTAATGCTTGATTAGGCTCGAATCATCGTGGACACCACCGCACTTTGCACACCTTATCTTGTTTGGTAAAAATAAATAAAAATGTGCGGAATGACTTGAGAAGCACCGCCCGAATCTTCTCACTATACACGGGTTCAAATCATGACAAGAAGATGAAGTCATCAACTCCGGAGAGAAACGTCAATCCAACATTTTGACAGAGTTGCGTATCGACACCTGACTTGATCGTCACATATAGAATATATCTTTCAAGGAGGTTACCATTATGAAAGACAAAACGAGGCACCGCGGCATTCTATATTAGAATCATGTAAAGTACACCGTGGTAAATTCACACGCAAAGATTCGTGCCTTGTTTTCGAGAATACACCAAACAACCAAAAACAAACATGTTTTAATTCGCACTGGTTTATCTAATTTAAACGCGGAAAACCGAATGACCTTTTAAGGTCATGCATTCACATCATCATAATCTGGCAGCAAAATACCAGCAAAACTCCGTGGCATTATAATCGCTATTCCTTATACATGCAAGAGGGACGCTTTCAATGATAAAGATAGTCCTCCTCCCCTACAAAAAAATGAGGTTAATTTGCAAGTGCGTATAATATCTTTAAGTCGAGAAAACAGGGGCGAACTTGCACCGGCGCCCCCTGGGGACGGTTACCGCTAATGCGAACAAGAGTAAGATATATAAATCACGGTGGGCTGAGAAGAAAACTGGGACCGGGAACAACGGCCTCATTTAAACTACGCCAAGACAGAGGCAGTTTGAGAAATGGAGATGGCTCCCTCTATGTTGAGAAGTGGACAACATGTCTGTTAAAGAGAGAGCGCCAGACTATTAGTTACAGCCTTGCTGCATGGATAAGTGGGTTAAGTTAGTGGGGAAAATACAGTGGCGTAAAAAAGGTTAAATTAGAAAAGTTTTTGTAAATTGTCAACTTTTTGTATCAGGTAAAAGTTTAAAAACTGTTGAAGGCTGTACCTGAAATTCAATATGATCCGAGTTGTGAGTTTTGACCGTGGTGATCACAAGATGCTAACAATTAACATAAATAAAATGTCTACTCGAAAAGATCTTAATCTACACGCAAACTTTGTATCGTGATTTTTAACTCGGTGTAATTAGCTCTCGAGGATTTGATACAGAATCGAAAGGAATCCGATGAGATGGTTGAAGCTTTTCAGTGTGTGGCAAAATAACTATAACTGGTCAATTTGCGTGCGGGTTGCCGGGGGGAGGAGTGTTGGCTCTGAGAAGAGCCGGGTGTGCCTCGACGTTTCGAACAGTATACGCTGCTCGTCTTCAGGAGACTACGTCGAAACGTCGAGACCACACCGTAGCTCTTTTCAGAGCCAACACACTTCCCTGAGAAGAGAATCCTTTTCGAAAATGTCGTGTCAAATTCCAAACATGGTGTTGTTACTCCCGCCCCCAACCCAACCCAACCCAACCCCCCCCCAATAATTTTATTGTGCAGCAGTTGTTTTGTGTTGCCGCACACGTAACTTCGTCCCGACCAGCTGCACCAACACTGTCAACACGGTGTTTCACTCCACACGCCGCGGCCCGAAGGATACACAATTTCCTTATTATTGCTGCCCAAAAATCATAAAATATAATATGATGAAAAAAAAAAAAGAGCGAGAGAGGTGACCATTAAATACAATGACGGCTAAAAAAAACATGACACATCCAATTGATATCAACGGATGGGCAGCCTTCAGATCCCGTAGGTCGAGGGGGGCTGCGGGACAACACCAACAAGGTATCCGATATAACACCTGTCCATTCGATTGATTACATTGACTGATTTATAATCGATGATTTGATGAGAAGCAATATTTGGAATAACAAGTACTAATGTGAGAACCGGCCTACTTCCGAAATAGGGCGACCTCCATTCTTTACTTTTTCGGAGGCGCTAAACTCAGCTGCTGTACAAATTAAGACTCTCTTTGTCAGCATAAGAAGAAGAAGAAAAAAAAAACACCAACCGTTTCTTAAATCACATCTGGACGAACTTGTAACATTGTTTCGAGACGGTCCAAAAAAAAAAACCGCCGCGTCTTCTCAGGGTATATACAATCACTCGGCACTGGAAAAACAATTTTGGTAACAATATTCGTGTAGTGTATCTACAATAACATGCAGTCGCACGTCAAGCGTGCGTTGATACGATCGGTGTATAAAAAAACAACACGGATACATCTCGTGAGAAGACAAACATACACTCGGTTGCAGCAGGGGCCATCCACCGAGCAGTGGAGCCCCCCGGGTCACGCCAGCCTAAACCCACACCGTGCCGGGTGATGACAAGCGGGTGCACGGCTGCAACTGTTTGAAAGCTCATCACAAAAAAAAAAAAAAAAAAAAATTCCCCCACCGGATTTCACGGTGTTTCGCGTCAGAGCCTGTGCGAAAGAGAGAGAGAGAGAGAGAGAGAGAGAGAGAGAGTTTAGAGGAAGTCCATGGCCATGTGTGAAAACAATTAACAAGAGAGAGAGAAAGAAAGAGAGAGAGAGAGAGAGAAATAAGTCATATATTCCACATCTAGGATTTGACTGTAATTTATTTTTAAAGCCACAGTAATAACATTCAGGGCGGAAGGTTACGACGGTTGGCGACGAGGGGACTTATCCGCGCCGTGGTCTCACCCCGCCGGCGGCTTTGTACGTTCTCCCAATCGTACACCACATGAAAGTTATAGTCTTGCTCACCGATACACCAGAGCGGTCAGTACACGGGGGCTGTATCGGTGGTGACTGACAACCTAAACCTGCCGAGTGTCCAAAGTGCTATGCTGCGGAGACCGCCGTCCTCTTATATACCACATTCATTTCACGGTTGCTTACGATTCGACCGCGAGAACGTCAATTTCGTTAGCGGGGGGATCTGCCCACGGAACACCCTCCCAAACACTCTGCCGGTGAGAACCCTGTTTTTTTTCCCCCTTCTTCTGCGGGGGGGGGGGGGTAGTGTCCTCTTTCACTCTACTACTAGCTTGAGTTGCGTGTCACCCACCAGCAAATGGTGGTTCATGTTTCTCACACAGTATGGTTTACAACATTTACCTTTCTGGAAAACAATTAACATGGTTGTAGAAGCCGAGGGAGTGCGGAGTCCCGAGGAAAAAAATAATGAGGTCTTGGAAAGGTTGAAGTGCAATTCTAGGCTAAATATTGTTATTGAAAGGCCTCGCAGGTATTTTCGTGTTGTGCAACACCATGAGCTCCGTTTTATTTCGTGACAAAAAAGTGTTCCATTAAAGCTGGTATCAGATAAAGTTACGTTGGTAACCTTACATCTCATCAGTGTCTAAACGGATCGGCAAGTTTAATCAGACTGGTCCACACGTTGCCAAAGGGTTCCCCTCAATATAAAACTTCACAGAGGCGGGAACCTTGACAATTGTTTGAGGCCAAAACACAGATCCTTTGCCATTCGATTGGACAATCGCACACCACGTGTCCACACAGTCACGTCATTAGTATGACGTGTTACTCTTATCATCCAAAACAAAAACGACACAAAGAAGTCCATCCCTTTACAGTCTTTATCCTTTAACATACGTATACAAACTAAACTGACCCGGGGACGAGGTTGAATCCCACATGGCATATGCAGAAATTAAATCGAATACTAGGTAACACCACCGCCTTTAACCTCAAACCACACAATGAACCAGACGCTATTATATGCATCGACGATGGATACAAGATCGACGTAATCGATTATCATGGGGCGATTTCTTCGCAGTCTGGAAACCTTTGGTGTGAACTATTTTTTCACAATGACTTTAATTGAGTACTCTCTCGCTTTAACAAAGTGCTTCAAAATGCGACTTAATCGGCCTAACACAAGCTGGCATAGAACTTGGAAAGTCACAGGGCTTGCCATTATTTTGTACATTAGCCAAATGGACCGACAGATTGCCGTTTCACTGTAATGGCCCCATAAAATTGTCACACAGGTTTCATGTCTCATCAAGTTTCCTTATCTTAATAACAATTTGTATGATGTTTTATTTGAAACAACATGAACGATTCCTGCACCCATTTTTGAGAATCCTCGACAGAACAATACCTATTGTTGCACACATGATTGTTGGGTTGAAATGAGTACAGCTCCGAGAACTCCAAGAACAAGCCTTTATGTAGTCAGTTTTGAGAAGTGATGAACAAGCCTACTGGTAGCTTCGAGAAACAATTAACAATGACCAACATGCATAGCTTTGAGAACGATGAACAAGCCAACTTGAAGAGCTATATAAATAAGCCAACATGTAGCTTTGAGAAGCAATGAGCAAGCCAACATGTAGCTTTGAGAAGCAATGAGCAAGCCAAACATGTAGCTTTGAGAAGCAATGAGCAAGCCAACATTAGCTTGGAGAAGCAATGAGCAAGCAAACATGTAGCTTTGAGAAGCAATGAGCAAGCCAACATATAGCTTGGAAGCAACGAGCAAGCAAACATGTATAGCTTTGAGCAGCAATGAGCAAGCCAACATGTGCTTGGAAGCAATGAGCAAGCCAACATGTAGCTTTGAGAAGCAATGAGCAAGCAACATGTAGCTTTGAGAAGCAATGAGCAAGCCAACATATAGCTTGGAAGCAACGAGCAAGCAAACATGTATAGCTTTGAGCAAGCAACGAGCAAGCAAACATGTATAGCTTTGAGAAGCAATGAGCAAGCCAACATGTAGCTTGAGAAGCAATGAGCAAGCCAACATATAGCTTTGGGAAGCAAATCAAGCAAGCAAACAAGCTATTTGCTTTGAGAGCAATGAAGCAACCAACATGATAGCTTTGGGAGAAGCAACAAGCAAGCAAACATGTATTTGCTTTGAGAAGCAATGACAACCACATGTAGCTTTGAGAAGCATGAGCAAGCCAACATGTAGATTCGAAGTTGAAAGGCCAATGAACAAAACCAACATTTGCTTTGGAACGCAATGAGCAAGCCATCATGTGCTTGAGAAGCAATGACAAGCCAAACATGTAGCTTTGAGAAGCAATGGGAACAAACAACATGTTGCTTTTGGAAGCAATGAGCAAGCCAACATGTCGCTTGGGAAGCAATGGAACAAGCCATCATGTATCTTTGAGTAGCAATGAACAAACCAACATGTAGCTCTGAGAAGCAATGGGCAAGCCAACATTTAGCTTCGAGAAGCAATGAACAAGCCAACATGTAGCTTTGAGAGGCAAACAAGCCAACATTTAGCTTCGAGAAGCAATGAGCAAGCCACATGTAGCTTTGGAAGTAAAACAATGTGAACAAACAACCAACTTGAGCTTTTGGAAGCAATGAGCAAGCCAACATTTTAGCTTCGAGAAGCAATGAACAAGCCAACATGTAGCTTTGAGAAGCAATGAAAGTAGCTTTGAGAGGCAATGAGCAAGCCAACATAGCTTCGAGAGGCAATGAACAGCCAACATGTTACTCTGAGAAGCCAGTTGCAATTTATAGATCTTTGATACTCGGGTTCTTCAACTGACATTTCGTTTCAGCATAACACCGACTGTGAGGGCAGAACACGGTTTCAACATTCAGCCCACAAAAACGCTTCGTCCAACGAGCCTCCCATAATGGAAAATACTATTATCGTAGTGTCTCGTATCGTAATCCAGTTTAAAATGAAGGCACGGGTTTTTTTTTTTCCTGGAAAATCTTCTAAATCCTGTGAATTCAGAGCCACAACCTGTGGAAGCTTCATCGAATTACGTGCCCCGTATTTTAGTGAACGTGTGTCTTGGTTTACAACTTCCGCTAGGTTTTGCGTACGAGTCAGTACGTACTTTATCTTGCCGACGACTATGGCAAGAACAATGAGAAATATACGACTCGAACAAATCTTCCACATAATATAATCGATTTACATTTCCCATGATGCTTTGCACTGGCGCCATTTTGTTTTATAATGACGAGTAAGGGTTTTGAGTCAAACAACCCATTCTCAACCCGTACTCCTCAGTGGTCTTATATTATTAAACTAGGAGAAGAAATCAATGCTTTGTGTTCTTCAAAAACGGAACAAAACAACGCAATGAGATTGTCGTTGAGTTTCATTTTCATCATAAAAATGAAGCACTCGACGAGTTTTAACATTCCGATTTTTGCCATCTCAAACACGCAAGAGAAATAAAAACTATCTTTTAAGATATCTTTCATTAAAATGAAATACAATGACGTACGGAAACGACTTCACCTCGGTTACACCATGGAGGAAGGGTCATACCATGAAAATAAGAAAATTGCCACCTCAGTCCGCGAGTACTCAACAACAAGCCTGCGGTCACAATCCAAGGCGTTTTGATATACAAGCCCGGGTGCGGGGTGAGTTTAGGCTGTGTTCATACACCCATTAAATTAGGACGACAGTTTTTTTTTTTTATGGGGAATGTTTCCGCCCGTTCGTGGGTGGACAGAATTAAAGAGTCCCGCAAGAACAATTTTAACTACCCGAAACGAATGTTGCACGAGTACAAAATATGTTTAAATCATGCTTCAGCAGAATGGCTACTGTACAAGGAAGGAGCTTTGTATAGATCCATAGTGGTACAACAGACGGGTGTATGTAGGCAGTATTGAATTTGAACGTTTCAGTGCACAACGGGAAAACACATTTTCATTTGTTATTGTAAACTGTGATGAAATGAAAACAATTAACTTGAATTGATTTGGAAAGCCAGAATGACCTCTAAACGTTGGTACGACACATGATTGGTGGTTTAGAAATGTTCGTTCGTATCCCCTAGTTTTTATTGAACGCACCATAACATGGTTAAAAGGATCCTTGTTTAAATTTAATTAGTTTGTTTTTTAGCAGGGCTAGCAATAGTCAGTTTATGAATGTTGTTGTTCTTCTTCTGCACATTGGAAGTACTTTGTACCGAATGGGGTCTTTAGTAAGTACGTCATGACCCTCATCGACCATCCAGACAAAAAAAAAAGACACAGTTAAAACTACTTTATGACAAGACATGGCTCTGCGCACCTCCTTTAAGATTGAAGTTGTAGTCCCCCAGACCAATAGTAGAGATGGAGACTTTCATCTTCCGTGTCCAGGGTGACCGATGACCCCCATGACGGGAAGCGTCAGTCCCACGGTAGCTTGAGGCGACCGCGGACCGCGGGAATTTTAGCAGCTTTTGTAGAAGGCTGTTGGTGATAGCTCTGTTTTGGGTAAATGAAATATAATAATCCAAACAACAACGACTCGCTGCCGATCACTAAGCCCAGCCCCCCCCCCCAAAAAAAAGAGAGAAAAAAAAGATAATAATAATGATAAAATAAAATAGAAAAATAATTGAGAGATAATGAGATTGTTATTATCTAATTTCATCACATGGTGTTTGGTTTTGGGATATGAACCAGCCGGTCACATGGTATACATTATTTCGCAAATGGGACCCAATTGAATAATGTCCGACGAACGATTTCCAAAACAACCTCATGGTCACCTTTTTAAAGGCAAAAAGGGGGTACATAATAATATTATCGGGTAATGTTGTTGCGCATCACTCTCTTTAAAACTCCCGGTTCGGAATTGAACCCGAAGGTCCAAGAGGGCCCGACCCATTTCTGAGTCAGGCTGACCCCGAAACAGGTTTTTTAGAAATAAAAAAGGGATTTCAACTTGGATTCTACGTCAGTTTGATCCACTTTCCGGGTCATTCGGGCTAAGATTCCGGGTCAGCCTCGTGACCGGAAATGGTTCGGCTCCAACGGGGACCCGAAATCGGGCCAACTCTGACCTGAGAGTTTTGAGTGGGCATGCGGACATCATTGGCAATGTGAAAGACCACACGTCCGCACTTCATGTGACAAACACGTAAACTTTTTAAAGTGCAAACATGTATACGGTAATGTAACACTGTAAACTAATTTAGAGCGTCGATGTCATCGTTTCATCATCATTACGGCATAATACCAAGCGCCCTCAAGTGTTAACTTTCTCCATGCTAGCTAATCGACTTGATGGACTGAGCACACTCCCACTCTTGGGCACTTCATGTACGATACGTTCCGATTATAAACCACGGCAACATCCAACAACCTGTGTCAATTACAGTTGTGGTAAAGTGCAATTAATTAATCTCTTTGTTCACACGAAATCACAAACCAGCACGGACTTTATGAATTCCTTCCTCCGTGATATGCATATCCATTTAGCAGCCAAAGATAAAAGCCAAGAAAAACCTCCAAACCTCACACACAAGAAGAAGAAGAAAAAAACCTCGATCAATCAAACCTTACAGGGCCAGAAATGACGCATCAATCTTCAATCTACTCATCAGTTTGCCATCAATGCTATGAGGAAAGAGCATGGATTGTGCTTTATACAATCGAGGCCCAACTTTATACAGACTGCTGAAGCAGGCAACACCGCTGAACCATTAATGTTCTGCAACGCAAAAAAAAAATGAGCAGGACACCAGTCATACAGGGTGCATGTGACGTGACATGGCATTTTGTCTGGTAACCTTAATCTGGTGAAAGGCATAATTTTAGTGTGCTCAGCTACCTTCTGTGCTGAAGCAGCTCCATGAAATTGGGCCAGAATTCTGACACACATTAAACGTGCTGGGATTTTTTTACTCTTTGTAATCAGTTATGGATGTTTTTGCTCTCGATTTGTGTACAGTTCTTATGGGTTATTAAAACACTGCACTTGATATAGTCAAAGGCTAAACTGAGACCATGTTAAGATTAAAAATAGAAACGGTAAAATTGCAAAGTCACCAAATAAAAAAAAACACTCGATAACTTTGACGGTTGATGAGTATCACTATCAGCACCAACTATAGCTATCAGCATCAAATCGAAAAGAACATTTACCAACACTGGGCTGCATGGGAAAATGATTATTCTATTGGATTGAAAAGAAAGAAGAGAAAGAAGGGAAAAAAGGAATCGAGGTCATCCTCTCTGAAACTTAGAGATCAAATCTCATTCCTTGTGATGAGGTTAGGGATAAAATGAAGCATACATTATTCCGCTTTATAAACCCATGACTAAACATCGTACAAATCGGCTGCGGCCAGCACCCCAGCTCCTCCTCGCCGTGCACGCAGAGTCAGGCCTGCCGTGACGTCACATACGGGCCACGGCAGCTTCATTTAATTTGGCAAAGCAAATAGTCAGTCATTCTATTACATGAGCGAGGGGGCTCTGGACGAGTGTACGTTCGGATTCCCGTTCTCGTTACAGTAAACCCTAGAATAATACGCGGCTAGACGGCAGACATCCCACCAGGCTGATCGTCTGCTAAGTCATTAACACCGGACCCAAATTGTAGCACTTAGCAACAGAATTCCCGCCAAGTGGAGCGTAAATCCTGGGGCCTGGGAAGCTGGATCAGCGCGCGTTTTTTGTTTCATTCGGCAGGCGCGCCAGGAGGACGAGAGGCAGGGAGCTGGTATTACGCTGGCTCGCGGTCGCCAGTTAAAACTGTTATTGGTTCTATGTAATCTTATAAATACTTCAATCTCAGGTTAATTATGGTTATTTGGACAAACACAACGGGGATTTTCCCCCTCTCTCTCGCTCTCTCTCTCTCTCTCCCTCTACCTTCTTTCTATCACTGTTCCCTGTAACACTGCTGCAACGAACACGCCAGTGATTTTTGCAGTCTGATGGTGGTGGTATCCTTATTAAGTCGTGGACCATTGAACATGATGGTTTTTGGTTGTTGTTGTTTGTCATCCGGTAGTTTCTCATTTCACCCGTAGGTGAGATTTATGGCGCAAACCCCAAAAAGGGTATTTTGTTGTTGGCAACAATGCGGGAACAAGAAGGCTAGCTGTACAGTCTGCTGATGTATGATTTCTTTTATCAAGTAATAAACCACATTATTCACACAAAGAGAATCGAAAAGACATTTTTAACGCGGCTTTAATATCCATATTAGATGGCAGTGCGTCAAGAGTCAGAGGGCCGTGCAGTTGCGCAATCGTTTTCCACATCGTCGCTTTACGCTGGGGTTCTACTTGTATTGGGAAGAACTGTATAACGGGTTCCATTCGCGTATACGGTTCAGATCTCACGTTATATGATAGTGAGGTCAACACGAGTTTACAGAAAAAAAGGTGTAGTACAAAATTGGTTATTCAAAAACACAAACCAAAAACGATTAATTGCAATCTGGAAGCTGCCTTATAATCGACTCTACGTCACAGTACAAAAGCTCTGAAGAAATAATGGTGCTTCAAACATGTCAGAGATGAGATATAGCATTGGAGACCCCATCGATTACTGAAGCCTATTTCGATTGCCACAAACGAAATAATGCCTGATATGCACGTGCACAAAATCCCTGTGAAAAGCTAAACATTTTGTTGACTAAATTTGTTTCACCAAAACGTCACAGCCCAATAGATGGATTGCAATACGCGTCATTGACCGCCATCTTTGATGTAAAACAATGGAAAAGTGCACGCGCTACGCACGACTCTCAGCCAATGATAGCTCTTCACGCAAGCACAATCAAAGATGGCGGCCGATGACGTCTTTTGCAATCCATCTATTTCACTGTACGCTGGCCCGAAATGCCAGTTAAATCACACGAGGACCGGTCAAAATTCACTCCAGTTGAGTCCGACTGCTAGTTCAGTGTTAAAAGGTATCCCATTTAATTTAAAGAATAGACAAGTGAAAAAGCTGAGGGACCAGTGAATTGATGAGCTAACTGGTCCAGCTGTTGGCTAGTCACTGAAAAAAGTTAAGAGCAAACCCTAATGCGCGGTGTGTTTTATTGAGAACTAGTGAACAGAATTTTAATTAATTCTTTAAAAAAACTATTAAAAAAAACACAATTAATAGGGTACTTTCACTTAACTATTATCCACGATTGATAAATTGGTCCGTCTGGTTACAATTTTTTGTTGTTTACATATTTTTTTCATGACATATCCAACAGCGCAAGTGCCAATAACGAGATGAGAAGAAATGCTCAGTTTTATTTTGTAGACGTGGGATGCAAACACGTATGTAGGAAAACCCACGCAATCAGGTATAGGGACTGAAAACCCAAGGATCCAAGTCTGAGGTGGGACTCGAACCGGGGTCCACATAAAGATTAACGGCAAGGACAAAAACTTCACTGGGCCCAGCTTGATTGATTGATTGTTTGATTGCTTAATTTATTGATTGATTAACAATAATACAATATCAACAATACTTTTTTTCAGGCATATCACGTACACAAATAGAGCGATATAATTGATATGAAAATATGTATAGATTGATTGGTTTATTTAGTGATTGAATTGATTGAATGATTGATTGATTAAGTAATTATCTACTCAGTTTTGTAGAATGGTAACAATTGTGGTGTTTACCTTTAATTAATTGGAGACGCTTTAGCTATCAGTTCTTTAATATTATTTCATGAGAATGATGTGATTACAAAATGTGCGAAGAAGTGATAATGCCTTATAAGGTCAACAGATAAAAAAAATGATCATTTGATTGGTGGATTGCGAGTGTCAGACAGCAAACAATTAACAGACGATTTTATTTTCACCTCCGCAGTGTCAGAAACGGAACACGCATCACACATAAAGCCACGCAAAGTCAATGTTTGACTGAGGTTTTTCTTCCCGCCCAAAAATGTACAATACTAAAATACAGACAGGGAACCGGCAGACAATCGCCAGGAATGACTGGGCCGGGGCACACGAGGCGGCCCACTGAGTAAACCATGACGTCACCCGTGTATGAGCTTCGTGACACCCACGGCAGACGGCGGAGGACCGAGCGCGCCAAAAGTCACGTTGGTAACACACAGATGAGCAAATAAGCGTTCACGGTAACGGGCTACGAAGACACCTAATTGAATCAGCAATACGTCGCCGTTCCGAGCAGCTGAATCGAACTAATGTGGAATTAGCAGAGCCTTCCAGACAAACTGATCACTGCACAGCATTATTATGATCCGCCTAGAACGGCTAGATAATTAGCTAAGGTTGTCACATTATGTAGACGTCATCACCCCCGCCCCCCCCCCCCACGAAAAATAAGAAAAAAAGAAAAAGGAAAATAATGACTTCCAAGACACACAAGCAAAGTCAGACCACACCGTCCTCTCCGTGGACCAATAAAACTTGCCCAAGCCTTAACGCTTCTGACTGGTACATTGCTAGCTTGGGTAAGTCAATTTGCTTCAGGGTATCTCGGCTGGTGACCTTTTCCTGCTATGCAGTGTTCTTTGTGCTTAGCATTTGGGTATGCTTAAGCAGCTCCATGAAATTGGTCACAGGAGCCGTGCGTATATACAAACTGCACAAAAGCAGTATCTGCCTAATAATACGGCTGGATGTCATTAGCTAAGGTATTGTCACATTAAAGCCTATGGTCTTCATCCTCAACCTTCTCCCTCCCCTCCCAACTATCCCACCACCCCCCCCCCCCCTAACAAGGAAACCAAGTAACACAGAGTAAACCGACTTCCAAGATGCTCAAGCAGCCTCGGACCAAAACAAAAAATTGCCGAGGAGCCTTCGAACTGCATCAATATTGATCCTCCAAGCACACCTGATAATCTTCTACATTTGTCACTTTGTCATGTGGACCGTGATACCACACTCGTTAGACAATCGAAATGAGAGAAAAGAAAAAAAACATCTTCAAAATGATTCACCTCAGCGCAGCAGTCAACCGTATCCATCCCTCCCCCCTCTTCCCGGCCATAACAAATATTACAAATCTCATCCAAGGAACAAACTGCTCAGCATCAGCGATCCACCACACACACACACACACACACACACACACACACGAACAAAAATCACTAAGATTTGCGCAAGTTACCACGGGTCGATTTCACAAAACTCTTCCTAACTTAGGACTAGTCCTAGCCAATGCTAAGAGATATGACTAGTCCTAAGTTAGGACCAGTACTTAGGACTAGTCATATCTCTTAACATTGGCTAGGACTAGTCCTAAGTTAGGAAGAGTTTTGTGAAATCGACCCCACGTCATGTGAACCTTTGTTTCAATGGAGAATTTTGTTTACGAGTGTTGTAAGTTTAAGGACAAAAACACAACAGCGACAAGCTGGAGTTTTGGTGAAGTAAACCACCGCTCGTGTATACAGAATACAAACTCTAGTCTGAGAGCAACTCAAACGGCTCTTATCAGAGACGACTTGCCCCCTACAGAGATTTCAACGCTAAACAGGGTTGTACCTGCAAAATGTTTAGAAGAAATACAAACTCATAAGGAGGACTTAATACAAAATACAAGCACACGAACAAGTTGAAAAATACTCTATGACTGGTTTAGAGATGCAGTTGAGAAACTGCTTTACGTGTACGAGTTCTCGAGTACAGAAACTCCCGAGAAATTTGTGAGTACAGGAAGATAAGAGAGAGAGAGAGAGAGAGAGAGAGAGAGAGAGAGAGAGAGAGAGAGAGAAGAGAGAGAGAGAGAGAGAGAGAGGAGAAGGAGAGAGAGAGAGAGAGAGGGGAGAGAGAGAGAGAGAGAGAGAGAGAGGAGAGAGAGAGAGAGAGAGAGAGAGAGAGAGAGAGAGAGAGAGAGAGAGAGAGAGAGAGAGAGAGAGAGAGGAGAGAGAGAGAGAGAGAGAGAGAGAGAGAGAGAGAGAGAGAGAGAAGAGAGAGAGAGAGAGAGAGAGAGAGAGAGAGAGAGAGAGAGAGAGAGAGAGAGGGGGGAGGGTACGAACCAATGTGGGGAGTGAGCACCAATTTAATGAGTACGAGACCCGAAGACAGCGAAAAAGGGGAACACGGTAGAAAATGATAATCGAGCCTTTTGTTATAAAGCAATTTGGAGAAGCTTCAGTTTGTAAATAGACAGAAGTATTTATAGTGACGCAAATACAGACCGATAATATTAACTTGGCAACTGTGCCAGCTATCCAATCAATGAATAATGGACGGTTTTTCTTCCCACAGAGTGCGACTAAAAACAAACAAAAAACTAAACTGAAAAAAATTTCTTCCCACGTAACAGCTTCAGGGCAAATATCTCGGTCTTCTGGTTCCAGGGGGAGTAGGGCCTTACAACAAATCCATAAATTAGTCTAGATCCTGTAATAAGTCCATTCATATTCCCAGGTCAGACCGACACCAAATGGAGGGATCATGTGACAGTCATTATGGAATTAGAACTTGATGCCTGGACCTTAGTTCTATATCTCTGCTTAAGCGAAAAAAATCGGCGCATAGTATACGACAGAACAAGGAAAACTTGCAGATCAGCCATACATGAACGTCAAGCTCGGTCGATGACTAGTCACACGAAATCACCCCCAAAAAGCAACCGATTGAAAGAGCCAGCGAGTCAACGCTACAAGGAAAATCCCCTGTCGCAGTGTGTATGAGAAGCCTAGGATCCAGACCTAAATGCAGCGATGGTTGTATACTTTTATGCTTTCGAAACCAAGAGTAACTTTGAAAGCTTTCCCCTTCGGTACGGGATTTAAACAGGCGCGAACGGAAGAACCGGAGCCTATATAGTATATATGCTGTGGTTTCGAAAAGGGCTTATAAACTTCCTCGTCTGGTTCCCTGTCTACAATAGCAAATTACGAATATACCCCAAAAATGGGGTCAGACTATCATCCCAATAACAGTCCCGTCTGAACTATTTTGAGCCAGTAAAGGACAGACAGAGAAAGAGAAAAAAAAAATACCAAGAAGTCTACGCCGTGATAAAGGTCCATTGAAGCATTTGAACGGATTGCACGGACACTAAACACTGCCAAAAGTCAATTTTTACCAATGGATTTCTAGGTGGGGGAAAAATCGAACTCGATTTCCGGTTTCTATGCACACAGGATGTGAGAAAGCCCCTGAGGGTTTCGAGCAGGAGCTGCACATAACCATTGAAAACGGGTACCAATGTATTATTATGCAGTAGGGGGAGGGGCCGTGTGCAAAGCGGTGACCGATAAAACATGGTTTGGTTGGACGGGTGTTTAATTTTACTCTGAGTAAATCAGAAACGAACTCACATCAGACAAAAATCACCACATCTAACCCCAACTTATCAGAGCATTATTTGGCAAATTCACAATTAATTGTGTTATTTCTGACCAGCTTTGAGGAGATGTTTTCATTATTCAAATCAATTATTGTTTCGTTTCTACAATTTGTTTTTAAATTAGGCATAAGCCGTTTTCAAAGTTGTGTCGAATTCTCCTGTATAATGTAATTTGTCTGAGTGTAGATTCTGCTGAAACCCACTGGTCTCATTATAATTGTGTGCAGCCATTTTGTTTCATTTGTTTGTGTTGTGTTTGGTTTTTTGATTACAAAATAAAGAGGTACTTCAATAACTTGGATTACGAATCTCGTAAAATAATAGGATCACCGTAGACTACCCCTCCCGATTGGCGCCACTTATACCGATAAGAGCAGGGCCCAATTTCAAAGAGCTGCTTAAGCACAAAAAGTAGCTAGGCACAACATAAGTATGCTTACCAGAATAAGGTTACCAGCCAAACTACCATGTCACAAAACACATTCTGTATCTGGTATCCTGCTCTTTTCTGCTTAGCGAAAAATTAAGAAGGCAATATTTTTCTGCTTAAGCAGCTCTATGAAATTGGGCCCAGAACTAGTGGATACATTCATTGGTTGGGATTTTTGACAAGCATCAGATTACCCAAAAGAAACGAGGTTGTATCCAGATCGTTCCCAAAAGTGTTGACAATCGAGCGGGATACCCTGGCAGCAGTTTCAGTCAATTAATACACACTTCAGAGACACGGATGTGAAAAAAAAAAAAACAACACACAACCAGTTTAATCGCGTAAGCATTCTCACATTCACGAGTGGATACAAAACAGAACGAGAGAGTTGAGACAGACAGAGTGAACACACAAACAAAATTCCAATCATTTTTTTATGTATAGTTAAATTAAAAAATCGGAATTACTTCAGCGTGTATGCACAATGTTCATGGTCGACTGTTAACGGCGTCTTTTTTTTCTCTTTCTTCTCCCCACTCGGTCATTAGGAACGCTGGATCCCTACGCCGTAATCTGCCGCCACGATTGCTACAAAGTTTCCTTTAAATTATGCTGCCCGACCGAGTGCATGATTTCTGATCGTAGAACAATCACCCGGGCGAAGAAATCATTTCCATATGAACGCCCTCTGACAAAATTCTTGCATCGGTACATCAGTGGCCAAGAAATCAATAGCAGACATAATAAGCACGTATTTGTTTTCATTTTTTTTTTTTTTTTTTTTTGGCGGGAAAACAGTACAAGAGCATTACGAGAGTGAAGTTTTTAGTATTCATAATTCGCAACCGCAGGGTTGCTCCACTGTGTCACGGTGAAGCAAGCCGCAACCAAAGGTCTCCAGAGGACCGGCGAGAGACAACGCTCGCGGGCAACAGCTCAAATCAAAACCCATCTCCATCCAACACAAAATGTATTTTGCATAAGCTCATTTGAAAATCACGCGCGGGGTATATATATCTATCCCTTTCCCCTCGGCCCCCGAAAAGTGATTAAAGAAGAGGTGGTGGCATGGCGCAGCTACCCGAGTCCCGGCCTTCCCCGTTGCTGGGGGGCTGCTCTCTAACACTTGTTCGACCCCCGAGGGAAGGATCTCAGATGCGGGGTGCCCACCTCTGATGAGATTTGCTGATGGGGGAGAGAAGCTGGCAAGACGGCGTGTTAAGCCGGTCGCACCGGCCAACTTGGCCGAGGTGTGACAGTGTGAAATACAATGGCACTTGCCTGAATAGCAATGGCGCTACGGTTGTTTGGTTTTGACCGCGTCAAAGCTAGGGGCGTTTTGGAGGCTTTAAAGCGCCGAATCGCTCCGAACTTTCTCTTGGCTTTTATGAGTTTGAGAAGAAGAAAAAAAAAAAGTAAAATAAAAAGGCATCACGACATAGTTGTGTGAAACTACAGCATGTTCAAAACCTTCCACACCGGACGAGTCTTTCATAAGATTGCCTGAGCACTGTCGCCATTTTCCCTGTTCATAATATTGTCTTCACAAAATTTGTTACAAATAGGACTTGTGCTTACCTTTGTTGATGTAGATTGTACTTTCCCACAGACACACACACAAACAGAGTACAGCTGACTCGAGATCTGTGCCTTGAGAGCCGCATGATCTATGCAAATGAAATATTAGAATAGGGTTATGATCATGTTGTGCATTCAGGAGTCCATAAAACAAACAAAAAAGGCCCAGAGTTTTAAGTTGATCGATTTCACGCATGAGCACCCCGTGGTAATAAACAGGTAAGTCACGCCAAGTGACAACAATCTCACGAGAATTAGATAACGTAACCCTGACGAGCAACTGACATGGACCACCATCTCTGTCTTAATCCCTCATCTCAAACTCAATGTCCTTGCAAGAACAGGGACAAATTTGTGGGGTTTTAGACTCCATTCAAGGCAGTCCCCGTTCGCCATAACATAGAAAACACACGCACATAAAAGACGTGAGGCTTCGAGCTGGCATGACGGAACTTCTCGAGAGAGAGTCTACACCCTCCTCGTCCACCTTTAACTCAATCGTGAGCTAAGTGTCTCTACACACCTGTGCATGCGCTTCTGACTCCGACCCCAGCCCCGTGCACACTTAGGCTTGTCATTAAATTAATGTAGATACTGGAGAGGGTAATCTAAATGTATTGCACAGAGTGTGTGGGAGGTCTAAATAGGTCTGAGAAGACACGGTGCCGGCACTGCACGATGACATGACGGGATGATGCAGCGGTAAATCATTACCCAGCGACACTTCATGACCGGCACGACAATTGGACGTTGTTGAGATGGGACCTAATACTTTAATGACAAGAGTCCCACAGCAGGGTTGTTGTCAGCGACAGCACGTAATGACAGGGCACGACAGCAGAAGTGTTGTCAGTGACAACACCGTCATTATTATTTATATGACATTACGTAAAACGCCACTGATGGATGTGGCGATACCTCATTGGGTGTTTCATTTCAGTGACACGACCACCAAGCAAATGACATCGCATGTCAGTAAAACATGAAAACGAGCGGGGTGTGACAATCTCATGGCATACTACTGAATGTGAACGGTAAATGCCACGACAATTATGACAATCACGTCCTCCTACTCTAAATAACAGTCACTGCACGTCAAGTGGAACGGCATGACACCATAGGGCGAGAAAACAGAACGACACGACCACCACAGGTCAATCCACAACGACACTTCAACAAAAGTCCAACTCGTGACATTGTGAGCCTATGGCACAGCAGCACGTGGTTGGTTTCTGCCACGGGCCGGCCTCAAAGTGAAGCGCGACTCTGTGGGCCGTAAGCGCAGAATTCCGTGGTCAAGAAGCGCCATGATATCGGGCCAATAAACAAGACTGCATACGACAATCATCAACTCGGAAGGTATAAAACCAACAAGGGTCCCAGTCATTGACAGTCAACTCATGACATTAAATGACATTACAATGAAAGACAAGCAAGGGAACCTCGAACGTAAAGAGAGCGAGTTCAAAGAAAAATGGACAACTTGATGTTAGTCGGGTTCCTCGAACACGCCAAACACAGACAGCGTTGAAACATGAAAGAGTGCAGACCATTCTTTAAAAAAAAAATCCCCTTCAAGCCTCACTCTGGTAACACGTTGGCAGCACACGGTGGTCGGGTACAACACGAAACGTGGGGTCGCAAAAATGAGGGCAACAAATAAGGTCGTCACACACAAACAACCGGGTTCTCTAAACAGCTTACAGAATATCTCTGCCCCGCAATTTGCATACATAGCCGTCCGTAACAGTTAAATGGTTACGTGTAACAAATCAGTCATGGGGGGGGGGGACTTTTTATATATATATATTTTTTTTATAGTTTACGGGCACACCGCGTAGACTGCGTTGTCACTTCCCATCACCTTGCTGTGGCAAGTTAATCTGAAGCCGTTAAAAAAGAAAGGGGGGGGAGGGGACAGAGTACTTTCAATCCCAAAGTACTCAGTGATGAAACCCGTCTCCCAAGAGGTTAATTTGTAAAGCAACCCCCATCCCCCCCCCCCACCGTATCATCCGACAGGGCCACACATTATTTAAAAGCGCGGGAAAAAGATAACGGTCTTTTAATGCGAGGTTGACACCTCATGATATTATGCATGCATTTTTGACTCCCGTCTTCGGCAGCCCTGAGCCACCTGTTCTTATTGATATCATTTGCCCCAGCGTCATGGTTGGGCAACCACAGCTGTTGTCCCGCATATAGATGAAATTAATTATTAAATATCTCAATTTTTATTCATACTTTCCCCCCCCCTCTCTTTTCTTCCTCTTCTTCGTTTCGCAGAAAAATCTCGAAGTCTTTGTGGTTTAAAATGTGGGGCGCGAGCTGCTCTGTTTGTTAGTTTTGGGGTGGAATCACGAGACCGCGTAATAGAGACAGTTAATGACGTTGTCAAGTATGATAATTTCATCAAAAATATTTAAAAAAATGCATTTTTATTTCAAATGTTTATTTCACCTTTTAATGTTTTTGATGTAAAAGCTTTTTGAATACTGAAAAACGAGTGAATGATGCGTTTTTACTAACTTGATACCGTGACAAAATTACTTCAGCTGGATGAAATATTACCGCGAGCGAAAAAAAATGTTCGCGATACTCGGTTATCATCAAATTGCAAAAATCTTGGAAAAGGGTTGGAATAGTCGATTAAAAAAAAAATATTGAAATGGAAAAACCTGCGTCGGTAACACCAAAGCTTCACGTATTGACGGAAATGTACTCTTCCCTAATTTACACAATTCGCAAAACATGAATTTTACTTTGTCCTATTTTTGATTAAACCTTTCAGCTATTATTATGTATAAATCGATCTTGTTCTGAGAAAGCGGTTGCACACTGGTAGCCTTGAAACCGAGTCGTTGGTTGGACAGCGTGCTTTTTAGTTGTGTGCATGTATACACCCAAGAGTCAAGGGAAACCATAGAGGGAAGGTGGAATACCACATGGCAAACAACGACTTGAATTCAAGTCTATGGCAGACAAGCAATTACGTCATCGGTGGGTTTATACAGTTTAAATCTATATGAGTATCAAGTATATATTATCTACGTAAAAAAATGTCATGCGCGAATTCAAACAGCTGGTTCTAAAAAAAAATTGCATTTTTTTTTCTGCTCGAAATAAACGTCTGTTGGTTAATAGTGACGAGTTAAACTCTTCGTAACCTACCTGGCCTAATCATTTTTATTTATATGTTTTTCGTATTCTATTTCGTTTGATTTGAAAGTCCTTGTGCTTTTCATCACGTATAAACCATTGATATTTGGTACTTCTGGTGTACTTTCCTACTCTGTGTTGTTTGATGCTCGCGTGAATTCTTGTCTGATCATCACCACAAACATCACCTCGTGTTAGGTATTGATCTGTATCTAACTATAGAGACAACTTGGCATTCAGGAGACTAATACACATGTACGTAATTCTTGTTTTGTTAGGCTCGTATATACGCCATTGTCACCGGCCTGTGACGTGTAAAAATTGGCGCGAATCCTAACGATTAGGGGCGCCCCCGGCGAGAGGACTTCACGCTCGGCATATGAAGTGTAACATAGCGTGCTGCGGGCCCCACGGCCCAAAACGTCTGCGCACCAGACATGTGCACGTATAAAAAAAAAACCGCAGATCAATTTTTTAAACAGTTAAGTGTAGGCGCCTCGCAGAATATAGACTCCTGGACAAGGTCACATGGTCTGCATCATAACAACATCCGCATTGACAGTGGACATTTTGTGTGCGGCTGAGTTTCTCTGGAGGAGCATTAATTGGTCGCCCATGCATGTCCGTATGATGGTATTCGTAAGGGTCGGCGTTGAACATTATTACGCTATGGGGCAATATATACTGGCAATTTTATCTCAAGCATTTGAACAATTTTGTAGGAAAAAAATCAAGTTCAGAAGGGGGGATGCTCTAGCTCTGGAAACTAGCATAATTATTTTGTTCCCTCAAGTTTAAGGATAACTTTATGGGTGAAAAAAAGCTTTAGGAGGCATTCCATTGCTTCAAACGGGGTCTGGGATGGAGGGCACATTTTTGTACGACAGTTTTTTTCTGAATTTTGCCCTTCCCTGGACGGCCTCTGCTCATATATTACCAAGTCAAAAGATTGTTTTTTAAATAGTATGATAAGAAAAAAATATATCATGAGGAACACCCCCCCCCCCGGTGTCATGATGTTTATAAAAGTGACGTTTCGGGCAACACAACACAGTGAGAGAAGTAAACACAATTTACACTTTCCTTTGTTAAAAAGTTGGAATAAACAGCGTGCATATCGGCCAACGTTTCGAACGATGGCGATTTTCACATGGGGTTTTTGTACCTTGCAATCAGACGTATCAACAAAGCTGATTGTGCCGAACCTGCGGATGAAATAGCTCCTCGGCCTTCATCAAATGAATTTCGGATGAAAGACCTAAATCGGCAGTTTGTTAGGAACGTGCCATAATCGTCGTTTTTTCCAAACGCGTCAATGCCCCAAAATAACAGACTGCCTCCAAGTCTACATGGGCGTATATTACTACTGTGTTTTCGCGTGTGAGGTCAAAAAAAATGGGGATTATCCTCACACAAAATATTTATCACCGAGTGCCATTTTGTCACGACGTAACTTGAAAAAGGATTTCGTCGTCTCACGCGAGCCTCGTGCGAGTAAATCATCTGCCTAGAATTTCGAAATAACAAGACAGCGAAACAAATCCACAAAAAACGGTTTGTACACGGGTCTGGCAAGAAAAAAATGTTAGTGTCTGAGTGCGCAGGTCCGTAGCCCTTCGTGTTATGGTGGGCGACCGCAACGTCATTGATTACTCACTTCGACTGGATCCGAGTGTGAAACACTCTGCAATAATTATACACATGTGCACTTTACAAACTTCCCTTCAGAGTTCCAAACTCAGTGTATCCATAGCCAGCTCACCTGGTCGTTTTATGGCACCCAGTGGATACAAAAAATACACCCAAACTGCAAGAGAGCATTTCAAAGGGACACGTTGCCCCGGATTGGGCGATTTTGGGGCTATAAAAAGCGTTTGTTACGAAATGGATATGGTTGGAAGGATGTTTTAAAAGTAGAACCGATAATAATCTACACAACTATGCTTCGAAATTGCGTGGTTTTCCTTTTTCTTGTTGAACTAACACGGTTTGCCATGTTGTGGAGTCAAAAGTTTGGTTCTGAAATCCAAGGCAACGAGTTCCTTTAAAACCATTGGTATAGACAGTCATTAAAAAAAGTGTAATAAAATATCAAAGAAACACACACACACACGCACACGCACACGCACACGCACACGCACACGCACACGGAAACGACGATGGTTAAAAATAAGCCCTAGTCCCCGCCATGCACATCTAGTGTCCACACAAGAGGGGAAAAATGACATTAACCCTTCCCAGTAATTGACACTTAACATAGGCCTGTGTTTAATGACAACATGAATGTCATTTTATGCATAATTTAAACACTTTTTTTATAGTAGAGACGCTAAAATTGCATATATTGAGACAGGTTTTCAGTCGCCGTTTTAACCGTTAGAGAGACCGGTTAGTCTTCACCCTCACAAAGTGGTTATTTACAGGAAATAAAAAATAAAATCTAAGTACTAGCACAAGTAGTCTTACACAAAGCTAATTATGAGTTCAAATACCCTTTTTTTTCTTTTGCAACGGCCCAATTTCACAGAGCTGCTTATGCACAAAAAGTAGCTGAGAACAACAAACTTACTCATATCAGAATAAGGTTACCAGCCATAAAATACCATGTGACACGTGCAACTTGTGCCTGGTATCCTGCTCATTTTCGCTTGGCAGCAAATTGTTAAGCAATATTTTCTGCCTGTAAGCAGCTGATATGAAACTGGAGACCGTTTTGTATAAGCAATCAATAAATCTGTAACTTTCACGAAAGGTTACCAGGCCAATTGAGTGTGACTTTGTGTATTAAAGCAGACAGAACCTAAGATGGGTGACTGCAAGGGGCAACTGCAAAATGATGACGTCATACCAGGAAGAAGGGGGCGTGGTGTGTGGGGATGTGAAAGTTTGTATCGCAGCTTGGTTTAGGAAGATACTACATTTTTTTTCTTGCTTTGAAGCTATAAAGCTTCATTTATTCAACAACAACAAAAACACAAAAGAGTATACATCAATTCCACATTACCATGTATAATGTCCACATATCTGTTATATAGAAATCTATGAGAAACACAACAATTAAAAATAAAACAGATAAGAGCATAGTTATACACAAATTAACGTGACATAATCACGTGATGATACAAAAAGAATTTAACAAATGAAATTCATTGGTAATCTTGCAATCTTTCACTGCTGTTGTTGTTGCTTGGTGTTGTTGTTGTTGTTGTTGTTGCTGCTGTTGTTGTTGTTTTTGTAAGGAACAGCCGTGTAAACATGTCTTAATCATACTTAAAGGGACAATGCGATAATTTTGTTTTATTTAAGGTAATTAATTCACATTCTCTGGCAAAACCAACGAACACACCGCACAACCAACCCGTGCAGAATGTCACCATGTTTGGTAACCGTCGAAATGAAAACAACGGGAAACGGTTTCTGCTTTCTGTCAGTGACTTCGTGCACGTTTTAACATGGGCCTTAATTTGATCGCGGCAATCGAATAAAAAGCAACGGGACTGTCAAATCAGTTTAGAAGAAAAAAAAACTGTACTGGATGATGACAGTGATGTGGGCTTTTTGTTATTCCGTGAAACGTTAACCAAATCTTTGTCAGTAAGGCCTATGCTATAAACTGTAGAAAAATTCCGGATTTCATCTACTAATGTCTCAATTTAGTTGTGTAGAATGCCCTAAACACTTTCAGTGCTGCCAGCGTCTCAAGCTCATGTTCATAGGAACTAATGAACGCTGAATCCCTTCGACCGGCACGGACCAGACTACTTGGCCAATTCAATTCCAGCCTCGTTTCGGAAACTTAGTTGCTTTGATGGATGGAAAAAAAACAACATGGGTGCTCCATAGTGCAGGTCTCCACTAATAAGTGCATTGACAACGGTGTATTCGTTTTTAAATAGTGCGGTCATCTATGGTGTGAATTGCTACACCAGCCAATGCTACCGACAATGTTGACAGTGTGCAGTTGACATGCATCAACAAAGGGCACAGGGTTGTTATTTTGCTCACCGCCCCCCCCCCCAAAAGACCAAGGGGAAAAAACTTCCCAAATTTAGCGCTAATTTGTCTCCGTCTGGGAAGCATATAAAAGAAAGACGAATGGTGTACACGGACATACACATTCACATGCCATGTACTAGTATGTCTTGGATAGAGTACAAATGCTTGCGATATGAATTTACCCGACCGCGTGCTCTGACCGTGCCTCTGAAAAAATATCAACATGTGGTATTCGTATTTCGAGCCGCAAACGAGCCGACCACATGGGCCGGAGAAACTGGGTCTCTGACAATCAACGTTGTCTCCATAGTCAAGCTGAAATCCTCCGCTTGGACAGAGTTTAACCCCACGTGACCTTCGGATCCCCCTGATCGCATTTTAGTCGATTCAACGAGTGTTGATGTAAAGCTCCCGAATTCCAACAAATTGAGATGGCGCCACGAGTTTACGGAAAATGGCGCGGAAAGTGCGACTGGGGCAGGTCCAGAAATTAGATATGTGTCAGCCGCATTGCGACGTCAATTTTTTTTTTTCCCCCTCTGAACTTTTTGTTATGGGCCTATATTATATATATATCTCTATCTCTCTCTGTGCAAGGGAAAACATTCTGTAAATGTTAACAAGATGACAGTTTTGGGTTGATTATCTGTTAACCGTCTGGGAAGCATTCAACTGATGTTTCCCTGGTTAAACAAGACGAAATAAATATATAACAAAATAAATAAATAAATAAATTCCCTCGTGGTTTTTGATCCTGAATATATTGGTATATTCAGGTAATCTTACGGTACAGAACGAATCTCACGGCACAGAACGAATCTTGCGGTACAGAATGGTTATTATAACAGAATGAAGTGTAACGTCCATAAATCATTGCGTGTGTGTATAGTTTATCGTACAACTAGATACACTTCAGTCACGATTTTCGAAAAAAACAAAAAAGTGTAGTTGAATAAATTTAATGAACAGTCACATTTTCAGGATTTATGCAAATTTTATTCGGATTGATTCTTTTGTTGGAGCTTCTCCAAACTGTAGCCACCGTGCTCTGCTTCTTGAATAATGCATCCGAAAATCGGTGTGTGTTTGAGTGGAGGGGGTGCTGGAGTTTTATTTTGTATCAAATGGTGCACTTGAAATTTGAAACCTTGATGGTAAACGGGTTTATCTTTTTTTAATATAAATTTCAGCTGCTTAAGCAAAAAGTACCTAGGCACAAAACAAACTGTGCTCACTAGAAGTGGGTTACAAGACAAAACATCATGTCATCTGCACCATCTGAGAATGGTTTCTTGCTAATGTTTGCTTAGCAGAAGTTTGCAAAGCAATGGTTTCTGCTTAAGGAGCTCCATTAAAAGTCAGGCCCATATTTTGACCGCCCAAAATTTGAAAGAGTTAACGTTTGACGATCGTCCCAAACCGTTGTGGACCACGACATAATTATTTTAAGGAAGCCGTTTTTGTTATTAAAGCGGTACATCATGACACTTCACTTTTCAAAATACGACAAGCATAAAGGTACAGACTGCGTGCACTACCGCGGTGGAATTTTATTTGAAGTGCTTAACAACGGGAAGATTTCGATTTGAACACCGACGCAAATCGCGTCACAGCTTTACGTACTATCCATTGGGCAAAAGCTGACGTACTATCCATCGGACAAAAGCTGAAACGTCAGCTGCAATTTTAATATTAAAAGAGCCATGCTGGGAAAAAAAAGTATCGACGTTTTTGTAAGAGTATATAATGAGCGTGCTAGAAGAGACTGTTTTATTTTGTAAGTGTGAGATCGGTAGTCTGTTTCAGGCAACAGTGTCGTTTCCCGGTCTCCGATGCACAGACACCAAACTTGGGTCTTGTGCCCAATGCTCGTGACGGCAGGCCATTTTCGCGCCTCAAATTAAGTCAGTCCATGAAAAGGCCCGCGCAAAATCACGTACAATGGCCTATTATTTCTAGGTCCCAGTCCCAGCAGAGCTCAGACTAAACCAAAAAAAAAAAAAAAAAAAAAAGGTGTCAAAATTAAACATCAGAATCAGGGGGGGAAGAAGAATCGGCGACGTTGAATGCGAACATCAGAAGACCCAGCAGGCGAGCGGCCCCGTCGGCGTCGGGCAGTCGAGTGGGGATCGAACTTTTCGCGCGTGGAAAAAACCCGGGCAGGCCCGTAGGTGACGATCCCCCAATGCAAATCTTACTGGTCGCATTAATCTCTTCTACTGCGCCACTGAGATACCAGCGTACACAGGAGCTGCTGCAGAGGAAAAAAAAGGGGGTCTGTGGCTCACGGCCTACTACTAAGTAGATTTCGCACCTCTGGCTTGCAGAGATGGCATGTGAGCGGAAAGGTTTTTTTCTTCTTATCCCTTGAAATAAGAGAGAGTGAGAGAGAGAGAGAGTGAGACGGACAGAGAATGAGGGAGAGAAGGAGAGCAATGGACGCGGGTTTCCTTTTCAATGGGGGCCCGTTGGTGGGTATCGATCGCCCGCGTCCTACCTCCGGAAATGTGTGGGGATCGCACTGCAAGACCGTCGGGCCCCAACTTGGAAATGACCCCATTGTTACGGGGGAGGCGTGCATCATCAGACGGCGAAGGTCGACCCGTAAATAGAACCGCCGTGAGTTTTGTTGATTTAGAGCACGGCCCTATGGAGGAAGGAACACCACCCCCCCCCAAAAAAAGCACATGCTGGTATTGTTTCAGTGATTGTCAGAATGACTGTGTACAAGACCTTCGGAGAGAGAATTGAGGAAGTACGGGCCACGCCCCAACACCCGTCACCAGCGGCACCTGAGACCCAGCTGCCGGCCCGAGCTCCTAACACGTTCACTGCACATGTTTGTACGCGGCGAGTTACGAGTATGACGGCATACCATATCTCTCAGTGACGAGACACCCCTCGGCCAATATGGACAATATTAATACAGGCATGATTTGAATATAGTCAGTCTGAGTAAATAATAATATGTTTTACGTCCGTAATTGGGAATCTGTTTACTCAATGTCAGGGTTAATTTCAGCTCAAGTTCATGCCATTCTTTTGTTGGCGGTCTCATGTTTAATTGTAAAGAGTGGCAGAGGGTCAGGGCAATATTGTTCCTCCATCTCGTGGCCTAGACCCTTCAGTAATAGATGCCAGTTTCTGATTAAATCACAAAGTTAACTGACGAGAAATGAGATTGACAGTCCCACTGCTTGCGTGAATCTTGACGTGGGCACTCCTCGATGGACATCGGGCCAGTCTAATCTGCATTTTGGTCAAGTTTAAACTCACACCTGATTGGCAAGATGGCCATCACGTCTGCGCTTTCAAAAGAAAAGGCGGGGAAAACTCGGCTCGGCATTCTGGGAAGCAAACATGGAGACCGAAACAAACTCCTTTAAACCTTTCTATTCTTTATAAACAAACAGCACTGGCTGGCATGGACGGCCGTGTCCAAACTCGAAATTTCTGCAAACGTTCCAAAAAACACTAAAAAACAAAACAAACACACACACACACACTTCCCACGATTAGTTGCTTTGTTCCCAACTAATTCAACACTATTTAGAATATTTGTGCAACATTTTTACAAACTGTGGGTATCTGTTTTTGCCTAAATATTTATGGCTTCACATAGTTGCAAGAACTCGGGCTGTGACGTTGCACTAGAAAGGTCAATAATTCACTCCATCCTTGATCACATACTTTGCGAAAATAGACCTTCATGTACATGTACATCAAGTGAAAACTTGTAAACAGCCACTATCTCTATCTGGTTATTTCATCTGTGTATTATGTGGGTCGACTTTGGGACTATGTTGTACGATTTACAAACACATTTTTACACAAAATGAGAGCAACCCTACTGGGGTTTTTATTTTCTCTTGAAATCCTAACTTTGAGAGAGAGAGAGGAGAGAGAGAGAGAGAGAGAAGAGAGAGAGAGAGAGAGAGAGGAGAGGAGAGAGGAGAGAGAGGAGAGAGAGAGAGAGAGAGAGAGAGAGAGAGAGAGAGAGAGAGAGAGAGAGGAGAGAGAGAGAGAGAGAGAGAGAGAGAGGGAGAGAGAGAGGAGAGAGAGAGAGAGAGAGAGAGAGAGAGAGAGAGAGAGAAAGAGAGAGAGAGGGAGAGAGAAAGAGAGAGAGAGGGAGAGGGAGAAAGGGAGAAAAGGGAGAAAAGGGTCTTGCCCGGTAAAAGATCAGCCCACCCAATCTAATAAGTTATCAAAGCTGCGAGCATTTCACGGCTTTGTTACAGCATAGGCTTCTTTGGTTATACCATCGTCCCCGAGGACATTAAACCAATCCCGGGCTCTTCTCGCCTAGGTATCGGGATAGAAGCATGATGTGATCACCTCCAAGCGGATGGATTCTAGACCGAGCCGTTAAATTTGCCCTCCCGACGTCGGTATCTCTTTAAGGTATTTTCGGCACTGATTTAATCCCACACTTTGCAGAAACCCTTTTACTGTTGGGGTGTTTACCCGCGAGTACTAAGTTGAAGTGTTGTGGTGCACTAGTAGATTTCATGTAACTCTATATTAACAAGTCTTCACCATGCGAAGATTCTGGTCAGATGCTGGGGTTTGTTTATGACGGTTGATAAAATACAGAATGAAATGTAACAAGCATTCTGTGAGACTTTTTTTAACTCATTGAATTATGATCTGTAAAGTCAGGGAATGCTCGATATACATTTACGAACTCAAACCCCTGAAGTGATAACCTCAAATTTACAATCGTCTTCTTTAAAAAAAAAAAAAAAAAAAAATGAAAAATATTAATTTCTTTGCAACTCAGGACTTGGTTGTGGGAAGGCAAGAGTGGCGATTGTATACACGCCCGCAAAATCAACCAATCTCTACCATCAAGATAATGAAAATAAATGCAATAAATGGCCATTCATCCAGTTCACACGAATCAAACCCAATTAAGAAGGGTTACAAATACAGTAAATGTTTCAAGTTGTGATCCTGTGTTCCCGCTTGTTTTTCTTTTTTTTTATCGTCTGAAGGAGAGAGATAAAGAGAGAGAGTAGGGGGGGGGTGCAGGAGAGACACAGACACCAGCGGGTGGAAGTGACAAAAGAACCCGTGGCGAATCCCGTCACCCGGGCCAGATCGATGCCCCGTCCCTTCTCATTAACTCCCGTCGCTCCCCTCCCTCCCCACTTCGTCTACTGTTTTGCGTTGAAACAAAAAACCCGGCAACTTTCACAGGCTGTGTTTTGCCACAAGCAACTCCGGATTTGTACAAACATCGAAGTAGTTTCTCGTGAGGTGAATAAATTAATCCATAACTTTCGACCACCCCTTCCCAGTTCGGATGTATCTTGGTCTAGTTTTTTTTTTTAAAGATACATTTTTTTTCATGTGGTTCGCCACCGCATCGTATCAAAACAACTACGGCGGTGTACTGAAACAGTTCGTATTCCGTGTTTAGTATATTATAATAATTATAATTCTGATTTCTACACAATTTGCCGTCAAGGGTTTGTCGTTACATGAACATGAAGTTTCCAACAGCAATATCTTTTTGCGTCACATTTCAGTGTTTTTTTTTTTAACTCTCTGACGACGGCTTTTCCGAATTGAATTGTTGACAATGGACCTTATACATGACGTCACCACGCCGCCATCTTAGACGTTAAAGGATGATGTGAACGATAACGAACAGCTGTATACGCGCGAAGCACAAAATGGGCCAATGGGCTACCTTCTTTTGACCTCTAGCCGAGGGCGCCCTACTGCAGATGACGTCATGTGCATCAGGTTCGATTTGTTTTTGTATTTGTTTTTTACAACACTAGTAACGATCGTATGGAGAATCCTCGTGAATTACAGCAGTATGTTTAACCCACTTTTAATATTATCTTAGTTTCTTACAAGTATTTTTGGTGTGAACAAAGACAAAACTGACTAGAGCGGGATTTGAACCTGTGACCTCCGGACTAAAAATGTGCCGCAGCTCTCTACCAACTGAGCTATAGAGCCCATTGATGGCGGTCTCCCTAGTCATGACTATATCATTGTTGTGGTTTATTATTCAATATTCTTAAAAGTAAATTAAATCACTGAGTTTCAGATAGTGGAAACTTCATTCCCATCCTTAAGTTGAATATCAGGTGATCCGTTATTGCTTATTTCGACTGGGGCGATCGAAATAAGCTAAGGGTGATTATTTGTGGGTCGCCATGTGTCATTTCATCGGCAGTATTTTAGAAGAAAACCCTCCTCTGGAGGATTGGTACCTGTACTAGCTTCAGATTGAAACTAATCATTTTCTTTTAAGTTCACATAATTACCAGTCTATTACTTTGTCTTTAAAATGGCGCCACTCGGTGGCCGGTTTCAAATCCATATATCATTTTACGCAGTTGACTGCCAATCATTCCTTTTGCATCCAATCTTCCAGAGGCCTCTTAAGTTGTCCCGGGGACACTGTTCCCCCTTCACACGTGTTCCAATCTTTCACGTATACCATCGGGGAAACTGTTTAACCAACAAAGGATACAACGGTTTCAACCCGAACGCGCCAAATCTAGACTAAAACCACCCTAGGGACGCGCCGCCAAATTCTTCTACCCGCTACGGGTTCAGGGGTCACTTGTAATATTTCTATCACGTTACCTAACCCCTGACCCCCGGGGGTCTCCAAGGTGTTTTGAAATCCGCAGGAAACCAGTCTGGGGTCGGGGGGGGGGCGCTGGATTGCCTCGGCTGGTTTATGTTCCTCGCCTTACAATTGTCGGCTATTTAAGTCGGAATTAGGGTAAAGTTTTACGGCTCAACTCGTTGAGAGACGCTCCGTGCCGCGTGTTCCGAACGTCTCCATTTAAACAGATACGGGTCCCAGAGAAACGGGGCCAGATGGCGCGGCGCCATTTTAAATTGCCGGCTGAAATTGAACCCTGGCATGAATTGATGTTGTATGTATGTAAATTTAAATGCAACAATCTTTTTAAGGGATGGTTTAACGATCAGATGGTTTGGTTATAATATGTTTTATACGTGTGTTATTGAACATTCGCTCGTTTACGTTCAATGTCACCGCTACGGTTGGTTGATCATAGGCGTTCGTTAGGATAGACAAGAGCGATGCAAAAGAATTTTTCAAAGTGCACTAATTTATGTTGGTTGTGAGAAAATAATTCTTCCATCCTGTCCCGCAGCATTTAATACAATTCAAACTCACCCTCATTTCCATACTTCATGAACATTTTTCAACAATACAGAGCAAAACAAATGATAATAAAGAAGTAACCATAAAAACCCAGTCTTACAGGACAGAAATCAAACTAAGTGTTGAAGCATCTTCCAGAGGCCGGGGCTTGTGGTGAGATGCCTGATTAACAGACAAACAGAGCATAAACAGGAACAAGAACGTGCGGACAGACAGGTAAAGACAGAAATGATGAAAGACAGCAATATATTAAGAGTTGTTTCACTGTGGAGAAGCCATCCCATGCAGTGCATTAACAGCCTACATCTAGTTGTAAAACAGAGCGCACATTTGATATCGTTTCATTCTTCTTTTTTCATACCAGTGTATGATGGTATATTGTTTCAAAGAAAGGAAGCAGACGCAAAACCAATTTGATTTTCATACCAGTTTGACTAATTTCCTTTCAGAGCCATAACTATTTCCTCCAAGAAGCTCCAAGCAAGCCGGGGCAACATTTTATATGGCGTATACCTGTAAAAACATGGACATCCATCTAAACCACACAAAACCCTAAACCTTTACGTAACCAACGCCATTTATAAACCATGACATCATCAATATAAAAACGACTTACACAACTGCACTCTGAAGTTTACCACGGGGACATACTCTTTCCGAACGACAACGATTGGTGCACATCCAATGTGACGTCACAACAAAAATGGATGCCTACATTCTTCTTCTTCCTCGTGGCATGCTGCGCTACGGTATCAAGGCGCGAAGTGTTGTCAACACGTTCGCTTCTAACTGCGCTCCTTTTGACGCCTCGACATTCGTGGTCGGACTCCTTGCTCGCGACAGGGATCGTAGCGATGACATAACAGAAAGGTGCCAGACTACAGCCAATTATTCACTGTCCACTTTGTTACATTTCGGGTCGCGTGGTTTCGGAGGGAAGGTAACACCAAAATGGTATCCGTCTATGAAGCAGGCACGACAATTGTCTACGTGATGCAACCAGAAACACAGACTCAACGACTTGCAGTTACATCCCCAATCACCCAATTCCACACCGACCATCCTTGACAAAATAATACCAAACATGTGATACGTGGAGACGTAAATAATAGGCACCAAAACAGACGGCCACAATCAGCACTGTATGTAATCCTCTATACCACAGGGAACTACACGGGCGTCGCGGTACCAGTCCACTCCCGTGCGTGCACTCGAGAAAAAAAAAATCTTTGTACAGATAATGACATTCATTGTGATCTAACGTTACCTCTCAGGTTACCGTTACTTATACATGAAACTCAATAGTCCACTGTGCTTAGTGGCGTGTTGTCCAGGGCTGCAAAAAAATGCGAAAGAGCCCGTCAACCAGAGAAGACCGAAACTGACACAGTATAAAAAAAACCATTACGTGTTGGCTCCATGTTTCAACTGAGACTGGTGGTTTCAGTTTATTGTGCGTCTGTCGTATCAATAGTATTTACATTTAGCATTGAAGAAACGAACAAAATACACATTATCACATACCCGTATGTCTCTCTGCAAAGAACCTCCAAATTTGACTTGTAAACCCTTTGAAAGGCCTCTTTTAGTGGACCCTTCCTCCCCCCTCTCTGCACCGAGTTGACTGATTCACCATCTCACTTTAAGCTGCCAAAGAAAAAAGAACTGTGGGTTCAATGGAAATCGAAGAAAATGAAGCTGAAGTGAAAAGTTGACATAAAATGTTAACCCCAATTCCATGAAAATATACAACTACAGGAAAAGAAGCCTATACATTATTATGTCAGCAAGATATTTCAGATTGTGTAATAATATAATTCCGCATCGCCTCCGACCCTTGGTATCATCAGTCCGGAAACTGAAACGAACTGATTGTCGAATCACAAGGACACTGCGTTTGTCCAAACTGTTAACGCATTTTCATGGGCTTTTTATGAATAACTATATATATATTTTTTTTAAATATGTAACAAGGTCAGATCTCAGTTGATTGCGTTTGAAGCAACTTTCCACGAATGAACACTCCGTGAGTCTTTGAAACCCATCCCGTGTGATACGCAACAAGGCTGAAGAACATCACCATGACAATGGCAAAACGGTCAAGGCTAAACGATCAACCAAGCCCCCATTGTGACGAGGACGGACTCTCCATCCATCAACTTTTTTAATTTCACACAACAAACTCCCACCCCTCAAAAAAAAAAACCACCGGGGCCCAAGGTTCCTTGAGTGACGGCGGCGGCGGCCACCGAGAGAGAGAGAGAGAGATGGAGAGGGAGAACAAGGAACTTCCAACCCCCGGCGGCACCACTGTCATCTCCGCTTCTTTATCAGTGCCCTGATTTTTCTATAATTACAGTACACCTCGGATCGGTGGGAGCATGACACTATAACACTTCCAGCCATACACGGCGCAACACTCGTAAAACAAAAACCGAGACCCGAGCTATAATGAAACACCACCTTGTGAAGGATTTGGGGATCGATAACCTAGAACCGGCATAAAAGACTCGTGTGATTTCATCGATACTGACTACAAGGTGGGGGGAGACGGGGTTGGAGGCTGGTTATCACCACCTGCACGTTGTGTTTTTCTATTCTCTCTCTCTCTCGGTCTCTCTATTTCTCTCTTCGTTTTTTTTATTTATTATGGTATCACGTTGGAGGAACTACTCACCAAGGAAAAAAACACAACCGAGATTATGGACACCGAGGCTTGGCTCTCACTTCGACACAAAGCGTAGCCAGCCCTCCCCCGACAATCGCTCTGTTTCTCACCCACGAAGGTCAACACCAAACAATAAAACCGTCGACCTTCGACTTGGCGAAAAACATGATCCGTCAAAACCGAGCCTTTCTAACTTGTGAGCTCATGAACACCACGCCACGTTTTGAAAGATTGTAATTGCCTTTTTTTTTGGTAGTGCCCCCCTCCCTTTCCTCGTATAGAAGCTTTTCAACAACCACATGCTTAAACAAACCGAAGGGCTGTGAAGTTTGCGTTTCAATTTCGGGGGCGATAAGATGATTGCTCGTTGATTTTTATTATTAGTAAAACACAATCACACTCTTTGTGATTTTGAGAAGAAAGAACACATTCGATCCGTTGACATTTTTTACTCGAAGCTGACGGATCTAAATTTAATATCAGTCGGACATCTCCGCGAACGCATTCAGTACAAGGTGCCACAGCTGATGAAATTGCTCAAGAAGTTGTTTTTAAAATGAGTTCTCCATGAGCAAGCTTATGATTAAAGGCACTCGGGACACTATTGGTAATTACTCAAAATAATTGTTAGCATAAAAAAAACTTACTTGGTAACCAGCAATGGAGAGCTGTTGATAGTATAAAACATTGTGAGAAACGGCTCCCTCTGAAGTAACGTAGTTTTTGAGAAAGAAGTACTTTCTCAGTAAAATATTTGAATTGATTTTGAGACCGAGGTCTCGAAATCAAGCATCTGAAAGCACACAACTTCGTTTGACAAGGGTGTTTTTTCTTCCATTATTGTCTCGCAACTTCGGCGACCAATTGAGTTAAAATTTTCATAGGTTTGTTACTTTGTGCATATGTTGAGATACACCAAGTGAGAAGATTGGTCTTTGACAAATACCAAAGGTGTCCAGTGTCTTTAAACAAAGGAATGCAAGGCACGTCAATCTTTAGAATAACTTTGTCATTCTGTCCAGCAAGGTTTGCGATATTTATATTCCATATCCATGAAAATATTTCTCTCATGAATTGTGGCGGTTCATTTTAGTTCCCCACTTTTTTCAAAAGGAATATTTTAACCTGTGAAAGTTGCAGCAGGGCGGACGCTCTCGTAATTTGTCAATGTTTGTTTGCTCGTTTGTTTCTCAAGAATGTGTTTGTGGAATTTAACTATGTTTTAATATTTAGTTCTTTTAAGCATTATCTATAATAGACCCTTCCCGTGAAATATGTAAATTCACATCGCGCGTGCGCACTCTCCCTGTACTGGTTGGCAAAATGAGTGAATATCGCACCTTTTTGTATGGGACTGATGGTGACGTGACGCACACGCGTTCGTGCGTCTGCCTATAGTGCGCAACTCCACGGCGTTTGCCTACCATTAGTGCATGTACGCATGCGTGAATGTAATTAGCATTTCATGGGAAAGGTTTTAAGTCCAACTGTAAGTTGACGCTCCATTTAAATGCGTTCATACGGACCCTAACCCCCTTAGCCTACTGCACCCCTTATCTTGTCGTGTACATCACTCTTAGGGCCCTTTTCGAAACCACTGCGTCGGCTTAGGCTTCGGCTTAGGCTCTGGCTTGGGCTCCACTTCAAACAGGCTGACGGGTGCCAAAGCTGCAGCCGAAGCCCGAAGCCGCGGTTTCGAAAATATACTACGTCTCCACCGGATGAAGTCCCAGCCTTACAATCATATTTGATTGCAACGGAAAACAAAGATGGACGCTCCACGAGAAACACTCACAGACATCTATCATGGGGCCGGTTACCTTTTCCCCACAAGCACAAAATGGAGACAGAATATATGTTTGAATCCTGTTCCTTAAAAGGTATTTTATGGGATTGGTAAGAGCTGACCAAAATAGTCGCAGCGGTGTTCATGTTGTGTGTGATCAACCATCATAATACATGTAATACCTGTGACAATTTGGGCTGAATCCGTGACGTGGAGAAGTAAATGTGTTTATGTTGAACTCTGGTGATCTGGTTATCTGTAACGATGCCGTTTTGGTTTTACTGTGGGCTCAAAAACCACGGCAATCACTGCGTCAGAACATGGATGTTAGAATTCGCATTCAAACACTAGTACCAAAGGTTGCAATTATTTGTACTAATTCAGATGCGTCACAAATTAACTTGAATGTTACGATTACATTTCTAGTGGAATCACAAAATGTAAAAAAATACCACATTTGTCAATAAAGAGACACTAATTTTGTAAGCAGTGGCAAATTACATCAGTTAAAAAAAGGGGTAAATTGTCGTTAATAGCTAGGATGGCTATACAAGTAAGCTTGACACCAATTGTCACCTTGGAATGACTGATGCTTTATGTAATTCATATTTAAGTTTTAAAATTCCCAGTGCGTGGTTCAGAGACCGTATTTATCATCAGCATGGGGATTGAATCAAAATTAAGGGAATTTTTTAGTGAAAAACAGGATATATCGGCCTTGAGAAAGGACAGAAAAGGCCACAACATAATAGAAAGAAAGAACAAAACACTGATCCTATTGTTAGGCGTCAGGTCATGTAGGTACTTTGGAGACTGAACGAAAAGGGACAAACAATTGCCGGTGGGAAGATTAAGTCCTAGGGAGAGTTCAAAGAAGGAAGACAGGTACGCTGGGAGAAAGGAGGGGAAGATAAGGATGAAACGAGAAGACAGACCGACAATGGGAAGATGCGAAGGGGAATGTCGCAAAGGCTCAACAGAAGAGAGGGAATTTAGCGGCACGGTGGAAAGCGGCTTTTCCGAAGGTGTCGTTAGCCCACAATTTTTTCAATTGAGTTCCATGGTGGCTTTGTCTCTCGCGATAGTTCGATGCATCTCCCCGAGAGCTGCTGGGGATTTGGTATCACTTACTGACGAGCCGATCACTTTCACTCAGCCATAATATATACAAAAATATATAAAAATCGGTTACATCACTCAGTCTCGCGAGAATCAAGTTCATGTCAGATCTCGGTGTTTTCAATAAGCGACAGCAGTCACTATAATGCAATCTAACCTGTCAAACTGTCGTCACATGAAGCGGTTGCTTATTTTTCTTATGAGAAAAAAACGCAAACAAAACAACTTTGTTCATTCACATACTGTGCACGTCAGTAATGTGATAATGCCGAGTTTGAAAAATCAAACGTAAAAATTATTTTCCAATAAAGATTGGCTTAAGCATCAGATTTAGAAACAGTTTAGTCTCAACATTTTAAAATGGTTCACATTATTTTCGATCGTTATTAAATTGCGCTTCTCACTTAATTCGATTGACAGTTTGTTTTAACGGTCCAGCATACAAACATGTAAGCCTAGTTAAGATAAAGCTAGATCCGATTGTGTGTTTTTCAATTAACGATGACATCATTTTAGACGGTCCAATAGAGTCAGCCTTCGAGAAAGACTATGCTAAGGTCGAAAAGTCTTTCTGCATTTATATCACAGTTCATTTTGGTTTCTAAAACAGTTTACAACACCATAACAAAACATACATAATTTACTTGACAACATGAATGCATAACCGCTTTAATGCAGGGGAAGATTTTTGCTTGTTTTGCTAGCCAAGAAGCGATCTCCAAAGAAAAAGCACGTTTTTCTTGTATCCCTCGCACAATTGCGACCATACTCGCCGGTTTCCGACCCCTCCCGTTTGCAATTCCTGGACACGCCTCTCGCTAATAACATACACAGTCGCTTCCATACGTGCTGCACGTTAGACTGTTTATTGATAGCAGTTCGTATGATAATTATGAGAAACTCAGTCCGTCTCGAGACAACAACTGGGCTACAAACGGATGCGAGTTTGTCTGTGACCTTCTGCGCATGAGCAGGCCATCAGGGGTCGCTCTGATTGGCTAAGAACTATAACTCCTGCAGAGTTGATGACTTTTTTTTATAACGATTTCAGAAAGCAATATATCGTCCCCTTACACACACGGTAGTTTTTGCACTAAATGAAAACAATATTTGTTTGTATATTATATATAGGTATATATATGGCATAAGCATAATTGAACTATTTTTAAAGTGGCGTGGGTGTACGTTGAGTTGAAAACATCGTACACAAGTACAACCCAAACAACGATGACGACAACGCAGTGTTTCTAGCCCATCACACAAACGTCTCGATGCGCTATACAACCAGAGGCCTAACACTACAGGCAATTAAACCAACTCAACCACAGGTCACCGTAAACCCCCCCCCCCCAAAAAAAATGTGACAAACTGTAAAAAGCAAAACAAAAATTGGGGTCGAACAAAGACAAAATGACTAGAGTGGGACTTGACCCTGCTGAATGATGAATGCCAACTGAGTTATCTACTCTTAATGTTCGTGGTCTTCCTAAATTTGTCAATATCTTTGTTTAGGGGTGCCCAGTCAGAAGCCATTCAACCTGTAACTGCCGTAACAGCCAGGGATCACACCCAAGGTTGCGAAACAACCGGGCTAGTGGCAGGAGAGGGATCACTTTAAAGGGATGCGATGTTTCTAAATTTCAGACATCAAGTAATTAAGCCACAAGGGAAACTGACTGGGTTAACATTACAATAAGTTGAGGTTGAACAAAGGGGAAATAACTGTAAAAGAAACAGCCTCAATAGTTGTGTTCCTGTATAGCTACAAGACTCGTCAGTATAGCTGTCTCACAACAGGTTTTTGTCACATATGGCTGCTTGCTCTTAGTCTCTTGTTGCATGCCAACATTTCTCCATGAACCATGAATGGATCAATCAACCATTTTTAATTGTAGGATACCAATAATAATAGTGTAATAGTAATATTTAAAAAAAAACAGAAATTAAAAAGCATGGCTGCGTCTTGCAGCGCCACGGCTGCAAAGAACGTCATGAATGACCCCTAAAAAAAAAAAAAAAAAAAAAAAAAGGGTCCGCACCAAGATTCCTGGGCCTAGCCTCGGCTCTCGGTACAGAAACAATTGACGCCAGAGTTGAGAAAACTAATAATAGAGATGACAATATTCCACCACGGACATCGTTCACTTATTACCGCTGGGTAGAACACAAGCAAGGCCGTGCTGTGGCAGGTTATTATACTTAATACATGTACATCGATATAATCAATTTGTAACGGTGTCCGCCGCTCAGTCGTAGTGGATGGTTGGGAATCTGAAAGGAGTGCGTGGGCAACAGATTTCATGTACATCGGTGTCTTGTACACGGAGAGTGCCAATTCCTTCATTATTTGTGTGTTTCTCCTTATATCCGATGGATTCTAGAGCACAGGCCAGTGGCAAAACGACATCAGGCGGTGATGTAAGATGGAACAATACAGGGGGTGAAAGTGAATCAAAGAAAAAGAAAAAATAGAAAACATAGCCGCGGACTGTCGGTTCGAGTCCAAACTTTTACCGAAGCCAATATACAGCTGTTTGATTTAGATTTCCCCAATGACGTTTTCCTTCCCACACCGTCGAACAAAACATTATCTTCTGTATCATCTGTAGGTCAAGTCCAGGTTTTCATTTTTTAAACAATTTTTGTTAAACAAAAGTTACGAAATGAAGATATAGAAGAAGAAGATACAAAAAGTTGATAATACATTGCACAGCTTTAGAGACCTCACTTTAACCCACCAACCACAAATGACAACCTCCTCCCCAGACACAAAGGTTTCCTTCGCATGATGATTTTGCGCACATACTACAGTCAAATCTTCCGCCAGCGGAAGATTTTTGTTGTAGGTCCGGACCTCCGACAAAATGTAGAATTTGAGAAGATTTCACTGGGGACCTTGGACAGATCCAAACAATAATGTCCTTTTCACGCGAAGTGCAGTTTGTCAAATGTTACGACCAGACTAAAATAAAGCAAGGGACCCCCTACTAATATTTCTCTCGTGTGAAAATGGACTAAAAGGAGCTTTTGAGTATAGAACTCCCGGATGACATTCATTCACATCGGCTACTTGCAAAGGCAGCCGAAGTTGTCTTGCTGCATCCCACGTTTCATTGTTTTCTCGTTCATCTACCGATGTTTGACAGTGGACTGAACGCGACGACCGGGGGGGGGGGGTTATTGCAAGCACTTAAGGGGGATAGCCCATCATTGGTTTGCGGAAGGAGTGAATTCTTCTCGATACAACAAACCTGTGAAAATTTCATCGAACTACAGGCGGTGACGTTTTCAGTGAAAACGCAAAAAAGCGGTTTGTGTGGCTGTCAAGAAGTTTGTTCACGTTCCCTATCCTTGCTTATTTCGATTGCTGCCATTAAAATAAGGCAACTGTGATATGGGGGGTCTGCAAAGTGCTTTTTCCTCGACTATGACAAAAGTGTAGCCTATGTCATTCAAAAATATTTCTCCGGAGGATCGGTAAGTAATAACTTGTAAATCAGTACACTTCCTGATGACTTAAACTTTTTTTCTTTTTTTCGGGCATTGCAAATCCTTTTTTTCTCTGGCATAAATTGTGATCATTGCTGATTTAGTGAATAATTGTGATCATTGCTGAATAGTGAATAATTGTAATCTTGCTGAATTGTGATCTCGCTGAATTGTGTAAGGAGTTGCGTCAGATGGTTTGCATAAACTCATTGTGTGTAGTGCGGATCGCAGTGCGGATAGTTCGCAGAGACTGGGCGGGAATTTCAAATAAAGATGAGGTGAGGAGCCGGTACTCTACGTCAAGCTGGGATAACCCTTACTTGAGCTACCCGAGTGTGTCCGTTGTTAGCTTGCAGCCATATCTGTGTAGTTTCCTCACACTGTACTGTATGACCACAGTGCTGTAAATCTGCACTTACCAAGGTACCAGACTATTTCCCGGGGATGCCTCTTTGTCACGACGTATCATGATAAACACGACATGTTAAAGGCTCGGTATTTAATTCGTTGTGTAATCATGACGTACACACTGATGACGTCGTGAGTCGCATTTCATATTTCTACAGCGCCCTCTGTCGAATATAACGTCGAAGTGTGCCGAATGCGGTGTTGAAACTATTGTGTAAGATAACCTTACATGTGAAGCATCAAGCTTTTAACTTACATTTCTTGGTATACAAAACATTGGTGAAAGTGTGACGACAACTTCGCTGAGAGTGGAAATCTTCTGACTGTTGACAGATGTTAAATAATGGGCCTTGAAGAAAACGAACAGCTATTAACTCAGTATTGACCGCCGCAGCGTTATTTGTTACAAAAGCTGTTCGAGAAAAAATTAGCGCGTTCTGTCTTTTTTTTTCCCCGCGGCATAAGTTCTCATTTGTTTACAATCGAACGTCTGAACAATACTGTGCAAATTTTCCATTTTAGCGGCCGGGTCCAGATGAATGGGTTTGAAATTGTAATCACGAGCCATTTAACGACAGTAGCCACCACAATAGTAGTCTCCATTAATCAGCTATGATAAACGAAGCGACACGATAAACTGTGTATACTATAGCAGCGCTAATTTTCCACCCAGTGTTCGAGATCGCGATAATGACGGAAACACGTAAACACCGAGATGTTGGCCCTGGCTATAAGGGTCAGCTACCTCAGACGTGTCAAGCCCTTATGCAGTAAGCCGTCCCAGAATGCATCGCACCTCTCGGTGTCAATCAGGAGACCTTGTGCGCATGACGTCTATCAAGCTCTAAGCAATTGTTTCCGCAAGCCGTAAATAAAAATGGAGGCCGTTTGTCAGGGAAGCCGAGACTCGCTTAAAGGAAAGGTTCAACGTTGGACTGGGAAAAGAAGAAGAAGAAGAAAAGAAGAAAACAAAAACTCGACAAGAGACTGTCACGGCAGCCATTTTGTGCCTGACTCCCTGTCACACATTGACAATAATGTGCACGAACTCTCGTGACACTGAAAAAAAGGCGGGGACCAGACTGTTTTTCATTCAAGCTCGAGTTTAGACAGTAATTTGAATGGAAGAGAAACACGACGGTTCTACCACGATAGAGGTCGGTTTTTATTAACTTCAGATGCTTGTTATTCTACGGAGCCATCAAGAGACGCAATTGCGCCTGACAAAACGTCACTTAAGTAAAAAGCTGACATGCACGGAATGTATATAGAACATCGCGGATCGCGTAAGCCCTACGCTGACGATCTGCTTCCAGGCATCTGGGAATTCTTTTTAAATTCAAGAGACGAACTGAGAAATGATTTCACTCAAATTTCTCCAAAACAGAACTGACAGGCGGTTCAGACGGTGTACATAGGCCTCGTGACACAGTTACTCGTTTGACACTGAGTTTATTATTAAATGGCGAGGGCCATTCTTTTAAAAAGACGACCCAATCATTGGTCGCATCATGCAGATTCCGATATTTCCACCTATACTGAATTTGAAATGCATTGATGTAGAGAACTAGGTTATGAATACACTCGCAGGCCTACTTATTCGTATCCACTCGCTGCTGCTGTTGCTGTTGCTGTTGTTGTTTGTTTGTTTGTTGTTATATGTTGTTATTGTAGTTGTTGTTTTGTTGTTGTTGTTGTTGTTTTGTTTGTTGTTGTTGTTGTTGTTGTTGTTGTTGTTGTTGTTGTTGTTGTTGTTGTTTGTTGTTTTGTGTTGTTGTGTTGTTGTTGTTTTGTTGTGTTGTTGTTGTTGTTGTTGTTGTTGTTGTTGTTGTTGTTTGTTGTTGTTGTTGTTGTTGTTGTTGTTGTTTTGTGTGTTGTTGTTGTTGTTGTTTGTTGTTGTTGTTGTTGTTTGTTGTTGTTGTTGTTGTTGTTGTTGTTGTTGTTTGTTGTTGTTGTTGTTGTTGTTGTTGTTGTTTTGTGTTGTTGTGTTGTTGTTGTTGTTGTTGTTGTTTTGGTTTGGTTTTGGAGCGATTATGATCAACTTGTCGTGCAACTAACGTGGGGATTTTTGTTTTCATCCTATTTGGTAATCAGCATTTACCTCTTGGAGAGAAGTGATAAATACTTTTAGTCATGATCAAAATATGAATGTGTGTATGTTCAATTTTGATTATGATAGTATTTCAAAGTAATAAACAGTTCTCCAAACTATCGCTAGGCCTGCTGCTACCAAATCTATATAGTGAGTTTTCAGAGTGTTGATTTTTGAGAGAAACGAATTTCCCTTTCTCCTGACCCCCCCCCCCCTCCCCTGTCAAATAACTACAAAGGCTGCAGACTACCGTTGAAAACTAACATTCGAGTAATGTGCGTTTTTGGAGCAAGGGAAGGTATATGACAGTTTTGTCATAATTTCTGTATCAAAAGACAATAAAACGGGAAGTTACTTTTGACCACGATGAAGATGCTGTAAAGTATGAGTGGTCAGTTGCAATCCATTGTTTTCATCAGAGTCAATAACAGTGTTCAATTATCATCGATTATTGACTGTCGATAATCGTCTTTCAACATGCGTGTGGGTTTTTTTTTATTGCGGTAATTTCCAAACTGTTTGTCCGGATGGCTTTATAATTTTAGAAGTATTCTAATGCGGAAAATATTAACAATCGCTTTAACTTGGCAGATGACGGCATAATTGACAGCGTGTAAACGGTACTTCATAAGAAAGAAGAAACAAGAAAGCCTCCGCAACTGTTAGGTGTTTTGGACTCTTCTAGCGTGTCGATCGCCAGCGAGGCGGCGCCGTTTTTCAATCCTCGAGACCCGCTGCTGACGGGTGGCCGTGTCATCGATCGTAACGGACAAGGCGGAGGTCAGCCCGGAGCAACAACAAAAATAACACTGGGGCGGGAACGAGCAGGATCCTTGACTAAACAATTCAGGGAGTGATCGTGTAAGCTGTAACTTGATTAGACGATGAAAATTGGCTGTCTCTTGGGGAAAAAAATAAGGAAAATGTAGGCCCTATTTGATAGTCTTTTTTGTTTAGTCTAAATTTTGAGCAGAAATGATATTTGATATATTGACTGTATAGTTTTCGCCAGTCTGCGTACAGGCTCCTCTATGATACGTAACAGGTTGTGATTAGTAAAAAATAAAAATTAAAAAAACCATTCACGAATGGGTGTTCTCGGAACTCACTTTTAATAAATCTGATACCAACACAATGTCCATACAATTTTTGTCATTTCAAAAACTTCGATTTGCAAGACTATAGAAAACAAAACTTTAAAGTCTCGTACAGTTTCTTGTTGTTGATGTGCAGAATCAAAAGTAATACACTTTAATTATAAGAAAGTGCACACAGTTCTGGACTGCACGCCAATTCTGCGATGGTGTGAGTTCCCAAAGAGAGAGTTGATGCCTCGCAGGGCCACCAAGTCGTCATGCCCCGTAAAACGGGCTGTAAACATACCCCCCTTGTCTCGCTTCGGTCCAGTGACCGCCGGTCGTCAACCGTACAATAAACATAGACACCTTAGGCTCCATGTGTTTGTACGCACTCTGTCACCAACTCCAAGAGATGGCTTTTTTCTCCCCCTCTTCTTCCCCGAGTATGTGCCATGACAATGAGGAAGCGGATGGTATCAACAATAGGTGTCTCATTCGACTTTGTTTTAAAGGCAGTGGATACTTTTGGCAATTACTCAAGAAATACATTACCATAAAAACTTACTTGGTATAAAGGCGCACCTAATAGCTGCTGATAGTATAAAACATGGTGAGAAACGACTCCCTCTGAAGTAATGTAGTTTTTTGAGAAAGAGGTAGTTTCTCACAAAAAATATTTGAATCGCAGAAACGCTTTAGGCATGAAGCCTTTCTCAGGCATTTGAAAGCACACAATTCTATGCAGCAAGGGTGTTTCTTCTTTTCTTATTTTCTTGCAACTTCGATGACCAATTGAGCCCAAATGTTCACAGGTTTGTTATTTTGTGCATATGTTGGGATACACCAAGTGAGGATCCTGCCGTTGAGGCATTGTCACTGGGAACAGACACGTACTGGTTCCAAGGTAATCATATTTGTCAAGAAGACTTACAAATATTGTATCCCAAACGGCGTGGTTATTTTTTCGTAAAAACGAAAGGCATTTAGAGACAATAACATTGAAAGGAAACTGTTTGATTGTTAAAGATGACAGTAGGTCGATGAATGAAGTAACTCCAAGGTTGTTTCAGATTCTGGCCGATATCATCAATGGTCAGAGAGTGTCTGTATTTATTGGTATGATGCATGATGTTGGTGCATCTTCTGCCCCACAGGCCTTACGTGCCGTTTTGCATACCGGCAACTTAAAGGCCCTGTACACTATTGGTAAGATCAAAAAACACAATGTTCACAGATTCACACATGATTTAAAGTAAGTAATGGTAGAAAGGGTTCCCTAAAATATTTCTGCCTAAAATGCTATCGTTTCTGAGAAACGAGTAAAACAATAGTAATTATCGCGCGCGATAATTTGAAAAAACAGAAAACACATAAGATCTCTTTTCACTAGTTTCTCGTGACCTCGATGACCAATTGAGCTCAAACTTTCACAGGTTTGTTTGTTCATGCATATGTTTAATCACACAAAATGTGGACACTGATTTTGAGCTGTTACCAATACCTTTAAGGCTGTTTTGTGGGGGAGGGGAGAGGGTTAGGGTTAGGGTTGATAAACGCAGTGAACAACCCACCACATGGGACGGTTGAAATCAGAGCAATACAAGTCAGTATGGACTTCTATTTCTAAGAACAACCCACCACATGGGACGGTTAAAATCAGAGCAATACAAGTCAGTATGGACTTCTATTTCTCATTGAGGTATACGTCCAGACTCTTCGGGATGGAAACAAGAATAAGAAGAGACGCATTCCGTACCCCATGGTAATGTCTTTAACATTCGTGCACATCTCACGGCGAGACGAGTTTAACACGCACGTGGGAAAAAGGGAGAGAGAGAAAAAAAACTTGGGTTTCTCCCCAACGACGATGTTAGGTTTATAGGACTACAGCAATGATATCATAAAAGTCTTCTCCGCTGGCCTTGGGCTCGGGGAAATGAACCCCCCCCCCCTATCTCGACCTTCAACGAATTGTGACAGCGTGCAGACACCGTCGGCTCCCGCCTGAAATTCTAGATCCGAGACGGCCGAAAGTGATCGAAAAAGCACGTCCGCGAGGGGATCACGATACACCCGCGGACACGATCGACTCGGCTCGGTGACAAAGTCTGTTGAACGCTCGAACGCGCTGGTGAATGAAATCCACATTCGCGTAATTGTTTCACCAATCCTCGCCTTGCCTTTCTTTTTCTAATTACAGTGTGAATTTCTCGGACCAAATTACAAAATAAATACCATGGAAAATGTGTGAAACGGAAGGGAGCTTTCGTGTAATGCGAAAGCCAGCCACTATTTGTGTTGGAGAGTCACGCAATGTGATAATTGAAAAGCGAATAACAATACGGTGGTGTTTTTTTTTTGTGTGTTTATTATTTCGACGCCACTCGACGGGCATCGTAATAAACAAAATTAGGACAAATCAATTAAATATACAAATTTAATTAGTCCAGCCCAGATTAATACCGTTTTTTCTATCTGTTCTTTTGCATCACATATAACTTTCTAAAATGTGCACAAAGATACAAACAAAATAACCTATTGAAGGCTTACTTTAGTTTGAAATTCTGTTTTACTGAGTATACAGTTCTAATGTGAAATCGGTAAAGTGGGTTCCATTATTTCCATAAAGGGAATTTACAATAGCTGCTCTTAGCCATACAAATTAACAACACTGATAATGGGAAGAAAAAAACATTGCAGTATTGTTAAGAGAAAAAAAAAACAAGTATGGAATCTTAGATGGAAAGTAAAGAATACGCTCCTAGCTCCTCTAAGTTCCAATCAGTTGTGTACCTTGTACTAATGTTGTTTTGTTTACCCTAGCAATTATTGTCAGTGAAACACAGTTTAACTCTCACAATACCCAGACTAATAATCAAGATCTTTACTGCTGCAAGGAAGGACAAAATTGACTGGCAACAAGCCCAAAGCTAACCACAGGCTCCACTGACAATGTAACTATTTTACAACACGAGCAGAAATCATAATAATGCCACTGAATTTTCAAGAACGCTACCCCGTTTTTCGAGCTTATAATACGCCTATTTAAAAAAAGAAAAATCCTGCTACTTTGTTCGAATCGAAACTCCCCATTTTAAGCGGAACTTCCCATTTTAATCACCTTGTAATGAATCATTAGTTTTTTTTTTCAGGAGACAATGACCCAAACCCCAAATCAATGCGATGGGCGTCGGGTGCTCAGACGCCTGGCGCGCCGCGCTTTCAATTTCGCCGGCACTCCACGCAATCAATCAGTCTCAGTGACCCTTTGTAATTAATATTGTTGTCAGATTTGTAATAAAAATAATTGAGCAGGGACAGCTCATATCATACATTGCTAATTTACTTTAAAAATTTTATAAAGATCCAATTGACCTATATTAATAGATACATCATTCTCATTACAAGCAATTCGTGTCATCGTGTACCGACACCCCCTGGGTGGCGCCCTGTGGGTTTTGTTTTAACCCCCCCTACCCCTAGACCGACCGCTGATAGATTTAATCGCAGGGGAACTTCAGCCTTAAAAATGATATCATGACTAACTTAAACATGAATGATTTTTTTTTCTGCCCCTGATTGGTTCCGGATAAGCCCACTTTAAGCGCACATGTTCCAGCGTTGCGTTGAGACGATTTGGAGTTTATCATTCGCGTTCGGGTGCTCAATCTTGCTTTAAATTCTTTTCTGACCGTTGGCTTCCTTCCTACACGGTTGTAACAAGTTGTTAACGTCATGCTAAATACCGCACTTCTGGTGATGTTGATTTATAGCATAGTTAGTGCGAGAAGGAAAGGGAAAAAAGACAACCGCGCTTTCAGTGTGTGAGTCAACAACTTGTAATGCACTAGTATCGAGTGTGGTGTTTCATGAAAGAATCGCCTTGTTTCACTGTGTTTATCGGACGTGTCCGATCCGCTATTGCTACTGGGCTGCCGCTGCAGAACTTTGCCCTCGGTAGCGGCCAGAATCACTCGTGTAGGCCTATCTTTAGACACGGTGTGATCCGGCCAACAACAACAGGTGAGCGTGAATATCCCGTGAAGCGTTCGTTAGGGTCGGCAAAACAGACCAACATAATTATTAGTGTATAGATAGTTCCCAGTAGACGCCATCTTTACGGGCAAATTGCATTTTGGCTTGCAGGTGCGTCAAACACTCAACTTATTAACGCAGCCGCGTTGTTCACTGACCAATCCTGCAATGAGTTTCGTGAAATGCGCGCGTGTTGCACGCCGTTCTCACACGAAACGCACGACTGTTTGTTCTAAACTGCCCGTAAAGATGGCCGATTTACGTCATACTGCAACCTATCTATACTGAATCAATTAATAAAATACCCTAAACACTATCTGATGATTTTTTTTCTCACTGGTGAGGTTTTGAAGAGAGCATGGAGACAAGACCCGGTTTTGACGAGAGCATACAGACAAGACTCGAATGCAGTTCTTGTAAAGAACCACCCCGGTTCTGGAAGAAAAGTTGGTTCTAAAAAAAGAACCGGGTTATCTGGTTCCTCAACGCCATAGAAAGCTTCAAATCTTTAACACACACACACACACGGTTTACCGAAAAACGAACCCTACATCGATCCGCCACCGTGTAAAAAACCTCACACGTTACATTGCCTCTCGCTGTCTGACCATTCAATACCATTCACTGTGGTTTTGAATGATAGATAAACTATGCCAGCCTGCAATACGATACCATGAGGGAATGCATGCACACAGTACACAGTTAGTTCTGTGCACAGTTGTGCCATCGTACACAACCTTGGCAGTCGAATGGTTTCAAATGGTTGGTCAACTCACTGGAAATTGTTGCCAAGAGTCACCGAGAGTATAGGAGGGTTAAACCTGATAGCTAAAATGAAGTACTTCTTCACAGGACCCCTCTATAACCCACAAATGTTGTATGAATTTAGTTCAAAGATAGTACAGCACTGTTCTTACCTTCATTCCATAATAGCTTAATAGCCACATCATGAGTAGCCACAAGGGGAACAGCCGAGGCGAGCAAGTTGCAATCTGAAATATAGAATACAGAGCCACAGACGAGTTGTCATGAGTCGACGGACGGAAACAGCTTTGAAAAAAAAACGACCAGCTAAAAAAAAGGACGTGGCCAGCATTGCGGTGAAAAAAACCCAGCATCTACACTTTGTGTGACCCAACATTATACACGAAATAACAACCCAATGAAGGCTCGAGCTCAATCGCTCATTTTGAGTTACGAGCAAAAAAAGGTGACAAATCCCCTTATTTTGTTCACTGTTTTCGAATGTCGAGTTGAGGTCTTGCGAGATCAAATCTAATTGGTTCTTTTTTAAACTATCGAGTAACAATACTTCAAGAGAAGTTTTCCACCGTGACTATATCTTGATACAATGTCAGTTATGTGCCAAATCTGTAAACATTTATATTTTCAACCAATGTGCACAATCCCTTTGGGAACTCGAGGACGTAGTGAATCGGTGACTATGGCCCTTTTCGAAACCAAGGTTCGGGCCGTGGGCTCCGGGGTCCGCCTGATTAAAAGCGCATGTTTGTTTTCTTCTTCTGAATAACTGATGGGGCCCCAAGTCCAAGCTCAAGCCGTGATTTCGAAAATGTTGAAGCATGGAGGTAGAAAAGTGTCCATTGGAAAGCGCCGAATGGTCTGACATACATTTCGGAACAATTTAATTGGCTGGTCAACTCGACCGTCGAGAATTCTAATCTGAAGTGTTCACGTTTTGCAAAAATGGCACTGCTACGTGAAATTAAACCTAAATGTGGCCCGAGACCTACATGTACCAACATGTATAGGCCGGGCCTATACCCACCAGTGTACCTATGGATGTAACCCTCATTACTTATATGTAGAGACTTGGGACTCGGTTTAGGTTTGGGCTACCCTGGCTTCGGGCACAGGGTTGAGGTATACACTTCCGTCCTGGGCTATTTTATAGGTCAGGGCCCAATTTTATAGAGCTGCTTAAAGGAACATTACAGAATTGGTTTTTGCTAACAAAACAGTTGCTGCAGTGTAAGCAACTGTATGTAATCCACCATATACATAAACTGACAAACCTGGGATCGATCGGCCATCTGGGTCACGAGAAATAGTGAAAAACCGATTGCACATTTGCATGAAATCATATAGATTCAACAAATGAATAAAACGCTCACTGAGCGATAAACTCCAATCGGAAAATTAGTTTATTCATTTCTCATCAAATATGGCATTTCAGACAGAAATATTTCAATGGATGTTTTCTACTATCATCATCATTAGACCGTGTAAGTTTTATGTAAATCTGGGATCAAAAGTATATTTTTACAAGTTTTTTTCTTACCAATTCTGTAATGTTCCTTTAAGCACAAAAAGTAGCTAAGCACAACAAAATTATGCGTGCCAGAATATAGGGTTACCTGGTATCCTGCTCATTTCTGCTGAGCAGGCAATTGTTTAGCAATATTTTCTGCTTAAGCAGCTCTATGAAATTGGGCCCTGTGGTCTACATTAAGGGCGTGGCACATTCCAACGTGGTGTTTGCTTTCCTTGATTCAAACATCAAATATTTCTTCGCAGTGCAATAACTATGGCCCTGATCATTGAGCGGCAGTCTTCATTATTCCGCATTCAAAACAATGTATTCCAAACTGAGGGAAAACAGTCTGGTCCCTTTTCGTACTATTGACAAACTGTATTCATGATCACTTCTGCGCAAAGGGAGCACGACCAACCGGAAGGCTTCCACGTGAGCTATATTTTCACAAGAATAAAACAAGCGTAGGCCTCACCGTTATACCATCACCAAAACACGTGAGCAGAAATTTTTTTTTTAACCAATCCACATGTTGGTTCTTAATAATATTTTAAATCGCAGGAAATTAAAATGGCATTTTGATGCTGGATGAGGTCGAACCAAGGTCACGCGACTGCTTCATGAGACCATCTCGGTATCAAGTCGAGGGACAGATTAACAACAGCACTCCTCCTTTGTTCGGGAACTAGAGAACCGTTAAGCAACAATCGGAACGGGGTGTCACTAAAACTCATATTTAGAAAAAAAAGGCCATAATAATTAATTGTTATCATTTTCAAGTCACTGTCTCGCGGGCACTCAAACTGCCCCGAAGTTCACGCTCATAAATTATGCAAAGCGAACCATAAAGCGGAAACTAATTTATGACAGTAGAGACACAGCTATCTCTTCAGTTGACTTTAAACCGGAGAGAAAAAAGACAAAATGCCGCTGCCAGCCCGCCGTCATCAGCGCTTCTCGTCGGGTGATAAGGCAAAGTTTGTTTACTCGGTGCTAATAGGGCCCCAGCAGTCAATGCGGTCCCGTACTCAACCGGGCCAAGAAGCTATCGTTTAGACGGTGCAAAACGGCTGATGGCCCGTATACAAACATGACTTGACGCCCGCTTATTTAACCACGACCCCGGCAATTTACACCTCGACGATACGCTGGCGCCTCAGCGTAGCACCTAACGAGCCCCGCTGCTGGAGAGTGGATAGCCGATGATATGACAACTGATAAGCAAACGGCTGATGATGTTTATTTGATTATTTCTGTGTAGCTTGTTTCAAGTTAAATCCATCGACCTGGTTGCAAGCGCTTGACGGCACAGCTTAAAGGTATAATGGCACATCAGTGGATTTTGATCTCACATTTAAAACGCCCAAGGTTTAATTTCACACTACATAACCAACCTGTGAAAATGTCATCGATTTTTTTTAAAACTGATACGGAATCCGGGTCCCAGGTAACCCTGACCCATTTATTGGGCCAGGCTGACCCTTGAAATGATTTTGAAGAAAGAAAATGGATCTTGACGCAGTTGCGGGTCAGTAGTGACACATATGCCAGGTCATACTAAACCTAGAAATGGGCCGGGTCCCCCTGCGACCCGGAACTCGGGTCAATTTATGATTCGGGAATTTTTAAGGAGACTAATTAATGGTTGAGGGTTTGTCAGAGATTGTGTGTGCAAGTTCATAGTGTTTTTCTTTTCTTTTTTTCGACAAAACGAAAATGAAACTGACTGATTGCAGTCACTATTTATGCATGCAAGTATTTCTTGGGTCATTGGTACAGATTAAGGTTTAGAAAGAAATGAAGCTTTCAGAAGGAAAATCGTCTACGAGCTCCCCCCCCCCCCCCCACACCACCAATCCCAACACCCGATACTTTCTACAAAACACACCACCTTTAAAGACACTGGACACCTTTGGTAATTGTCAAAGACCAGTCTTCTCACTTGGTGTATCTCAACATATGCACAAAATAACAAACCTGTGAAAATTTAAAATCAATTGGTCGTCGAAGTTGCGAGATAATAACGGAAGAAAAAAACACCCTTGTCACACCATGGTCACACGAAGTTGTGTGCTTGCTTAGTTTCAGATGCTTGATTCGAGACCTCACGCGTGAGGTCTCAAAATCAATTCAAATATTTTACTTCTTTCTCAAAAACTACGTTACTTCAGAGAGAGCCGTTTCTCACAATGTTTTATACTATCAACAGCTCTCCATTGCTCGTTACAAGTAATTTTTTTATGCTTAACCATTATTTGAGTAATTACCAATAGTGTCCCGAGTGCCTTTAACCATTTACAGCCAGGCTTTATACGGAAAATCGGTAAGCGGATTATGTCCTCCTAATCACGTTCCAGGAGAAACAACGCATTGTAGCCAACTTTATTGGTTTTGTCACACACGCATGAAGGTTTGAAACCTAATCAAACGCAAAATATGAAAACACACACGGGACTGTGTTTACTCTTGCAGTGTCTCCACTGGAAAACCCATGCCCCCCCCTCCCCTGCAAGGCACCACGGCCTGATTTCATAAGGTTGCTTAGAGCACAAATCTCTGTTGAGCAAAAATGGGCAGGACACCAGTCACAAATTGTAGACGTGTAATGGTATTTTGACTGGTAACCTAAATCTGGTGAGCATAATTGTTTTGTGCTTAGCAATTTGTTTGTGCTTAAGCAGCTCTATACTGAAAGAGGGCACAGTCTATACTTTGACTACTCATTGGGTTTGTGTGTCTCAATCATTACGGTGCCCCCAAACGAGTGCACGGTTGTGTTGGGGGGAAGACAGAAGCTGGGAGAGGGTGGGGCTGCGAACTGCTGTCTCACACGGAGAATATTAGACAGCTGTGGCTGTGGCTACGGCTACGGCTGAGGGTGTTGCCTTAGGGCAGCCTCCGCTTCCAACCATGTGATCCAGCCGAAGACGCAGTTGCTAAATTAAATACCGTGACTGCATTGTTTAATTTCCCGCATTAAAATCGTTGTTTTTTTAATGAAAACTTTTGATCACCTTAAAAAAACAACAACACATAAACAACCAAAAAACAAGTGACCTACAAGCAACTGACCTACAATTTCTGATGTGAGACTTGCTTTTTTTTTTTTTTTACAAAGATCCACGCCGAAGACGGTATCGGGCCACCACTATGGAACTGCATGCGCACGCATTTTAAACATCTCGTAGATGACGGCATTTGACGGAAATATATTTCTCCGGTCAACTCGGTGACCCCCCTACAGACCTCGTGTACCCTTTCAATAATAATCTTTGCAATAGCCCAGCCCCCTCCAAACGGCAGCGTATCTTTAAACCTCATTTTTGTAATACTCGGAAACGTGAACTTTTGTTTTCTTGTCATAAAAGCTCGGGTGCTATCAGCCACCGCAGAGTTCCTTTAGTGTGGTTGCAACCAGGTACTATCGATCCTTGAGTTGAGATAACAAAAAAGAAACTGCGGTTTTTTTAGGCTGTCAAGTGAAATATATCAATCTGTTCAACCACTGCATGAGGCAACGAGCATTTTAAAGGTATGGTGCACCTTGGTTTTTTTGTTTTGTTAAATAGTAAATTCATTCCCATCCTGTATAGGTTTTATTGGAAGTAAAACAAAAAATTCTCTAAACGAATTTTGGCAGATGATGCCCTCCGTAGTGTCTGTGGTCAGAGACCATCCCATATCCTCCAAAATTACCCCCGAACTTGGAGTAAGTCTGCTTCGAGTTCAACGGCAAGTAATTGTTATTTCGGGACTGCAGTACAATAAACTCAAGCCAGACAGTTTCCTGTATATAATTTGGATCTCGGAGCTTTCAATAACTGAAGTCAAAACAGAAGTGAAAAACTAATTATCATTTATTACTCATTCGTTTTTTTCGTTTTTTTTTACAATAATGCCGTACCCATTGCGTATTCAAATTAAATAACTTTTTAACAGGTTATTAATAAAAAATAAAACTGTTTTGCTATTAAATGAATATTGACATCTTCCTTTTGTGCCCCAGTTTATCGCTTTATTAAAATTGACACCACCTTTTGGACATTGATATTACATAGGATTGGTGATTCGAATAACATCAACAACCCCATGTCAGTTTAAGTTTTTTAACTTAATGTTTGACTGATTACATTACGTTTAGGGGGGGGGGGTAAGGGAGATGACAAATCCCGTCGACCGCCACTTTCTCATTCGTTATGTTGAGGAAAACAACATTACTCCTTTTGGGCCGTAATGAATTTTAAAAAAGGAGGCGGTCGGCATTTTAGACCGAGTTCATCTTATAGTAATTAGGCTATTCACCTGTGTAGCGATATCCCTGGGCAGTCTTTCCGTTTGAACTTGTCGCCCTCGCAATGGATGTTGGCCGGCATCTTTGAGCTTCAACCCAGTGAGCGGAACACGTCAAACTGTCTCTGCCAGGCTGAGTGAAAGGAGGGGGGAATTCAACCATAGTAATGTTGTTTATCCCTGTCTCTGGCTTCTGTCAGTTACTGAGCACTCATTTTTATCCGCTCCAATACGGCACAAACTGCCAAAATCCTGTCAAATAATGACTGTTCATTTTGACTCTGGACTGACTGTAAACGATACTCCTCATGTTGTTGTGTACAACCTTCCTCCATGGCACGACGCAATGCTTATGCACGCGTGCACAGATGGAGTCTGAACCAACGACCTTCTTTGTTCTTGAGCAGGGCAGTTCACGAAACCTCGTGCTTGACACGGCGAAGCATAGCGCTCAGCCAGCCCAACAAAACAGCCCCGGTAACAAAAGCGAAATTCTAATTGCGTAACGGCATTGTCAAATTTTCACCTGTCAATGCAAATTGCATTCAGTGTGCCCATCTCCCTCGGCTTTTTCGTCATTTTTTAATCTACGGGTACCGAATTAAGGTCACGTTTTTGTATGGCCATCATTATTATTGTAAGAAATTAAAAAAAAAATACCATAATTATCCCCAATTACCTGCAGTTTCGTTCCTGAACTCGGCAATCTGCAAACAGCCAAAAAAAAAAAGGCAATGTCCATCAGTAAAGACATTAAACAGCGGAAGGGGAACAGCCGAAGGCAGTGTGGTTCGGTTGAAGCGGTGCCCTGTTCACATGAAGGATCAGCCAAGATCTCCGTCTCCCTCCCTCGAAGTCTCAGACTTTGTCATCTTTGGGGTTCGAGACTTGGTCATAAATCTACATCTGAAAAACCCTGTCATAATTGGGACTGCGTTCCATTTATTTTAAAATTTATATACTGCACTTATACTATAGTTTTACTTGTCGTTTGATTGGTGGAACGCGCGCGCCATACTTTATATATTGCCATTGATACTGTTCCGACACTCCAAAAGGAGTCCTATATTGATAAATACAGGACGCTTGGGACGATTCGAAGCTAACATTCGCGCGTACTAATTATACACATATTGGATGTATTATGAGTAAAATATAGCTGCCAGAATATTTCAACGAACGGTTATTTTCTGCTACATTGTATGAACAAAATGCATCCTTTATTTGTTTTTAGATACCCCCATGCATATAAAATCTTGCCCTTTTGATATTTTTCATACAATTCATAATTTATTTCAACAATACATAAACCAAAGTTTTGAACAACTTGTATTTATTTCTATAATATTTCATAGCTGGAGCTGCTAAAAGGTGAAGGGTCATAGATTATTAACTTACCAAAAAATGAATGGCCATAATTACATAATAATGTTGGAGCGCCAAGAGCGTCACTGAGTGTCGGATTTGAGCGCTATTTAAGAATCCACTGATATTATTATTATCAAAATAAAAACTTACCGCGTGAAGAATCACTACAGCTTTTGATAGTATACACTATTTTGAGAAAGGATTCCCTTCGAAGTGATATGATTTGGATCATTTTTTTGCCACCAAAAACATTTGAAACTGAGAAACGACCCATGCAAGAAACGTTTCTCAGATTTCTGAAGGTTGACTGAAAAATTTGAAATTTCCGTAGTGTCCCTACGTTCGTGAATGCTGCGACCAGAGACGCAATTGGTACCCGCTGTCACCTCGCTAAACGTGGATGGATTCCACGTTTTGGATGAAGATACCGTGACAGTTTTGTTTCCTGTTTTCTCAAAAAGTAGACACATGTATTCAACTGAAACTTTCACAGGTGGATTTTACCCCTACCTTTTAAGACACCAGCCGTCGATTTCACCAAATTCTTCCTAACTTAGGACTAGTCCTATAGGCAGTGCTAAGAGATAGGACTAGTCCTAAGTACTGGTCCTAACTTAAGATTAGTCCTATCTCTTAGCACTGCCTAGGACTAGTCCTAAGTTAGGAAGAGTTTGGTGAAATCGACGGAAGAGCTGCTTAACGGCTTAATTTTGTGCTCACTGTGCGAGTTTCCATTTCGTAGCACTGCTAACCGTAAGCGAACGAAAAGGCATGCTATTATGAATGACGCAACAATGCAAGTCCATGGGTGAACGCGCAGGCTGGCCGCCCGATTGTCTTGCTAACCTGTGAAATACGCTTATACGCTTAAGCACGTTTTTCTGCTACAGTGAGCACGAAAGTTTAAGCGCACTCCGCGCTCATAGCAGTAGGTATGATCACTTTATACCTACCCCCCTTTTTCGAGGGCCAACATTTCTTCATACCCCCACGCCGCACCCCAACCCCCGGCCCCACACTCCACTGCGTACAATTACAGAAATATGAAGAAACCGCCAGCGGCTTTTCATCTGTTACACATTTTCATAAATACCGGAATAATAAAAAAAGAAAAGAAAAAAGCTATAATTATTTACGAGTTGTTTCCCTGCATAGTTTAGGGAAAAGGTGAAAGGTGACTTGGGGCTACTTGGCCTTATGGTCTACCACCTCCTCAGTAGGGCTCTAACTGACGGAAGGGAAAATAAAGCCATGGTTCCAATCTTCCAGTCTTCTACGAATTGAGAGAGAGAAAAACTATCAGGTATCCGAAACAAACAAGAACCCCCCCAGCCCCACCCCCACCCACACACACTCACAAAGCAAACACACCGTTGAAGAGGGTCACAGACTACAGCGGCTGCAAATGCCATCATGCACTGTGATCCTGATTATGATGAGCTTCGATGACTTATGAAGTCAATAACCAACTAATTTTCGAAGCAACAAAGCCATTGCGGAGTACATAAATCCTTTGCATGTGTACTTCCCCGAGTCCTTGGATGGCAGGGCTACGTCCGTTTGGGGTGCTGAGTGATACAGTCCATACTATTAGGGGGAGGGGGGGGGGTAGCCGAACACCGGTGTCACCCGTTCTTCTTCTTTTTGATGTGTTTCTCAACGTGTGTGCGCCATGGCCAGCGGGAGGGGGGTAGAGGGATGGTAAACGATAAGGCGCAGTTCCCGGCGTGTCTTCCCCGTAGCCCCGTTGGACTCAAACACCCGACACTGGCAAACTCCTGCCATGTATTTCAACTCATCCACGTGTGGGAGCCGTGGGGTCCCTCAACGTTTGGCAGATCGAGATTGTTTGCAAACGAGGTCATTCTCTGATCGTTGACGGCATTTTTGTTTCTGTCAATCTAAGAATAAACGTTCAAAGGAATCTCCAAGGGATCTTGTCTGAGTCCAAATTGACTAAATTCTTTTTTTTTTAGCTCATACAAATCGACTAGTGTAATAGCCTACCATGACCTGACTTAACGAGGGTGAATAGCAAACATTTCCTTAAAATTTAAGAGTAACTTACATGACATTTGCTCAACCTCACAAGAAGAAAAGAAGAAGAAGAACAAGAAGAAGAGAGAGAAATCATTCAGAAATCAGATGACTCTAAAAGGAAAGTACAATATTTTGGTTGTACCCCTGCCCCCCCCCACTGGAGTCTTCATTGTGTTCCCGGAATCTCAGGAATCATTTGAGGATTTTGGGGGAGGTGTGGGTGGGGGGGGGGGCTTCTGTACAAGAGAGGGAGAGTGTGTTAAAGGATGAGAACATTGAGGGATACCCTCTGCCCCACATCAGGCATTGCTATAGACCCCTTGCATAGGCCGCCATCGTTGATGCAACGTGCACGCGTGTGAAAGGCTACCATTGGCTGAGAGTTGCGCGCACAGCGCGTACACGCGCGTGCACGTTTCCACTGTTTTTTCATCAAAGATGGTGGTCAATGACGTCATGTGCAATCCATCTATAGGGAGTAAGTATAGAGGAGTCCCTTTGCCACATTATCGGGGTGCATGGCACAGTTCCTATTGGCTCATTCTGTTTGCTAGAATTGAAATCAGCAACACTGCTGGGGGTTGAAGGCTATTAACTTTGACAGTGACTCAAGCGGAATCTTTCTCTGGGGAGTTTTTTTTTGTAGCGGCTTCATAATCAGTAAGCTTTTAGATTTAAAAAAAAATCAAAAATGTTCCCCGTATAATTGCCATTCTTGTGCTCTGGCTTCATACAGTCTATGGTACTTTGCTGATTTGTTGTTGTTGGGATGAGCCTTCATCCAGATCAAACTCTTATTAAATGGTATTCCAAAATGAAGAACGGGTTGACATTATTTTTTAAATTCAAACCCCAGGCATTGATCCCATTGAATCAGTCACAACCTGGGACAACTGCAGGGCCGTATAAAACCCAACCTGGGCATCGGTCACAACTTGAGACAGCCTCGGTATCAACACTTAACCTAGGGGGACAACATGGGCATCCACACTGTGGGCATCAATCCAAGCTTGGGACAACCCGGGCAGCCAAACCATGGGACAACAGTGACATCAATCCCAACCTATACACCATTCGCGACTTCAGACCAACCGGGGGATTCAAACCTTAACCGGGAACAACATGGGCATCAATCCCAACCTGGGCATCAATCCCAACTTGGGACAATCCAGGCATCAAAACGTAACCTGGGACAGCCGATGGACATCACTCCTCCTAGCTGGGACAGCATTCACATTAATCCTTAAACCACCACCTGGGGGCAATCTGAGCGTTGATCCCAATCTGGGCATCGAAACCCATCCTGGGCTTCCACAACCCAGCACGCCCCCCCCCCCTAAAAACGAATACAGGGTGTTTTCAATCCTTAACAACATCACGCCTGGCATGGTGGGTATTAATATAAATATTATAACCCGACAGTGGCGTATCGTAGTAGTCTGTGTGTACTCGACATCAACAACCATTAATCAATTTATCATAACCTCATTGAAAATAACGGCGCCATCGATTGTTCGATTCTGAAGTCAAGTGAGTGAAAACAAATATGAACAGGTGACAGTGGAGTGCCCCGCCCCCCCCCCCATTCTTCCCCTCAATCCGCTCGACAGATAACAAATTGGGACGCAAGGGTGGTCGAATTACCGAATAGCCAGCCGTTCTCCGGACAATTCGGATCTATACTACATCAAAGTTTGAGAGTATTTCTTTATCGCTTGCGAAATCGGATGGACTCACACTCACCTCCCGGAACCTATATAGACGACGAAAACAAGTATTTGGGGATCTATCTGATGGACATAGGCGTACGATCCAGGGGCGGGGAAAAGTGCCCACCCCCACCCCCATCCCCCCAAATAAAAAATACATACAAAATAAATAATACAATTTTGAATAAATAAACAAATAAATAAACAAAAATCGGGAAAGCGAGGGAAAACAAAATTACAGAGAAAGCACAAATTCTTTTTACCCGGTATTAGAATTAAAGATAAGTTTTTTTATCTGTGCAAAAATGTCAGGCAAATCAACCCCTCTTCCTCTTCCCCATTTAACCAAAAAAGTCCCCCCTACGTCCACGGCTGAAATAATCCAGAACATTGTCACATTAATCGAATAATTTTTTTTTTTTTCAATTTCAGGAGACGTAATTTGTTTCAATGAATTGGGAGTCGAGGTTTTGTCTCTAAAACAGGTTGAATGGTTGAATGGTGTCGATTAATCCGAGGGTGTGAAGAATAAAACAACGCTGAAAAAGGTCGGCAATCCAATCCGCTTATCGCAGGATGACAACAAAATAAAAGTCGATTAAAAAGAAATAAAGATCGATTGCAAACGAGGGGTAGATACAATTGCCGGGAAACAAAGGTCCATGGTACAACCCTGCATTGAAAAAACTGTCAGCACTCCCCTACTCTTTTTTCCCCCTCTCCCCCTCCTCTTCCCCCCCCCCTCCCCTTTCAACATTTTGGAAATACATTGTAGCCATCTTTACTTAGATGCCACGTTGTTCGGGCTGGCTGACGGCAGGTAGGCCTAGAAAATGGGACTGTGCCTTCGATGATACGAGCATGGAATTTGGCACTCAGTCAGGAAATATGAAATATCATGGAAAAGATGTTTATAAAACTATAGCTATAGAACAAAAGCAATTGCAACTATTGCAGAAATTGTTTGAAAATTGCTCGTTATTCTTTCTATTTTTCAGTCTTCAAAATTCAAATCTGCGATGGATGGCCCCTTTTAGCCGAATATCTTCCTCATGGCATAGGCTACTCTGTCTCGTGCCAAATTCCATGCTTGTATCATCAAAAGGCTGCCAGTTGCCACACTCAATACCTGCAAACCTCACATGGTCACATGTATTCTAGGGGAAATTGACAGACGCCATTCCAACAGCTTTATTCCACGTACAGCAAAGTCTTTGGAACCCTTGTTTGGTGCCTGGTTTCCCTCCATCCAACAATCTAGACTGTTTTTTTTAAAGAGGAATATCAATTCCTACCTTCAGCTCCCCTGAGTTATTTTCATCATTAATATATATTTTTCTTCTTGAAGCCCCTTGACCAAGAGTTGCTTTTAGCCTTGTTTGGGCAAACTTACACCAACAAAAAGAAGAAAAAGAAAAAGAATTTGTTATTATTAATATAGGCCTAGAGTTCGAAGTGGTGAAAATGAAGAAGGAGAAACTAAACCATGGGCCACTTTCCCTGTCTCAGGTTCAAAAACCTGACGGCAATAGCCGGACCCAGAACACCTTGAACTTTTAAAAGCTCTTCAATCATTCTATGTACACGCTCTAAACATGTACATACAACAAGTCATCAGAGCTGTGGGTTTTTTTACTTTGTGGTCGCCGCCAGACCTGATTACACCCTATACCGTCCAAAGCATCATCCACTCCGTTCGTGGGGGGAAAAGCATGATGGCATACATGCGAAAACAATATATTAATACTCAATCACTGCAGCGAGCTCGACCGTCAAACACAGACAAGAGAGAGAGAAAAGAGAGAGAAAATACGACTTGGAGGTACAAGTGTGCCTCCTGTCAAATCTCGGATGATATAACACAGGCGCTTGCAATTTCCTAGTCACCCGTTCACCCCGGACACTTGCCCCCGACAACCGGGGCAAATTTCACCGACGCCAACTCGTTTCCAATGGCGGTCCCTCTCGCGGGAGGGTTAACAGTACTTCGTTATGGAGGCCACGCTTTTAACTTGTACATCGACCCTAAAAAACATGCCGGTATTGACCAAGTTTTTTTTTTCTTCTCTTCTTCTTCCCCTCGACCGTTCATTCTCCCCTGCTCTTTCTCCCCCCGGCCGCTCGCTGATAACTTTACAACGACGAAGACCTACATAGACGGCCGGGGTCGTGTAGGTTCTGGCCCCGGGAGAAGTGCTTATGGCACTTAACGGGTCTGTTGCGGTAAAACCATTTCCTTTGGGTTGGGTGGAGTCAATGACATGTGTTCGGGTATTTAAAAAAAAAAACTGAGCTTCAAACGAGATCAGAGATGCAGTCCATGTTCCACCGAAGAATAATCGTTTCGCCAAATTTGACACAAATTTGATATTTATCTTTTCAAATCCAATGACCATGGTTATATTTGTCACTTGGTGTCGGACTCGACTTTGTTTTTAACAAAAAACAAAATGGTCACAGAACCTCAAAACCAAATCTCATCTAAAACCTACCAGTCCCATTTTCACCATCAAAACCAATCGTTGGACGGTAGCTCTTCTCGAAACAAAACAGACCCTAGGAGCCATGGTCTAATACGCCGACGAGTGACACTGCACATTCCCCCTCTTTTCCCCCCTGATCTTCTGTACTTTTTTTTTTTTGGTGGAGTTCCTTTTTTCACACAAGTCCCGAAACCTACTTTTCTAATAACACGCTATTAATGCCTCGCACTGTTTTTCCCGTACCGGGAAATTTTAACAGTTTCTGACAAGCGAGTGAAGTGAGTAAGTCGACGATGATTCGTGTTGATCTGACAGATTCACTCAAACGTATCGACAACTTTTCACGGGTCTTTTCTAAAATTTGTTAAAGGGGACCATACACTTGGTTTTTACCTTGCTCTGTGTTTTTTTTAAAGAGAGTACATTCATTCCAAACGTCTGCCATATTTGCGATAGATTGTATAGCCACAAACCTTTACGTAGCCCGAAGATGAATGTAGCCCCAGACCTAGTTCCTAAATGTAGCCCAGACCTAAATCGGAATATAATTGGTGCACAGGGTTGGGGGGCTACATTTCAGGCCCGGCCTACAAAGTTAGGTCCCCACACAGGTGTAAATGCCCATGGACCCCCTGCATTGGCCGCCATCTTTGATGAAATGTGCACGCGTGACTGAAAGGCTATCATTGGCTGAGCGTTTCTGGTTTTTTTTCTTCTTCAAAGATGGTGGTCAATGACGTCATGTGCAGTCCATTATTGACAATGGCAACTGGGAATTTCACTTGGAATACGTGCACGATTTCGAGATAAAAAAAACAGTTTCTGGCTTGGTTATGTTCTTATGCTTTTTCACTGCCCCATTTTGTTTGCTTACATGTACAGCGACGTCACAAGTTTACAAAAGAGCTAGGAAGCCTGTACTTACTGCATGCATGCATAATTTGTATACACAACATGTCGATGAAAGAAAACATAATTACAATTGTACATGCAGCGTTTGATTCTTATGAACTTCTGATAAGAGGAAAGGTGGGGCACACCCCTCAGCAGTGAGTTTTTACAATCATTGATTTTATTTGGTCATTATGGACTAAATGTAACTCTTTCATGAAATATGCCCTGTGTCATATTTTTCCTGCCAGGAAATGCACGAGGTCACTGTTTTTGTGTAAACAAGGTGAAAGGGTCGAGAGAGCAACACTTTCGGACTGGCATATTTCACAGGACGGTCGGTTCCAGTAGTAACTTTACTGACACCACGTTAGTTTTGCAATGTTAGATTTGTTTCGTTTTACGCATTTTGTTTTTTGATCCCATCGCCTGCAAGAGTGCTGTATCTCTATAAAAAAAAATTAAAAATAATAAAAATCTGAATTACTGTTGAATGTAGCTAGATCCTTCTAGATCCTTGATGAGGGAAGGACAACCCAAAGGTTGATTAAAGGTAGGGACTGAAACACGAACCCAAAATGTGAAAGATTGGATTCGAACCGTGTGGTGCGAAGATGCATGGGTATGGCACTCGATTTCAATTAACTCCTTTGGCCAAAAAAAAAGGGGGTGGGAAAGCCAACCACAATTAAATTGTTGCTTAATGCTAAGAAAAAGAAGGTTACCAGCCACACTACCATGCCATGTGTACAGTTTGTGACTGGTAACCCTCTACAATCTCTTAAAGCAATAGCATAGGCCAAACTCCTCTTATCAGTGTTAAAGAAGTGTACTTTGGCAGTTGAAATGAATGCAAACAGTCAGGAAATTGATGACGAGACCGCTCCTTTAAGCATTTTTAAAAAGTGTATTTCTCATTCATTTTTACTTGTGACTCACAGTATTCGGGGAAATCATGTCAGGTCCCGTGCATTATTTCCGAGCCCCCTTAACACTATTGGTAATATTGAGAGCAACATGCTTGATCGAACCTTACGTAAAATCATTTCACCCAAAAATTGATGACTACACGAAAGGAAAATCCCTAGACATGCTTATATAGTGAATATTGTAAAGATGCTGTGTGTTGTTTGTTATTCTAAAACAAATTCAAGGTATTGAATGAACACAAGGTACATCTCTCTCTATGAGTTGTGACGGTTCTGAACAGAACTGGTGGTTTAACACCTCGACGTTTCCATCAGTGTGCTCTCAATGTCTTCAGGAGAATGCTGTACTCTAATGATGCGTGCTGCGTGAGAGTCACACATTATCATGAAGACGATCAGAGCCTTTCTCTATGATCAGAGCTTCCCGTTTGGAACGTCTAGGTGTCAGACCACCGGTTCTTTTCAGAACCACCACAACTCATAGAGAGATATTACCACACACTGTTACCACACAACTTACTAGATTGTATTCCCAACATGCACAGTTTCAAATCCTACTCATGTACATGGTGTTGCCACAAACCTTAGTAGATTGTATTCCCAACATGCACAGTTTCAAATCCTACTCATGTACATGGTGTTGCCACAAACCTTAGTAGATTGTATTCCCACCATGCAAAGTTTCATATCCTTCTCATGTACACTGTGTTACCCAAAACCTTACTATAGATTGCATCTCCACCATGCAAGGTTTCAAATCCTACTCATGTACTTGGTGCTACTGCAATCATTACTAGTTGAATTCATTAAAATCGCCACAATTGCTTAATTTCACCTTTTTAAGCTGCCAAACATGTGAGTGAAATGTGATTAGGGCCTACCCCCCAATCCACACAATGCGCATGTCTGTTCGTATCCATTATCAGCCCAGAACACACGATGAGAGTTAACCAATATGTTCCCCCCCCCCCCCCCATCTCTCCCCCTCTTCCGTGCAGCGTGCAGGTAGTCCGCAGGAATATTATCCTACAGCTATGATTAGTTCCCAAAAACAATTTCCAGAAGTTCTGGCCAGGTTGAAGGGTGCATCATGCACCGCGTACACGAGCACCGAGTTTGGGGGCATAATGACACCGGAGGGTACACAAGCGGGCCTCCCCTCGCTGGAAGACCGTCAGAGCTGCAGAGGCAAACCGCTAATATGATGTCTTTCCGTTTACAAATTGGAGCGCATTGCTTGTGTCACTCGTCGGCGTATTAAACCGCTGGCTCCTTGGATCTCTGCTCCTTCTCAGTATCCCCCCCTAAAAAAACGGCTCAGTTCCCCGGAGTCGGTGACCACTTAATTCATAACAAGCATGTGTCACGTAGTTCATTGATAACACAGTGATAATGTGGCCACAGTCTATTAAAGACAAGACCCCCTTCCCCAGGGACAGACTGGGCGGGGATAGAGCAGGGCGGGGGGGGGGGGAGAGGGTAGTTGTAGTTGAGCCGTTGTAGGGATTTGGGTCATCGATGCATGCGCTTGGACACCTACAGGGGAGTGTATGTTAAAATGTTTGCAAAGTTGATTCGAAACTCGGTCAAGTTTAGTAAAGCGTGTTCCCGCTACCCAAAAGCTCTCCCAAAGTAAAGAGAAGGGGGGAAGAACTGCATAACTTGTTCTTTCGTAATTTGAGCCCGTCAGTTGTCTACTTTAAAAGTATTATGCCCAGTTGGATTGTATACGAAACGCCAGCTCTGCCTGCTGCGGTGTTGAGTATAACCTTTCTGGGCTTCTGACATTGGAGATATTTCGGTAGTGAAGCGCCGAGTTAAGAAAAAAAAAACACTTTTTTTCCGATTACATTGTCATTTTGTATGGGACTCAATTTCACTTCACCAAAAGCATCAGCTAAAAAAATAACTGCTAGTACGTGGATTATTCAACGGCAATACATTACCGAAAATGCTATCATGAGTTTGTGCATGAACAATCAACGCGACGAAAACTAAATTGTATGCAGACTGACCCCCGTATTTATACTGATCACCGGTATTCATTTACTGTTGAAGCACACAGGGCACAAGACAAAGATGGCAGCGACCTCCGACCTGTAATCGGTTCGATTAAAAAAAAAAAAATAAAATAAAAATAAAAAAAAACAGCGATCTCCTTGTCGTCACAAATAAAAACTCCAACATCATACACAAATCTCACTCTGAGACAGGAATAACTGGACAACGTACACCAAGCTTTCACTTTGTTTATCATTTGGCACTGCCCGTTAAGGCTTTTGCGTTTACTCGTGAGGTTTTAAACTCGGTTCAACAAGCCTTCCTTGCCACTGTGGGAAAAAGGGCTTTCTCTGGTTTTCTGTCTTTTACAGTACAAAATGTACACTAAAACGGACATATTTACTGACTATTTAAATTAATCATTGGCCTCAGTGATGTGAGGTCTCACAGAGAGACAATATTGAACAAATTAACAAAAAAAATACTGATGATGCAGAAACTGCTTAATTATGTATTGCCTTGTTGTGTGTGTGCAGTCTCGTAGCGTGCACAGAATTCTAATCATTCTTCTTCTTTGTTTATTGTTCCAGAATCACAACACCGGTCTGCTTAGTAAACACAATCAGATCTGTAGCCAGCAATAGTAACGGTCATGTGGCCCAACTAGGGCAATCGGCCCAACTGAGGAGTCTGGCCAAAAATGCGGCATCGAACCCGATTATGATAATCTGGCCCAAATTGAGAAATCTGGCCCAATTTGGTGTAGTCAGACCTGTATCTGGTCATCCGGCCAAATTGGGTCATCTGACCCATTTAAGATCTTTCTACAATACATACCACACATATGAACTAAAACAAAACATAAGCCGAGTGATAAACCCCAGACCAAACAACTTGTCAGTGCGACCCGGAAGGAGTTGGGACCACTCTTGACCCGTACGTTCCTGCTTGGATTAATCATTCTGACCCAGATCTTTTTCTTGGGTGCATGACCTCTTTCAGTGATGACGTCACATCCGTTTTGATGTGCGTGCAGTTTGAAAAAAAAAAAAAAAAAAAAAAAAACGTTTGCCCAGTCTTACTTGTCATGAACAGACGACATAGCTTTTTTTAACATTAAATGTATTAATATATTACGAACTATTTCATAAATAACCTTATTGTACAACAACTCTTTTTAACTTTGCAAAAAATTGCCAAGTATTCTATGTTACAAAACATAAATATATCCGACACCATTTAAAAGTATGTACACTTGATCAACATGAGTTAACACTGACCGTCCTTCTTTGCTGTTTAAATTAAAATCTATCACTTCGGCACAATCAAGGCAGCATAATGCAAAATTGTTCGATTTAAAAAAAAAAAGTTAATACCCGATTTTGTTCAACTACTCGAAATAATAATAATAATAATAATAATAATAAAGAGATATCGCCAATGGTTTAAAATGGGTTTTTTAAAGTGATTAATGAGAATTTAGGATTGCAAGTCAAACTTGAGCCACTCTAAATTTGTCAACTCCCAGAAGAGATTCGAACATTTTTGTATCAGTTTGATCGCCATGTCTTGACACAGACTGGCGATTAGAAAGAGAAAAAAATGCTGTGACGGGGTTGACTCTGCAAGAATGTGATCATCTCAACATAATTCCCAGGTACAATGTATTTTTTTTAATTTGTTTTTACATTGTGGAACTCACACAGTAAAAATTACTCCCGCAATACACACCGCTAAATTGTTCTGCTTTTGGGGCGGGGTGTTCTGTTTTGGTTTTTTGTCTGATCCAGTCTCTGTTACCACGGTGTACAAATTGAAAATGGACCTAACAAATTGCTGACGAGAAGAAAAAAAAATCTTACTGAAGAAGACTGGTGTCCCTCCGGATGTAAACCAGTGATTTTTATGACGTCACAATTTGTTTATTTTTTTTTGAAACTTTTTATTTTAATGAAAGGCACAAATCTAATGGCGACAAAATTGGACACAGGTGCGCATGCGTACAGCAGACTGATCCCCAACCCCCATCTGAAATTCACTCTCAACACCCAGCTTAAACCCACACTTCGTCCCATCATAGAAATGCAAACATATATTGATTCTTAAACCCCCCCCCTCCCCCAAATGAGAGATTTCTGACCCACTATCGGGAGGAAATAGCCGGAGTCTGACGAGCCAGGCCCAGGATGTAGCGATCCGATATCTTCTGCTGATCGTGTAACAACCCCTGTCGATAATTTGGCGACTGTGTAAATTTATCTCAGACTCTCTCTCTCTCTTCCTCTCAGCCCCGACCCCCCCCCCCCTCTTTCCAATCCTTCTTAATGACAGCTACAACCATCGATTTTACATGATCTCTCGAAATTGAAACGAATCATCCCCGTGAACGTTGGGGTTTGATGTCGCCTCTATCACACGGGATCGACACACACAAAATCAAGGCTTGAAACTTAGGGGACAAGGAATACAAAAAAAATTGTTTAACGAGGAAGATTGAAAAAAAAAAAAAAAAAAATGAAATCGATTTTTCTACGGCGCACGAACAGCATGGTTATTTCGTCACAAACATCTACATGAAAAAGCTCGCATCTCGATTGTTTTTCAATCAAGTTGCATGAAACCCTAACATAAAGTGTTGACAATGTACCACAAAATTACAGATTGCTAGTAAAAAAAAAAACACACAACGGTTGGTCGCCTAGTCCCTGTGTTTGTAACAATAACGGGTCGACGTAATGTTATCTAGCACCGCTACGGAAATCACAAAATTCCTGAAAGGTTTCTGCTTGATCGATATTGGCCCACATTAATCGGTAACAAGGATTATTTAAAAACGATCAATTTTGTACTTAACAATGGAGAGGGAATTATTTCAGAGGTTAAGAAAAAATACAGGTCCAGACAGCATCTACACGTTTTAAAATGATTGTTGGGTGGCGTTTACCCTCTTCTTTTTTTTAAGTTCATCGTTTAAATATCTTGGTGCGAATTGTATTTACCTTTATTTTCTTCAAAAGTTCATAATTATAATCTATTCTTTAATAAGGAGATGACATCGGTTAAATGTTCATGCGTCACTTGGGCTCTTTCTCAAGCCCGCTAACCATTCTCTGAATATTTTGAAGCTCACTGGCGGCTGAACTAACAACGGAGGCTACGGGACTCGTGGCGTTCTTCGTGACGCTTATTGTTGGTGACGTCGCCGAGTGGCCGAGCAAACTCGACGAGTGGAGAGAGTTCTCATAGGGCAGTGTACTTGCCAGGGGACTTGCTGTGGTTACCATCGTTGTGCTGGTAGCCGGCAAGGCGTACGGCGAAAACCTGAAGCGCGGATGACCGCTGAATATTGCACCGGTGCATGCATTGCTTGCATAGGCCTGGCTCAATGCCGACGGGTCTGAGTAGAGTCCGAAACCAGACGCGGCAAGACCAGACTGAGAAGCTAGGAGGCTCTGATGAGCGCTCAGCGCAAACGCTGAATGAGCGTCCAGACAGTGATGAGTTGAGGGAGAGTAGGACCCCGACGACGGCGGTACAAAAGGAATCATGTGCGACATTGCTCCCAGGTTCGCCACACTACCCGGCAGGGCCATCTGAGGGTGCAGGAAAAACGGGTGCGGCGTCGGGTACACGGGCGTGACCACCGGCGGGTGCGAGCCGTGCCCGGTGGCCGCCGCGTGGAACGGGTTCATGACAGCGGCGGGCGAGCCGCCGCTGCTGCTTTTCTGGGACAAATCACTCTTGTCGGAGGAGTCTCTCGTCTCCGGTTTCCTACTCGTGCGTTCCTCAGTGTCCGATTTGCTGCCGTCCTCATGATGATGATGGTGGTGCCGCTCCCCTAAGGTGGGCACCTTCTCCCGGCTCACATCTCGCATCTCCACGTCCTCCAGCTTGGTTTCATGATGAGACCGCCTCTCGTGTTCGGCCCTACGGCGTAGAATCTCGGTCACCTCGTCGTGATCGGCGGCTAGTCTGGAGGCTACGTCCCGCTCATGGTGTGAAATAACTGGGGAGAGGAAATAAAGAGGGTTGGAATAAGAAAATGAATATTTATAAGGGAAGGGTGTGCGCACCATCAGTAATTACTCAAAATATCTTTTGGCGAGTTATTAGTCTAGAGCAAGAGTGCGGAATATCTGTGGAAGCTCCACGTCGTCAAAACTGATTTTTTTTTCCCCGAGAGAACGTGAGATGTATGGATAATTAATCAAAACAGAAACAAATTATTACAGGTTTTTCTGATTCATACAAAACGTTGTCTTTTCTACAATAAAAAAGTGTCCTGAAATAAGCGGAAAAAACATCAAACCCTATGGCTTGAGCGTATCTATATATTTTTTTCTTCTACTTTCATGTTTGTAAAACGCAGCCAAGTGTTTCGAGAAAGTTCGAAAGGTGAATAAACGACCCAAAGAACTGAACAATATGGAGATTTTGTTTTCCTTCGAGCAAACAAAACAACTCAATCTGTCAGCGAAACCAGCGCAAGATGATAGGCTTGGAACTTGAATCGACTCGCCAGACGAACTCAGCATTAAACAAAGAAGGCGAGAATGCCAGTTCAACTTTGCACAACCCTTACGAGAAGAGACAACATAGTTCATGTTTTGGGGTGTGTTTTTTTTAAAGATAATGTATTGATTAGTCAGTAAGGTGTGCTTCTGAACCACCCTTCCGTGTAATACAAGCATCACACGCCTCCCCCCCCCCATCTTAAATGAGGCACTCAATCACCATAAAACAATACACTGCTGACACGAGTACATGGAATCGATCCTTGACCTTGGCAAGGTGTAAATGAGTGAATCACCGATGGGGGCTGTGCGCGGCCTAATGGGGGCCGGCTCCCCCGTCGGATGTTTTCGAAACCGGTTACTCAATAATCGGATATGAAATAATCGGATATTCGGTCCGGGGGTAATCTGGGTCTAATTCGGACTAATTGGAATATGGCTCCGACTATTTTCGCATTGCTAACAAGGCATCGTTGATTTCCAAGGATAAATACATTAGGAGGCGTGTTGCCAATCCGTACGCTGCGCATGTGCAATGGCATGACAAAAAAAAATACAACACCCGCATTTTGCACGTTTTATTAATAGTATGCAACCACCACTGCCAAACGTAGCTTCCAGTATTTGCCGTAGTGTAGTTGATGTACAACACACACTGCTTTGAAAACCTCACACAGAACACGCTCACGAACTACTTGCTTCTAATAATGGCCACCACCATCATCACCACCACAGTATGATGTCTCACAACTTACTTTTGTCTTCGTGCTTCTCGGAACTCGTCGTGCTGACTTCGGCAGCCTCTGGCTCCGGGTCGCTCGCTACGTCATCCGGGTCCCTGTGGTCAAGATCGTAGTTAGCCGACGGGTATTTTCTGTTCAGGAAAAAAACAAATCCAACATGAAATAGCAGTCCGGCCGCAGACGAATTAAAGGTCAAATTTTGTTATTAGAATCAAAAAGCGAGTAATGATAACTGTTACAAATTTACCAACAATTGTGCTTTTGAATACAGGTAGTAAATGTCCTTAGGCCTAATGGTTAATTCTAACTGGGGGCTCATATTTAAAAAAAAGTAAATAATATATAATTTGTAAGTCACGATTTACAATGTTATCATATAAATAAATAAATAAAATAATTGTTAGAAATAATCTTAAATAAACATTAGTATTGCTAATAATCGTTACAGATCAATAAATGCATACGATTAACGTAAGTGTCAATCTCTGATTTAGGTATAAATGGAAGAAGGTAACGAGAGCCCTTTCGACATCTGCCTGTCGAGAAACAAAACGAAAAAAAAAGAAAAACGATTTCACAGTTTCGCAGAGAAGCTTCGAAGCGCAAAGTTCAAAAGTCCACGACGGCTCACCCACTGGTGTCGATAAACCAGTAAAAAAGTACAGCCACAAACATCCAACCCAAAAACGAAAGGACACCTTCGGTGGATGTTCGTTTCGAGTTGTCACAATTTAGACTTGACTATAGCCACACATAAACACACACTCGGCATGGAAAGTCAATAACAGAGTTCTGGGCCCAGAAACCGGTTGTCAGTTTCACTAAAAAGCAATGCCCAATTTCCATATATAGTTTTAAAGCTACCCCCAGCAGAACATTATTGCTCAGCGAATTTACCACGATGAGCAACCATTCTAGAGGGGTAGTAACCAGTCACAGTGATATTCATGGGACGGTAAATCAAGGTGAATGTTTAGCAACCGTCAAACAAGTTCAATAATTAATCGATAAATAACGGGGTGTGTAGCAGAGACAGATAGAAAACTCAGATCGGATGCATGGCGTTATCAATAAAATACCTCAATGTGTTTATCCCCTCCGAGCCCGCCGTTGTTTTTTAGTTCGAGGTGGGAAAAGTACATCACAGGCGACGCGTGACGAACCGTGTCCCTTTTTTTGTTGCCTCAATCATACAATGTTTCCCTTAAATTATTATTTTCGTGGAAGAAAAAAACATTTTCTTTTGTACCCTCCTTTCTCTCCCCCCCCCCCCCCACCCCCACCGCCCAGCCCGCGAGGGTTTTTACCCACGCGTAACGCACCGGGCCTGACCGGGCCTGACATTTCAAATTTGTTGTTGTTTATTGGCTTATGATCTTCTATGTAATAAATCATTCCGTAGGGAAGTTTTTGGTGACATTATATCTTTTTAGATTGACAATTTTTCAAAAACTTTGTGTCTCTCTGTTAAAAATTTGCTCTTCCTTTTCAAATTCTTCTTCTTCTTCTTCTTTTTACACAAATGATGCCAACAGCTTGCTATACAGCTCAACATCTACATTTCTAATGAATCTCTTGACGCTCAGACAAAAATTCAAAAAAGGGAAAAAAATGTCAAATTCAAATTAACTCCAGAAGTCAGCTTACCGTTTTTCCCTTTTGCCCGTGGCCTGGTCCCTGAAACCCTTGGCGAATGGATTGTTGTCGATTTTCAGCTGTGTGACCTGGTTAAGATAAAAACAAAAATAAAACAAATTCCATGAATATTCATGCTTAAAAGCTGGATAGCACACCCCCAAAACCCGAAGTACCCCAAAAAATACATTAAGTACTCAAATCAACCGACATTTTTTTCTTTTACTGACTGAGTTGACTTTTACCCCCCCCCTTAACCATGTTCATGAAACACCCATTGCATGTGGACCTTTCCTTAAGGGTTCACATCATTAGACCGTTTCCAGACTAGCGGCTACGACTGTGGCTGCGGCTGGATTGCCCCCCCCCCCTCGTTGAAGCCCCTCATAGCCATAGCCGCCAATTCGTCCAAACGGTTTCAGTTTTGCATGAACGGAAACAGGCCTGCCGATCTAGATTTCAAGAAGAAAGTTTAGAAGTGATGCAACACTGGCGATATTGAATTGAAGTGGCTAGAACATCACACACATGGTTTGATGAAGTGGGCTGGTTGTATTTCAAAATAAGTCATATTTATATTTATATATATATATATATATAATTTTAGGGCCGTTTGTTCGAGTCGCCGGGGTTCCTTCTTCGTGTCGGAAACGGATAGACGCGCGAGCCAAACACGATCCCAATCCAGACGGCATGGGTTTTGTGTTACATCACGTATTACCGGTCACGGCTCCTCCAGTTGTTAGAGTTTTGGACCCGGATTGTTGTTTAGACGGACGGGCGAGGGTGGAATCACGGATCACCGGACCGGGTGGAGACATAAGTCTACGGGCCCCTCAGCTTTCAAACCAAACCAACCCGAAGGCTAGGGGTGGAACCGAGTGAGCTTGATCCGGTGAAGAACTTGCCGGAAAAAGAAAGAACAAAAAATCCCCCTCGATCTGGAAATTATCACAACGGAGCTCAAGTTACTTGAGGGAAACAAACCAAAACCAATTTCGATTTTATTTTTTCCTCCCCCCGGTTATCTTGTCCTTTCCTCCTTTTATTTTATAAATTTGTTCTTTCGGGCCAAGATGCTAATGATGACTTTTTGAAGAGTTCGCATCCATTTACTGTTGTCGTGATTTGAAGAAACATGAGCCAAATGTCAGTTAACGGAATGCAGAACAACAAAAAATTAAGAAAAACACGAAAACAAAAATAAGCGTGGGAATTTCTTAGGCCTAAGCCTATGAGTATAGTCCACATGAAATTGATTATTGTCTCTCTATTAATTTAAATCAAAATTTGTTGTCTGCTCAGTATAAATACTTTATAATATACAATTCTTAGAAGTTATTTTGTTTAATATTAACACTTAGGCCCTAACTCAAAATGTGTGTTTTAGTGTGATACTAATTTAAGAATTGCTATCATTTTTTTCACGAACAGAATATTGTAAATACTAACGTTTATTTAAAAAAAAAACATTCGTTGTGGGCTTTGAAATAAAAACCACAATTGTATCATTAAATCGTTGCTTCAAAATTGTCCACGGGTCACGAGTAATGGACCGTGAATACCACGACCCGTGGTTGGAGCCGACCCGACCAGCCCCTCCACGGGACGCAGTGACGAGGAACAATGCCCCAACCAACCGGACGTCTGTTCGTCGATCCCCTCCACACAACAAACAGGAAGGACTTAGCAAGAAAAACTCCACCAAAAAGAACAAACCCCCAAAAAACTGTTGCAACATATAAAAAACACCTCAAAACAAAACAAAACCCCACCGAGTTACACCCGTGATTCCACTGACCTTAAATATTTGATTAAAAAAAACTCGAGCGTTTTGTTGGGCACTGTTAACTCGCTCTTTGTGCACGTTGGATGACTATATAATAATGATTTCAAAAGCAATGTCAATTTTCTCAAGTATTTCACAAACTTTCAGTTCCTGATCGTTTTTTTTCCCCCACTGATCTCCAGTGAGGGCTTTTGATGGCACAGTGCATTTTTACGAGTACAGTCGATCTAGAATGCAAAACCGAAAGGGCAACCGAACAAGGTGGGGATCGTTATGATTCACTCCGAAAACATAATCAACTATTTAAATATGACACTTCATGAATGAATGGGCGGCCGGAAATTATTAGTAGCTCGTGCGCGTTGTTGGTCACAGATTGTGAATTTTCAACGGTAAACAACTTCCAGTCTAACTCCGTGTGTATACACACACAATCATAAATTGCCTGCAGCGAAATCTGCACAGTCAACCTTCATGGTTTGCCTGTTTTCTCTTTTAGCTTCTTGTGTTTTTTTTTCTCTTCTCTCTCTTTCTTTCTTTCTTTCTTTCTTTCTCCCCGTTGTCTTTCTCATCTTCACACTAATGCGCCTCGTGTGAAAAACGCGGGGTGCTGGCGGTGGGATGGCGACATTTTGCACGCAAAGCGATTGGCAAACCATAGCGCGTACATATGGCCGACTCTAGGGGGTGGGAGGCCGGCCGGGGGAAAGGGAGGGAAGACGACGACGGTCGGGGGTTTGATATCAGTGTGACTGACTGTCTGTATTAACGTCGTGCACGGCGTGATGAAACTTTGATCAAATTTCGCTCCTGTATTATTTAATTACGGCAGTTTTGATTTTGTGTTGTCTTTCTCTTTAGGCTCCTCTCTCTCTCTCTCTCTCTCTCTCTCTCTCTCTCTCTCTCTCTCTCTCTCGTTCCCGCCACTCTATTGCCGTTTGAGGGAAAACGTAGGTGTGAAGCAAATCGCGTTGACAATACCACAATACGAGGTTTGAATTACCTTTTTTTTCCCCCTTCTCTCTCCCCATTCTACGGACTGTTTAAAGCTGAGCGTGAAAATTAAATCCCGCCAGACATCAGTGAGAATTGAGTTTTGACGCAGCCTCCTTTTCCCCTACTCTCCTCTCCTGACACAGCACGGTCAAAGAGTGTGAAAGCGCAGGCAAGCCACAGTTTAACACGTAGTGATGTCATTTCGTGGATGGAGGGGGGGGGGAACCCATCGCGGATCTTTAACTCGATCACACGGGTAACATCTTCTCCATTAGCGTCAAAAATGGGATTACAAAAAGCAAGGGAGCATCATCCACTGACGGTCTGCTGCTCATGAGCAAGCCAAGGGGGGGAGGGGTCCCTCCACGGAAGGAGGATTCTCTCTGCTAATAAGGAGTGATTTTCACTGCAGGTTGCTGCCAGACACTTGGTGAGGGAGAGACGGCGCCTAGACCTGCCCCGCTGGGAGCCGCGGAGGTGACGGGTCGTGCATTGGCAGGCACATAGCACGGGACTGGTTTTCGCACTGCGGGCACGGCAAGGCGCGTACTTCTCGCCCGTCTGCAATGATTCTCTAATGAAGGCGGCACCTAGGGGCGGGGAAGTAGCACAGAAAAAAGGGGGGAAGAGACACGGAACGGAATATGACCGATCGGTCCACAGGTGCGTCGGGTGAAGCCATCTCGTCAAGGCGCGAAAGGCCTAAGCCGAGGCCGTTGTATGCTGCAATTCTCCGGTCCGTCACGTCACTGTCAACCCAAGCTGATTACCCTTTCACCCCGTGTTATCATCCCTCTTTTTGTTTTGTGTTGTGTAAACCTGCCATTTTTACGAAGCCATTAAACTGTTGCAACAGTGCACACGTCTTCATGCATCATCGCCATTGCACTTTCAAAATGCTTGCATGAGAAAATGGTTATCTCTCACCCCCCCCCCCTAATCCATGGCCACATCATATAACCTCTGCATAATACAAGATGATGGCAGAAACATATACTGTTTTCCTCTAATTCGTCATAATAATATCTAACCTTTCTTTGGAGGGGCGGCTTATTCAGACATGGACCACTAGAAATGGTCGTTATAATTTAGTAGGTAATAAAATCCATTGTGCTTGACGAGGCGCTTCTGCAAACGCCATTGCCAAGAAAAATTAACCATCGCATTAAGACACAAAATTGTCTCCATTTGGCACACACAGGTGTATGCAGCATCCATTTTGTTTCACTCTACTTTTGGGGTTAGAGCTTTGTTTTGCAGGGCGGTGGATAAACTTATCAAAAAAGGGTCCCTCGGACAGAACAGCAAGAAAACATTGTTTTTGCATATGCGCTGGTGGGAACACAAAACGTGACCACAGCCATCACTGACTAATCAACAAAGTAAATTAATCAATCAAGAAAACGTTTACAGTTCATCGAAATCAAACGGGTTATAATAATTTCATATCTATAAGGAATTCCAAGCAATGTGTAAAAAAAAAATACTGAAATATAAAAAAACCAACTCATCGTTTAATCATTCTTCCTTTAAAAAAAAAACAGAGAGAAGACAAAATAAGAGAAAAAACACCCGACCAATTGACTGGTGGAGTTCACGCTATATGCCTTAATTACCCACACGGCTCTTTTTTATATATATATATTTTTTATTTAACTAACGGGTTTGTCGTCGAGGCGAGTATGCAAGCTGGCGCCGGGTAGTTTGAACAACCAGAGCGCGTACTAAGACACGACCTTGGGAAGGGACATGGATTGGAGGGGGGGGGGGGGAGGGAAGATGACGATGATGGGAGGTAAAGTTGTCACCCAAGCATGATATACGGCTGCACACCCGCTATAGAGCGTACAACATCTGTATTTCTGCTGAACTCCTCAATCATTGACAATGAACTGAACAAAAAATTAAGGAGAAAAAAAAGGGAAAAAAACGAGCTGAGCATAGCCAAAGTAATATTTCCTTTTTGTGTTAATCAAACTCCAATTCTCTCTTCTTTGACGGGTGTTTAATTTGATGTCTCTTTTCCCGTTAGCTCCCTCACTTTCCTCTCAGGGATATTTACACGGTTTAAATCCTTGAACTCACGGAGGGGGGGGGGGTCGAATTTGATGAGCTTTTTTTCCCCCTGCTTTTTTTTCGGACACAAGGAATGGAAACTGTTCCACCAATTTCTCACCCCAGACCGATGGTGTTTAATTATTCACCATTTATGGCGGCACTGTCATTATTGACATTTTTTTTAAATGGCCGACTTGAAAGGCACTCTCACGCCATTAGACCACATACAATTATCGTGTTTAATTAATTTTATTTATTCAAAAAGTACACACTTAACAATAGGGTACCGCGCTGTGAGGAAGACAGCCATCAGCAGAGAGTGAGAGAGCGTGCCTCCCCCCCCCACTCGTTCTGCCAAATCCGAAGAGCTGTTTTTTTTTATATTGACAAGATATTTGTTAGAATATTATTCCAATTTGGTCGTTGTTTGTAACAAGCTAATGATCGATGGTAAGAATTCAACTGGCTGCGGGTATATATAAAAAAAAAGACTCGGTCAATATCAGCTCTTTGGGAACTCATTTACGGTTCGTTAGGTACCAGGATAGCTTCATCTCGATTCATCTGCGATTCATTCCACGAGATATTAGTCGCGTGTGAAGACGAAAATTATGGAAGAACAAAGAATGATTTGGTAAGAAGTCTTTCCCCCCTTGAACAAAGAAAACTATTATAAAAGGGGGGGGCTTTCAGGGAAACAACAAAAACAACAACTCAAGCACCAGCAGCAAAAAAACAAATAAAATACAACTCCAGCACCAGCAACAACAAAAACAAAAATAAGAACAGCAGCAGCAGCAACACAACCACCAACAATAATAACAAAAACATCAACAACAGCAGCAACATAAGCATCAGTATCAGCAACAACAACAGCAGCAGCAGCAGCAGCAGCAGCAGCAGCAGCAAGATGACTTAATACCACTACAAAGAATCGGCATGTGTTTTTGTTGTTATTTACTAATTTGATTAGTTCTTCTATTTTAACCAAGAACGAGACAAATATATCTTATTCGGGCAAGGGCTTCGAAATTATTCTCTTGTTTCCCCCAAAAGGAAAAAAAAAAATCACTTGACGCGCGATACCACTGGCTGTGTATTAAAACTATAGAACATTTCAATGTCTATTGCGGCGGGAAAATTTTCGGGAAAAAAAGACTCCGACTTGGATTCAACATCTCCTACGACTTCTTGTGAATGTCATTTCTCGCGAGATTTATCACTGTTATTAACTGTCACCTCGTGTGTGTTTTGTTTGTTCTTTTTTTTTTCTTCTTCTTCTGTTTTTTATTTATTTTTTGTTATTTTGTTTTATTTCCCAGATACAAACATTTCGAATTAGCAGCCTCGACCAAGTGCCCTAACAGGGCGACACTTCTTCCCCCTAGCGAGCCTTTGACATATTGAGCTGGCAAACCATAGAGCAAACGAAGCAATCCCGGAGATTTACGAGCGAAAAACCCGAAGATTACAATTCTCCGAGTGTCGACTGAAAATTGCTTAAGTGACGTGCGGTGCGCGGGCTTCTTTGTGTTTTTTTTTTGGTTTTGTTTTTATTTGTTCAGTGGGGATGAACTTTTTTTTCCGGGAGACGACAACCGCAATAAATAATTTATTCTGGATATTTGAAAGTCATCACAATTTGTTTTTATTTTGCGTGCGTCAAAAAAAAAATCGCCTCTTCAAATTAGTAAGTTCTAATGAAAAAGTATATCATTCATTAGATTGTCAGCCAAGATAAACCAATAAAAATGAAATTACTGCCTGTTAATTTTTTCAGGAAGTTTACCCAATTTCGACCCCAGGGTAGATCATAATTATATCTTAATCATAAGCTAAACTCCACTAATTCTAACTTCAGATGGAACTTCTTCTTTTTTTAATTTGGAAAATGACAAACCTGTCAATGAGCCAATATTGGTCGACTTCTTGCAACCGAGTTTAATTCATTTCACCAAGTTTGTTATGTGTTCAGCGCGCAGGTATTGAGAGGGTGATTGCATCTCGTAGGGGGGGGGGGCTAGGATCTCTGTTCCCCGCTAAACCTCTGTGATGGTTAACATCCACAGATACTACGGTAAACACACAAGTCTTCACTTGCCACCTCTCAAGTGATAGATTTCACAACAGCCCAATTTGAAGATGGGCGAAGAGGGGGGGGGGGAGACGAAGGGGAAAAAAAAGAAGCATAGAAGAAAAAGCAGGAGCGAGGTGATTTACGACACTACCCGATACTGCTCCGGTATCCCCACAGGAAAAATATACACAGTAAACCGTGCGCGGAGTATAAACAGTAAAGAATTGCTAGTAAAAACCACTAATAAACTGTTTCATATTGGCCTGTCAGTCACAGGAACGTTACGATAATAATGCAAGCACAGACTGTAAACTAATACGGGGATTAAAATAACTGAGATAAATGATGGCACAACGGGTTTCCATCTTGAAATCTAGACTCCAGATCATTGTCAATGGAGCAACTTGACGGTTTTGATGTGTTTGATTCCCGAACATCACAGTTTCAGTCTGCCAAGAGTGTTCTTCATTTTGTTGTTTGCCAAGGCACCCCCCCCCCTCTTCCACCCGTTTACAAAGACCCGTTGATACTTAACATTTTTTGTCCTCCGGCGATTAGGTGAGCAAATTAGGTTATTTCGAAGGCCACTGAGCAGCCCCAGCATAAAAGACCGTGACGTCACCGTGACGTATTAATTCACTAGCTCCAATTACCACGGCTAATTACGACGCCTTCAAGTGTTAAAGTCATGATTGGTGGCTGCCCCCCCCCCACCGCTCGCTCCTTAGTGAACTGCGACCTCAGATACAATGCGTCAATTAATGAGTTAGTTCTAGTCGCACCCCCCCCCCAACCCACACAGAGACACACACTTTTTTATACACGATTTGCCCTCTCGCTTTTCCCCCACCTTCCTTTCTCTCACTCTCTCTCTCCTCGGTTCGTCAAGTCAACCGAGCTCAGTTACTCATCAATTTGCCTTGACAGAAAAATGTCCTTAATTATGAGAAATGCGCGAGTATCAACGGGAACTAATAGCGAGGTTGTTAATTTTGTTTTGAGGGCCGGGGCAGCAGAATGACTGATGAAATATAACGAGCCATTTTTGCTCGACTCCAAAAGAAGAGGTCATCAAAATAATGCCAGTCAACAATGGTCATAACTCACAACGAGGTCCACGGGGAGTGGTGTTTTAGTATCCTTTGTTTTTATCCTTACCTTACAAAATGATATTTAAGTTAACAGGTAACAGGTGGGGGGTCATGTACACTATTCGTTATAATTGGCAAGAGGTTGTTTCATTATAAACGAGAACAAAAATTACCTTTTCATTTTGATAAGCAGTGACGGCGATGAAATCTGTTTCCCGAAAGACGAACGTCCGGAAGTGACTCCACGGTAGCTTCAAGATGTCGTTTGCCTTGACGATGTGAAAGCGAGGTTGGTATTTATGCATCGAGTTTAGAATCGTCTGCTGGTGGAAGAGAAAAAAAGACAAAATACCATCATCACTTTTGGGCAGGAAACAACGATGATCAGACGTGCAACTTGTATTTGCCCAAAATAAAAAATATATACTTTGGCCACACATTGTTTTGTTTTTTAAGAGGTCGTTGAAAAAAAAGTGTCTGAAATAAAAGTGAACATAAATTACCAACTAAACAGGAAATACACGTGTCATCTAAAATACACAGAGCAGTTTTATGGCGAAGCGAGAAAAACAAGAGAGGGAAATTTATCTGTTTTGACCAGGGCTTTAGTAATGATTTCGTCCTCGAGTGGTGTCGAAGGACTCGCGGCCCACCTGGTATTGGGAGCCCCGTGCTCCCGTGGGGGTAACTCGGGCTGACACGGTGACCTCAATCCGCGTCGTTCGTCGAATGTTCCACACACCCCCATTTAATTTTCTCATTTATAACCACGCTATATAACACAATATTTTTTTGTTTGTTGCATAAAATAATTCGCAAAATGATATTTTCGAACTCAGACTGAAACCTTGTGATAAACAAGAATAGGAAACGACCAAACGAGCAGTAAATCATTGCTTTTTTTTCATCGAGTATGGGTCCATTTTTTCGGGGGGAGGGGGTTTACAGGGTGGAATTTCATTGTGACAAAAAGGTTGCCCCTTCAAACAAAGAGTCTTTTGTTTGTTTGCAACCTTTTCTGAAAACGACAACAACAAAAAACCGTCGCAGCTAAAACTCAACCCCTGAGCAGAAATTCGCAAGGCATTGTTTTCACTGCAGTAGGGGCAGGGATACATCCTCCCATGGGCTTGCAATGGGGGGAAATGTTGTATAGGTAAACATTTCTAATGTGGGTTTACGGACGGGGGGAATATTTTTCAACGGGATCCATTAATTTACTAAAAGTATCTCGTCAAAAAAAAAAAAAAACAGAGAAGAACACCACACTGTCTGTCACGACCCGATATCGGTGGGCGGCAAGGATGACTGTTGTGTGTGTGTGTGTGTGTTACATAAAAATGGATTCAACCTTCGATTAATGAAAGTAAAATATTATTTCTTCCGTGATCGAGTGCATTACGCCACGAATTCGGCTTCCGTTCGACCATAATCCGGTGGTTTCGTACTACTATCTGTGGATTCCTCACGCATGAGTAGGTGGAAACCCGGTGGACAATGGCCTCTCAGAGCTCGATGATGATGGTGATTACGGAGAGGGGAAACAAAAAAACACTACACCGAAGGAGGGAGGGAGGGAGAAGGGGGAAAAAAATAACAATTTTCTGAAATGGATTCTGACAAAATTAACTCAACACAGGACCCGCTAAAACGACAGAAAGTCATTGGGTGATTGGCTACACGCACTGTATGGGGCTCTAAAAAAAAAACTTACAAAAAAACGAAAGACCACTGGGAACAATGTGGAAACGATTAAGTGCTGATATCGCCAGCAGTGCTAAAATATTGAGTTTTCGGCGCCGATTGTTCAGGATAATTATCAACACAACACGTGGCGAAAAAACACTGAACACCCCCCCCCCCCCACACCCAAAGCCCCGAATGCCGCACGTCGATTTCCATGCGATGGAATAACACTAAAGGAAGCGCCACTTTCTTTTAAAGTTTGTTATTTTAATAACGGCCTTCAACTTGTGATAAATAAAATGATTGACAGGGTGGAAGTTACGATAATTAAAAAATACTCTATTTTAGGGGCCAATAGATGGCGTGGGGTACTATACTAACTGACATCTAAACAGTGTAAAGTACGAACTATAAGAGATTTCCACGCGATACACCGTTTTGACAGTTTGAATGAAGGGGAAATATAAATGGCGGTAGAGGGACAAGGATGATGAAATCAACTTGAGAAGTCATTGCTGGTCGTGTGAAATTAGGTCTACTCTCTGAACTTCTTCGTTTATTTGGGGGGACAAGAGTGGGAAGTAGAGAAAGGCTTTAGCTGAGAAAATATCACTTTTGCGAGGGGAGGACTGCTGTCGTTTAGAAGCACAACTTGTCGGGGCAGGTGAAACGAGCCGGAGCACAAACACAGCGCTGGGATTTCTTGGTGTGTGTTTTTTTTTTTTTTAAACAAGTATCAAACTCCATTATTTGGTGACGAATAAGGGTCATGGGTCAACACGGCAACCAGAGATAGCATAGTGTTTTATCTGGGCCAAGTGGCTGGGCCACTCAGCCCTGATCAAGCCGACGACACTGGGGTACTCCAGAGCGATTGTCAGCGGGCTTGTAACACGGTACACAAGATACTCGAGTCCAAGGGCGGAGTGTGTGCCCCGTTGTACAAGCGACTGATAAATAACCGACACTGTATCGATAAAGACTCTCATTTATTTCAACATCACGGGTTTTTTTTTGGGGGGGGGGGAGGTCGGGGGTGTAAATAGAACAGAACAGCAGTGTGGACCCGGCTTGTGTACCTGTGTATCAATGTACAACCCACCCAAAAATCATCATTGGGTAAAATAAAAGGCACCGACTTTTTTTCCAGCGTGTGCCAGTTCACGCCTTGGTGTCGCCTCCCCGGCAGCCGTAATTGATGTCTGAACGCTCTTGATCAAAAGGCAAACGGTGGCGCTGGCAGATCTATCGCGCGATACGACTGATAACGTAGACCACGGGCTCCGTTTGTGGTATTACCACGTCAACCCCCCCCCCACACCCACCAAACAAATCTTTCCCGGTCTTTTGAGCCACACCGCCACTTAGCAGTTGTGGCGCTAGAGACTATGTTTACATGACAAACTTCTGAAACAAAAGCAAGTAATTAAATCATTAACCACGGTCTGATCTAGCTGTCTCAAAAACGCCGCTTCTTCCATTGTGTGCACAAGTAGTCAGGGAGCTGCCAACACCACGATACGGCAGACCACGAAGAGATAACACGGTACTTCACACCAAATAACACCATGGGTTTTATAGTCGACAATAACACAGATAAAAAGGATAACCTGGAACCGTTACAAGCTTCGCGTGCTTGCCGTTAAAAAGTTTACTTTCCTCAAGAGGGCGTTGAAATCCCGGATTATTGCGATCAAACCTGTCAAGGACCCTCAACACACCAAAAAGCCACAGAGACAGACAAGAGAGGGCAAGAGCTGTGGGTCCATCTCAAACTCGAAAGCTTCTCCCGACAGTGACAGATGCAGACGGGTACTACACGAGGTGTTTCCCAGCCTGTAACCAGACGGGGATCTGGGCATGTGGTGGTGGTGGCTTGGGGAAGAAGAAGAAAAAAAAACACGCGGGACACCAGCGATGTTTGGCGTCAGGCCGACAAGGCGATGTACTTACGGCTAATAAAAAATTGCATAGTTCTCGCCGATTATGTACTAATAGATGTCTGGGATAAGAATCGGGTTTAGCACCCAGACTGCCCAACCCGCATCACAGCGCTGGCCGTGTCCCTCTCGGAGGGTGAACTGTTTACTGCGGACGGTTTATTTATTGTTTTAGCAGACGACAGTAATGTCTGCCTCTGCGCGGTCTGATCGGAAGTGCAGACGTTATCAAAAGAAACAGCAAAATGATATGACACTACTTAGAGAGTCTCAAGGCCTATGGCTACGTATAAAAACATATATAAAAACACTGTACTTTACAGTTTCCCCAACTAGAGCGCGAGGGGAGACACATGATAAATTACTCATCATGGACTCTTCGAATTAAAAACGACGAAGAAGAATAAGAAGAAGAAGACAAAAATCAAATCTGAGAGCAGCTTTAATTTCAAGATGTCAAAAGCGGCCAACTGATCGTGCGACCCATTTTATTTTCTTTCCCGCGCGATGTATAATCTTTTGACATCTTCTGTACACCTCGACCGGGCCGAGACAGGAGGACGGTTTGGCCGAGGTGTTTAACTCAGAAACGCCCTTTTGAACTTTGCCGGCCTGGAAGCACTGCACAGCTTCGTCATTAGTCGCAAACAAGCCGTGAGTACTTTGCTCCTGCTGCGGTTCGTCTCTTCGTCTTTCTTCGAAGCGGTTTGAATTAACCGAAACAAAATGTTAACAGAAGCGACACAGACACCAACAACATGGTGCATTGTGCATGTGCACCAACACCACACCGTCCCAATGCTGCAGTTACAGCGAGCTTGTTGACTAATGTCCGGACAAACAAATATAAACAAAGGAATTGACGCCTCCGGTTCGCCGTCCAAGCCAACGGCCTGACACAAGAGCCAACGGCACACTCTGATCAGTCAAACGGGCGCCAAAAAACTGACGTCACGCGACCATTACGTCATTTTAATCAAGCGGGAACTGCTGTTATCACCTAGCATTGTTTAGTCTTGCGGCTTTGCGTTTAATTTCCTTCTCCACTAATGAGTACGAATTCTCCTTTTATCCCCCCCCCCAAACAATAAAAAAAAAACTAGACCTCTCCTTCATCTTTGGGCAAACTGCAGAGGCGATTCCAATGTTTACACAGTGATTGTTGGACCAGCTACTCCTTATCTATTTAAGCCCAAACTAATCCAAGTTATACCCGCCCTGTCTCCATGTTTCACCTGGCCCCGTGGTATCTCAATCCAATCCCCCCGCAACCCCACCCACCCTTCCTAATCGCTATGTCTGTCTGTCATTTTTTTATCACCCAACGTCTCTGATGACGCTAGCCGCTATCTCACTCGACGTAGAGGGCAGATCGTCAAATAATTTTTTTTATTCATAATCCAGTTGATGGGAGATATTTAAAGACATTGTTCTCACATACGCTCGGTTTTGTGCCACGACTGTGCGCGTGCGCACACACGCCGAAACACAATCATGTACCCGCAAACAGTTTGTTTCAGTCGAAGCACTTTTTCGCAACATTGTTTTGATCACAACTCTTCAAGGTTTAGCGCTAACATTTTCTTTTAAGCAAGGTAATGTCACACAAAAACAGCAAGCAATCACTGTAAACATGAGGGAGACGATTTTATTGGCAGAGTTCAAGACTGTGCACCGAGACAAAACACTCCACGGGTGGCGGGCTAGCGATCGCAAGCCCATCGAGTGGCTTTCTCATTACACACGCAACAGCAATATTGATTATCAACTGAGATTTAAGTATATCCACGCACTCACGAAGGATGAAACATCGTCAGATTTTAAAAGATGGCGGATGAATATCCTCCGTTTAGGGTTGGGTGGGTGGGGGGGGGGGGGTGAGGTAAAGTTCGAAACGTTCTCGCCGAGCCTGTGAACAGTCTCTCTCTCAAGACAGTGGCGCTAACACCTCATTAGGCCAGACGCTGCGAGAGTCAGGTTTGAGTGATGTGTGCATTAATCCCACCACAGACTGATTCACTCAGGAGACATAGGCCTCGTGTGAGTGTAGTCTTCTCAAACAAGGCTCCATGGAGGACCACTTGTCTGGCGTGTTAAGATTCAATCTTTAAGACAAACAGGTTAACCGATGGGTCTTGTGGGTTGTCTTGAAGGGAGGGGGGAGGGGGAGGGGGGAGTGAGAGGGAGGAGGAAGAGGGGGGTGTATTCGGCTGTGATTAATTAAGAGTAAATCGTACTGGCGGTTTTTGTGTTGCGCTGTGTGTGTGAGTGTGTGTGATGTATCTGCGTGTACTGCTGCTACTTCTAGATGAGTAATGGTGGCGCATGTTCCGGCATGTCCTCAGTTGCGCAGATTGCATCGCGCAGGAAGGATATACAATGCACATCCTTCGGCAATAATCAAATAAATGAATATATAATTCATTGATAAAAAAATCTAAATCTCCCTCTATTTATATGAGGACTAACCGATATGGGTAGAAAATAAAAACTAAAAATGAAATTATGAAAACCGTGCTTTATAATACAATCACCATTCAACATGTAAGATGTTGGTCTGGTTTCTCGACGTGTCTACCACACCATTCGGGATTGATGTATTACAACTCGGTGTAAAAAATCACAGCTAGCTTATCAAATTAATGTTTCATATTAATGCTCTATTTCTATTCGACCTGACGGAATACTCTAACTCATTCGGTTTACCACAGATCGAGAGAAAATAGCACTCTGATATAACCTCTCAGTAATATTCTTTAATAATATTCACATCCAAAGGAAATCCACAACTGGAGTTGAGGCATGACGTCACGCATGACTGGGAGGTCCCTCCATGTAACACAATCACGCCACACACCCCTGGTCCCCCGTCCTCCAGCCCCCATGGCTTTCGCTGGCTCGCAGACGCCTCAACGCCACGGTCTTTATTAAACCCACGGGTTACATCGACTCAAATTCATATTATATTTTCTAAATTAAGCCACATTGGCCCGGTCTTAAGGTGTTAATTATTACACCAGCGGGGACAGAAGTGCGTTCGGTGGCCGGTTTTGATGAAATCCCGGGGAGCCGTGGTGAGAGAGCTTCCCCGGCATGGCACGGCATCACGGCACGGCCGACAGTGTGCTGTACGGTGTGGTGGGAAAGGTTTATAACCAAATTAATGTTCGGCTATCCACGCACGGCTGACTGAGCTCGGGCCAAACGTAGCGTGGTGAATGTTGTATTAAAATCATATTCTCTCTCTTCTTCTTTTTTTATCAACAACGCTTACCGGCGGATGCTTGCTGTTTCAACTTAAGGAAACTCCGTGTGATCATATTTGGCAAAAAGGGAAAAGATTTCATTCAAACAGTATCAAGTTTACAATCACTGTACATGTACCTAGTAAGTTAATAACTTACCCATTGGGTACATAGAAACAGTTTCCAACTAACACGGTTTGACCATTTTTTGTGTGTGTACTGACCCGGTATCAAATTATGGCAACAATTTGATGACGCCCCAATCATTTTAAATGTGATATAAGTTCTTCTGAAATATGATTGGATTGCCAAGGGTAAAAACTGACGGCTATCGAAAGTACTTATTATTGTTATTTATTACAATTATTAACATAATCAACCCATTCTGAACCCATCCACGTGTGGATATACTCATTACAATGCATCAATTTCAACATTTTTTTGCGAATGTTTCATAACTGATTATTTGCATTCAGAAAAGGTAGTTTTTGAATGAATGTTGACTATAGCTGAATGCTAACGTCCGGCTGTGGACATTTCGTATAGGACCGAAATACACAAATTGAGAACAACAACATGGTGTGTTTTCAATCCTTCTCGACACGAGCCCAAAACAGCATCACCGTCGTCATGCATTTCGTTCCCCCCCCCCCGTCTATACATATATAAATGTGTTTCGATAGTTATTATGTTATGCAGATATTAATTATTGGTGCTCTTTCCATCGGATCATTATTCCTGAATGGAGTGGAAAGCAGATCCCGAAAGTGCCTCCATCCCCGACATGGAACTTGCGTTCGACTTAGTAATCGTTTGACGTCCGAAGACGGTTCGACATTGCCGCAAACAAACATCAACCCACCTTTTCCTTAAAGGAACATTACAGAATTGGTAAGAAAAGAACTTGTAAAATAAACTTTTTGATCACAGATTTACATAAAACTTTACACGGTCTAATGATGATGATAGTAGAAAACATCCCTTGAAATATTTCTGTTTGAATTGCCATATTTGATGAGAAATGAATAAACTTATTTTCCGATTGGAGTTTATCGCTCAGTGAGCGTTTTATTCATTTGTTGAACCTATATGATTTCGTGCAAATGTGTAATCGGTTTTTCACTATTTTCTTGTGACCTAGATGGCCGATCGATCTCAAACTTCTACAGGTTTGTCAGTTTCATGTATATGGTGGATTACATAAAATGCTTACACTGCCAGCAACTGTTTTGTTAGCAAAAACCAATTCTGTAACGTTCCTTTAAAGGTATAAATGTCACCAAGTTTCATAAATTCTACGATCATAACAAATTTCCGCACGTCGCGTGTTCCATAGAAAAGCACTGCTGTTTGTGTGTTTTTAATAATTTTTTTTTTATTTAATCGTGAGCCAAGACGTGGTAAAAAGTTGATATTCATTCAAGCGACATAAAACCATATCGAATGGCAAGTTGGAGTTGACAAAGTCGAGCTCAGTTTTTTCATTTTCAAATTTCATTTTAATTGTTTGTTTGTTTGTTATGTGGGGGTGTTTGTGTGTTTTTTAAGCCGGTTTATCACGTCCGCACACAACAGAGACATCATCCAACCCCCATACGGCAAATTCACCGATTCAACATCCGTGATTTTGAAAGTCTGCTCATGTGGTAAATGTACCTATTTTGTGGTTTATTTTTGTTGGCGAGGTGGTAATATATATATATCAAGCATTCCACGGTTTACTGTACACGGTTACAGCAGTCTGGTGTCACGACGCTGAACGCATGGGGGCCTTCTGTTCCCGTGTTTCTTTCTTGTTACACAGCGAGCCACCAATTTATCTAACCGTTTGATTCGATATTTCACCCCTCAGTTGCCACGGTTCACTCATGCATAATAACCAAATATCTAAACAAGTGTTACTTACTTCCATCGCATTTAAATCTACACACGCGTGTGTGTGTGTGTGTGTGTGTGTGTGTAAAATATACAACCCCCCCCCCCTCCTTTGTTGCTGTGAAATTTTTAGTTCGTGATAAGTTCTGATCATCGTCGTCACTCTCATTAATTTCTTTAAGGAACAATGCACAAGCAAGTTCTAGTTTTCTGAACCCTTTGCCCACAAGCGGCACTGCCGCTTAATTTGTTTCTGCTACACAAATATATCACTGGGAACAAAAAAAAATAATAATACGTTATCAATCTTATGTGTATATTAGATCGCCCCACTTGGGAAAGAAAGACAGAGAGACAGAGCGCGAGAGAAAGAGAGAGAGGGGAGAGAGAGAAAAAAAAAACTGGGACAGTGTTTGTTAGGCCCCGACCAGAAGCGTTGTAATTATGATCTGGGGGTCGCCTTTTGTATATATTCACAGACGCTATTACTATTAGTAAGGATCAAAGGTGAGTCTGGAACCAGAGCACTGCTGCCGCCAACTCGGGCAGATTCTACGGGCATTTATCTTCGCACGGTGTCAAGCAGGCAAAGATAGTGGTATTGATCTAAAGAAGCAAGTCAAAAGGGGGTTATTGGGTCGTGGCATCGAATATTGATAACACCGAAAATTCAATTCAACTTTTATCAGAAAATAAGAGGGAGGGAGAGAAAGAGAGGAAAAGAGAAGAAGAAGGTATGTAAAAGATTTTAAAAAATCGTCTCTCAGAAGTTAGATCTGATTCTTCGGGATACTTTATTTGCGGTACCAGAGAGAGTCCAATTAGGGTAAGGGTTCGTGAAAAGACCACAGAGGAAACAGACCTTGCACACATTTACAAGTTTGTTTAAATGTGCGCGCCGTTTCTGGCCCCGCAGATAGATGCACGGAGATTTGCGAGTTGTTGATTTTTAATGAGGCAAACAAGTGTTCCGTCAGCAGTAAATCAGCACCGAGTGGCCAGATCCTGACGCCTCGGATACCCTCTCCCACCCCCTACTCTTTTCCCTCACTTACAACAAATCCACGGTGATCTGCACCTCGATACGAGACACGAGAATGAAGTATGGGCCAGTAACGTCCGGTTTCAGCCGTCACAAGTGGAGAGACCGTACATCGGAAATCCGAAGTTACTCACAGATTACACTAACCTCCCTGACAGTTCAAGCATGTAAGAGGGTTTTTTTTTCTCTCCCCTCGCTCTCCCTTTCTGGCGAAGCTGAGGTAACTATCGACAGATCTGACGCAGGTTTTTTTTTTTACATTTTTTTTTATTTGATCCCTCTTTTCTGTTTTCCTTCTTACCCGTGCTGCTCTCTCCGTTGTAACGCATGAATTAAGACGTCATCTTCGGCGTTTGACAATCTTGACAACGTGTCGGCAGAGGAATTCCTCAAGAAATCGAAGATGAGCGATTCGGTCGGGATGAATTCACCGGACAGGCTTAATGTGTGAGCACAATCATCCCATTCCCACCCCCCCCCCCTTCTTTCCTTCTCGTCTTGGCAGCCTACTTGTGATGTGACTTCGATCGTTTGGGTGTTTTCTCGTGAAAGTGACGACTTGAGATAACGCATCGCAAGAGCCACACTCGACCTTGGCTCGACCAAGAAATGTGTCATTTTAAACATTTTTTTCCCTTCCTTCTTTCCTATTGCTGTTATTTTGTTGTGTGAATCCTGAGATTTTTTTTTTCACGCCTCAGAACCGCTTAAACACGCTCAAGTGTTTATTTTAACGTCGTGTTCCCTTTTCCTCGTCCGAAGGTTGCGGAGGGAAAGAAATAAAATCCAATATCGCGGACAGTGTTCGTTTGTGGAAATAGTTTTGATTCGGGCCGCGTCATCTAACGTCAGTCTACACCGTATGTTGTGTGTAGTCGTCGATGAAACGCGTTGAACACTGCCGCTAAAAGCTAGACACGGTTTTGAATTGTATACTGCAACACTGCCATGTTCAACAATTTCATTTAAGTTACACTAATAAACAGGTCAAATATGATTACACCATTACGTCCAAATCATTTTTATTAAAGATGATCATTTTAAAATTGCACCGACAAAAAAAAAAAACTTTGATCGATATTTTTTTTAAGCTTGGTAAAAATGGAAGTACAAAATTATAAACGCCGGCCTTCAGCACTTCAATAAAGTTTCCTAAGTGCACACGAAATTGATCTGTACATAAAAAAATTTCCCAATCACCTCGAATTTAGAGACACATTTTTCATGTTCATCATCGGCAGAGGGCCAGGAGATGCGAAGGAAGTAATAACGGGTTGAGAATATCTTCAATACTTTGTCAGCAGCCGTGGGGGGGTTTAAAGCAGAGGGGCTATTCCAGCTAGACGCCAACCTGGTCCAAGGGCAGTTTCACGGGGGGAACACTCGCAGGTAACGACCGCGGTGCAACACTCTTATTAAAAGACGAGGGGGAAGAGAAAGAAGAAGAAAAAAGTGTTTTTCCCCTTCTCTTCTCTTCAGTGAAAGAGTGTGTGTATGTGAGAAAGACCCCCTTTGGCAGGTGAGGACATATTGATCCAGCCAGGCGCCTGCTTAGCACCCGACTAAGGCAACCCACAGTACTTTTTTTTGGGGGGGGGGGGAGGTGGAAGAAATAAAATGATAATGCAAATAGTGTCACTCCGCAATCGTCGGTGGGTTTGACCGAGGGGGGAATACTTGTGCCCGAGCTGCGGGGTGGTGGGGAGCCCGGGCTCGGAGCGTGCCCGTGCTAGCTTGCGTCTGTGATTCGCTATTCTAAGACACACACACACACACCAACTTTGGTTTGTTTCCCCTCCCCCCGGTCGTTGTCAGTTTTGAGGGATGGTTGTACAAGTCTACAGTTTCAGAAGTCCGCAGGTGACGACGTTTTTGGTTTTTTTTTTTATATACAAAAGTTACTTCTTTAAAGAAAGCACTTTCGTTTTATAGAATGAACTTTTTGATTTCATAAAATCAAGGAAACATGGCATCTCCATGAAATATTTGCAAATAAAAAAATCACATAACATCAACGCTAATTAGTTTCGATTTTGTATTTCTACTTGGATACAGCTACACCTCGGGCATTACGCCTAATTGAATAACTAACGTTTTCCACTAAGGTATGTCACATTTCATTTTTTGAATCGGCTTGACCTACATATTCTCTACCTCGACCATGCTTTTTTAGGGTTAGGGTTCGGGCTTCGCTGAGCGAAGCACCCATGTGAAAACACTTGTCACCCGGCTCTCTCTCTCTCACCAAACCAGTGTATCTGGTCGTTACAACATGCTTCCTAACAATGGTATAAAATATCAACATGAATTTAGAAAAGGAATTTCCCCTAAGGGATTTATTTTGTAAACAAAATAAGAAATTGTGTACTTTTTTCCCCCTACAGGCACGGACTGCGTCACAAGGTGAAACATGACGGGAGAATCGGTGCATTCACACTGCCGTGATTTTATCAAATAATCAGTCAAACTACAATACAGTTTTTCGCGCGGAATGGGGGGGGGGAAGAAAAGAAAGGAATCGAAGCTAATGCTACTGCTGCTGCGAGCGTCCTTAATCACAATCTTCACTCCCCTTGACATAAATTTCATCATCCTCATCAAATCTGCGAGACGACTTTTTTTTTCTCCACCGGGGATGACAAGACGTGGCATTGAAACACCTCCCCACAATGGCCAAAAAACGAGTGGCTTAGTAGTTGACATCCCTTGTCAACCATTATGAAATTAGAAGAGTTGTGCGACAAGAAGATGAGAAAAAAAACACTATCATTTTTGTGTGAAGGATAAAACAAGTGCAAGAACTCCCCCCCCCCCTCGTTTACGAGACAACAACACCCTATTCTTGTGTGTCCCCCCCCCCCCGTACAGACCTTGGACACACGCTACCGCCCCCCGCCCCCACCACCATCAGTAAGCATTGCGGTATTGTACGATACCAAATAATAGCGGCGACACTCGGTCCGCTCGCCCACCGTTCAAACAAAAATACGGTCCAAACTGGCGCTTCACACGTCCTATTAATTTTCGCACGCCGAAGGCGCAATATATTACCCCCACTCATCTATCACGACAGAACCTTGTCAAACATTCAGGCTCCGAAACACGATTTTTCCTTTTCGAGCTTGAAAGAAACGTTTTTCATTTACTCTCCTTTTTCTTGTGAAATTAGAGCGGGTGAACTTGTGCGCGTGTTCGCTGGATGCAAGGGGGGTGGTTGGTGGCGTATTGGCAGGTGGACCGACTAGTCCAAGACCACGCCGAAGTGATTCCACAATCTGGGAATGAATCTGATTTCAGTCTGGTAACCTGACGCGTATACAGCGAGCAGCGAGAAGAAACATCTTATGCAAGTAAACAAACAAGATAACACCGTCCGTATAGCTAAACAAAAACAAAGATAACATTTTTTTTCAAAACATTCAACAAAAAAAACCCGTTTGGTTATTTCGGTTTTAGTGCGTCAGCAGAGAGGCGAAATACCTCAATTCCATAGCGCAACAGATTTTCGTAAGCATTTTCCTTCTCAAACGAGCCGTCACATACTACTACAAATGTTTATCCCCAGTGTATAGCATTAGTAATAGGAAACTGAAATTAGTGCGGCTCATTTTTTTGTTCTGTAATCATATTGACATACGGTACAGAAAAGAGTTAAGGAGAGACCTGCGAGACAAAACTGCAGTAGCCAAACCAATCCTAAAGACCCATCTATTTGCACAGCCTCGTACAGTTTACAGACAAGTTAGAAGGTCGTCCGTCATCAGAGATGCATTCCCTCGTTACACTCGGACTATTTGCTTAAATTTCCTCGGCAAAATGTATTATTCTGACAGGAAATTCCCATCGATTTCCCCCCCCCCTCTTCAAATCGAGCCTGTCTTTTTTTTCTTCTTCTCTTCCTTTTCTTTTCAATACAAGGTTCGATTGTTCTTTCATGACGTGCTTATTAAAAATTCGCGTCTTCTGTTTGCACCCTTCCATTTAAATTTTGTAAATACGAAACAATTGGGCCAAATCATTGTGGTTTCTAGGTCTCGCCAACTCATTAACGACTGCCAATGCCATTGACTCTTAAAATAGACGGGCAATTTTCCACAGTGTCAAAGTCAAGATGCAATACTGATTTTGAATCATGATAAATTATATACATAAATTACCACCAACAAAAAAAATGATACTAATAATAATAACCACACAAAATTCACCGGGAATCTTTTTCAGCTGTTCAGAAAACACGTACAACAACTCCGAGCCACCGCGGGCATCTCAAAACCGAAGCAGGGCACAGGCTCTTGTTATTAACACTCCCAATATAATAGCAAACCTGCCCAGATTGAAAAGGGACAAGTCCACAAAGGGAAAAAGACAACCAAATATTTTGGCGGTCTTTTTTTTTTTTTTTTTTTTTTTTTCACTCTCTTCGGGAAAATCTCGCCCCAAGTGTGAAAATATGAATCATAAACAAGATAATGATGAACGCCCTGAATGGCATGTAGCTGCTTTATTAAAAAAAGACAAGTCCCCGGGTTATAGTATGGACAGTGATCGATTTTGCACGCAAATGTAAGTTAATAAATGAGGAACACACACGCGGCTGATCTGAGCCAAGACTTGCTCCGTTATTGTTTCATTCCACCCGGTGATTTTTTTTTAAGGGATTTTTTTTTCTTTTTGTCTGAGGGGGGGGGGGGTGACACAGTGGGGTTTGTTGTCTTTGTTTGTGAGGTTGTACTATCCCCCCTGCATGCTAACCTTGTAGCGAGGGGGACAACGCAACGCGCGCCTGTCAATTCCGTAAATATGCAATCATTACTTCGCTATAAAATAGCCATCCATCATGGTCCGCTGTGTTCGGAGTGAAGGATCCGACAACCAACATGACAACAGATCGAAAACAGAAAATTTATTCACAATTTTGTTCTCTCTTATTTCTTTATGTGAACAGTATTGACAATTCCCACCACCCATTCACAACAATCAGAGTGTTGCAGTATCATTGGCCCGGCAGGCGTCAACTCTCTACGAACTGAATAACCCACAGTCTTTTTCCTTTTTTTCTGTGCTTCCTTGTTATTACGCGGGTTGTCATTTTGGGGGTTTGCCCTCCGGCTTCACCATACAGTCCCCGCGTTTACCCCTCCAGTTTTGTTTTGTCTCACTCTGCGGTATCTCAAGAATCACCTTTTGAAATGTTTTTTTTATGGCATTTTTCTTTTCTTAGGTGAAAAGTATCTATCACCTCGTCGCTTTGTGTGAAAGGTGTCGAAAAATGTCAGATTTCCAATTGGCATGGTCTGGATTGAAGTCGGCTCGTCTCATTACACGGACAGCAATTTTTTTATATTTTTTTTTTTGAGTTTAAGCCTTTTGTGTGTGGGAGGCTTTCGGGGCAACTTCCAAACCTCTGCTCCACTGGCTCCGGGCAAAGTTTGACGAGTTGAGGCACCGTGCAAAATGCACACTTCTCCCAAATTGACGACGGAGCCCAAGCCGGATCCCGGAGTCAAGAACCTAGGTTTGGAAAAGGCCTTATTTGACTCCCCGAGTCAAGATTTTGGCAACAGTCTCCCCCTCTCACTCTTTCTCTTTGAAAAGCCAGTTTTTTTGTATACGAGAGGAATGCCGTACATAACGGCATTGATGCTTATGTTTGCACGGGGTGATTTCACTGTTGATTTTGTGACATGGAGACCCCTACACTTGTTTTTTTTCCAACAGAAAAGATTGAACTGCGAGCTCGTGAAAGTCATCAACAAGAAATACAGTCACGTCACCAAAGGAGTGGAATTCCATTTTCAAAGAAACTGCATCACCCATAAGAAAAAAAAAAGCGTACATGGCTGGGCATAATTTAGTTCAACTGGGAACACTTTTTCTTCATCAAACCGCATCCACAGTTCATACAACAACAACAAAATAATCATAGTGTAATAACCCTCGTCAGTTTCTGACCACCTTTCCAGCGATCTTGATTTATTCCCTGCACTAACCCACGTCAATTTGCCGTGTTTGCCCAACACATTTAATCCCAACCCCAGAATGGACCTAATTTCTAAAAGATACGGTCGCTTTTGTGCGGCCAGGTTGTCCATTGACTCGCTATCACTGTCGAGTTACCCGTAAAACGTGACAACTGGCGAGTTGGGGGACCGGGGCGATCGTCGTGACACAACACGTCCCCCAAGCACGGAAGGCGAGATTGCTTGAGCGATATAAATATATATATATACAGCAAGCTAGGGAGACAGAGGTCTCACAACGCGAGGTGGGTGAAACATGCCCCGTAGTCATCACAATCGCAGTCTGGTTCCCCCTTACTAATAATATCAGGTTAACGAACACTGAAGCTAGTATAATATACCAAGTCTAACCAACACTCCAAAGTCCGTCACAAAACACCAGGTATTTTGTTGGGCCTGTTTACTAAACCCACGCAAGTTCTCGAATCCGGAGGAGTGATTCCAACGCCAAACATCACCAACCGCAATAATAGTCTCCTGTACTGACCCGTCAGGTTTTTCACTCACCACGTATTATAATAATAATAATATAGGCTTATTATAATTATATGTTATTCGAAATATAACAAAAAAATGTTATCCCCACTGAAAAATGGCATGTCTAGATTAGTTGAATCATTTCCAACGTCGAAAAACATAGTAGCTACTACAGACTCGGAGGAAAGAGAGAGATCATTTTTTTGGATATCACCAAATGTATCTGGAATATCTGGTCGACTTTTGGAAATTGGCCTTCCCCCAGTAAAGCCAACCGGTTTTTATCGATGAGAAACGAAAAGTGAAATTCTTGTTTTGTTAATTTGTATTTTATAAATCTACTTATTTCCACCCGAGCGCAATCTTACTGGATTCGACTGCAATGTCACAAAATCTGCAACCGCCTCAGTCTCCCGTTTCCAAGACCTCAATGTCAATGCCACATCGCACACACAATCGGAGGACAAGCGATTGGCTGCTATAAACTCTGTGCAATAACTCAGATTCGCTTGACGCCATCAAAATATCTTCTTTCATATCGTATACTGAATGAAGGCAGGTAGGAGGACCTTTATACCTGCCAGTTTTTAACCACTTCGATTACGAAAGGGGCAATTTACCATGAAGTGAACATTTTCAATACGGCGTGGCAGTGATTTGCTTTTTCAACAGCAACCCAGGCAGAACAAAATGCAACGTAAACGACGATCAGAAGAAGAAAAAAAACCAGGCGAACGTGAAACATTCACGAGTGTTGCGTTTCGGGTTGTTACATTCCGCCCACAGATCAGATGCTTTTTTAAATAGGCCAATCTGTAATATGTCAATCTTTTAATAATGTATTTCGGAACAGACTCGTGTTAATATCAATTAAGGCCAGTAAATTTGAAATTTGAATCGCTTACTTAAGACAATCTTTACGGCAGACCACCACGGTGGTGGTGGTGGTGGTGGTGGGGGGGGGGGGGGTGTTCTCACACGCACACCACTGATCGGTTATGATATGACCATTTCCCCCCAATATAAATAAACGACTTATTCAAACTTGAGTGCTGCTCTTTGTTAAAAAGAGATTGGCCGAATAAATCCCACATCAATTTTTGGTGTAAATTGAATTACTGACTTATTGTAGCTTTTTCAGGGCGACTGGCCCATCAACTGAACTCCAGATAGATTATCAAGTGTGGGTATTTTTTAGAAAAAAGAACCAAATAGTCCGGGAGAATTATTCATATTCTTTATCAATAACTACCCCTTTGAAAACGGAAGCGTAAAATCTCGTCACTCAATCAAACTCTTTTCTTTAAGCACAATTTCCAGGGATTCAACAATACAGGGTTTTGTATCTTTTTATTTGCCCTTTATTCTTCTTCTGCCAACTATTTTTGCACGAGTGAGAAATGGGAAATTCCGTTCGTTCAAGTGGAAAAAGCTTTACTCATAACCTCAAATTGAGCAGGGTAACACAAAAACAACATCGGCCGTAAAAATCATGAACAAAATATGTAATCCGTCGTCACGGGGCCATGGTGGCGATCTTTTTATGCTTATATAAAAAATAATAACACGTGGGAATCTGGCCTCTTTATTTGTCATAAAGGAGAGGAACATGGCCTACTTCCCCAAATTGTGAAAAAGAACAGCTTTCATGTGACGAGTTTGACCTAACGAAGAAAGCCAAGATCTGCAAACATATCGCGGATGTCCCGTGGAATCACCGATAATGGCCTGGGCCTGCCCCCCGTACTATACAGGCCATCAGAGCGGAAGCGCAACACCGCCGGCTTAGTGCCTGCTTTTCAGGCTCTTTGCCTCAACTGATGCGTGCTGAACGCTGTGGTCTTTTTTTTTTTTTCCTTCTTTTTTAACTTACGCAAATCCGCGGTAAAACAAGCCTAATCATGGTTTGTCATTTCAGAAGGTGACACAAGTATCACAGTTGATTTTAATTTTTTTCAATGCAGCATGACATACAACCACTGACACCACGGATTATTACAGTAGCATTTTTTTTTTCTACAGGAAGATTTCCCCCCGCTACTTGCTAGCAACTGTTCTGACTACGTTGGGTTGTACGACCATAATTAAGACTTCGTTCGAGGAATTTCCTAATCCTGTGCGGCCTTCCTGAGGCCGAAGGCCAACCAAACAGGAACAAAGGATGCTCTTTGATAATATGCCAGATATATTAAGATTGTGTACTCACGAAGCCGTGCTTGTCCGAGATGTTGTTGGTGAGTTTGAGCTTGTGGAACGAGACGGTCTTCTGCATCCACTGCTCCCCGGTGCTGGGCGAGTCCGGGTGAATGTACATTCGCTTGGGCATCTCCGGGTCGGCCTTGCCGGCCACCATCCAGCGGGAGTTGTGGAACTTGTAACGGCAGTCGTCGGCGGCCACGATGTCCATCAGGAGAATGTACTTGGCCTTCTTGTCTAGGCCAGAAACCCTCACTTTGAACGAGGGGAACATCCGCCTAAAAGTGAGGGGGGAACAACAAGACAACGAAAGGGTTTACAAATCTCGTCCCAAACTTGGATTTTAAGGAGGCAAAAACATGTCACAATCTGTACTGTACCCACATCATTGCTACCAGTACCAACGTTTGCGGGTTCGATACGTCACACACAACACCCACTAAAAGTCACCTTTCTGTACACTCAAAATTAAAACTGTTCACATATTCAACTTGTCTGAGTTTGTAGGGTTGCAATTCTTTTGAAGTGCAGAAACTACAGATTTTGACTTTGCTTAAGGCTGTGACTAAACTATTTTTACCTGTTTACGATGAGGCAAACTTGAACACTATAAAAGGTTAAACTATACAGATAGATTAAAAGTTTTTGTTGTTTTAATTTATAGATAAATCGGTACAAAGAAAAGTTTAATGAAAGAAATTGGACAGTGGACGAAATCGACCAATCACAATGTTCAAATTCACACAGAGCAAGGACGTATAGATTAGACTAATTCTAGAATGAATTGTGGACACTTTTTTTCCCACATGAAACAACAGACAATGTCAACATTCTCCTTCCCGTGTTTTTAAGCTTGTCATCAATACGCAGTACACAGGCAATATTACACGTGGTTTTTTTTTATCATAACTGTGTCAGCCTTTGTCTCGATTGTCACACGAATATGAGCGATCGTCTCTTTTATTAATGATATTTGGAACAATCAGACTCGATATTTATCCGTGAAAGCTGTGAGGTACGGACAGACCGACCTCCACCATGGTGCGAAACTCGCGGATTTCAGACAATGCTTTCCACCACGGTTTTTAGACATGTGTTTGGCTGGTTGGAAAACAATTCGCACCGTCGAATCGTTCAGTTCAATTGATCGCTATTGTTTCGTTTTTTTTTTCTTTGGCAACGTTGGCAGAAATTGGGTTTTCCCGAGTGTCGACCTAGTTGTTTCGAAATGACTTCTGCAAATTGCCCATGTCCAGAGGGGGAAAAAATCAAATAAATTGGGGGTACCAGCATCAGTCATTAACTTGATTTCTTTGTAATTGCCATGAATTTAATTTGTTTATGTTTAATGGGGAAAAGTAATTGATTCGATGGGCTAAAGATATCTCTTTCACCTTGATTGGCTTTCCGGCTAATCCGGGTAAAAATTTACCATGCAATAAAGAAAACCAAAAAACAAAAAGATCAACGTAAACTGTATCGTATTTCAAATTTTACAACCGAGCAGTTCAATTATTAACATAAAACAGCCATTAGATTAGCCCATGGAAGTACGACGAACTGAAATCACCATGCAAATTTGCCCCTTAAACTATTCAACGTTGATAAACTGCTGGTCGTTCTTATATATTAAAGAAACAAAAATGCACGTTCATAATTACAAGACCCGTTGGCAAGCACTTTTTTTTAAAAACACAAACCAAGTCTTCGCCCAAGAAGGTAGCACTGGGGGGAAAAAACGAAACAAGTCACCGGGGAGGGTTGGAGGACCGTTCTCGGGTGACGGGACACTCGCCGTAGAAGGTAATTTTGAAGTCTCCCCGGTGCTCATGACAATTCGTGAGATTTTGCTCTGATAGGGAAATAATCGGCGGACAGGGGTTTTGTAATTTAGAACATTTACAAACTAACGATGTGTGTGTGTCTTGTATTGCAGTGGTGTTTTTTTTAATCGCTGTGTACTTTTTCATGCTTCAGTTCAGTGTGATCCAACTCAACTCAAAAGAGCACTGTGTCTTCAGTTTTCAAAAGCGACAGGGCTAGCCGTCACAAGTAAAATACCTCAAGTAACATTTGTTTGGTCTGTTTTAAACAACAATGTTATAACTTCTACATTATTACAAGCTATATCTATTTATTTCCTTATCCCAGAATATGGCAACCCAAGCGTTTTCATCTGGTACGGGGGGGGGAAACAAGAAGAAAAAGTATATCCCATTGATATACGCTTAAAATTGTCTAACGCATTTTTTTAATTTTTTTTGTCAAGACAGAAAGTTAACCAGTTCAGTGTTCGATTTAATATTCAGATACGCTATCCGAAAAATTTGTTTTACACAATTTGATTATCAGTAACCTGTTATATTTTGAGAGTCCCCAGTTCGGAGGGGAAGGTAAACTTTAAACCCTTGTACCATCTGTGGGTTTCCCCTGAAAGATAAACTAGATAAAGATCGCCATTGAAGTTTAAGTCCAGATATATTTTTTTGTGGGATTTTTCTCCCCTTCTTGTAATTGATTTGTACGCGCAACGGTAGTGGGAATTTATTTTGAAGTTGTATCTGGTGTCTTATTCGAATTGTTTATAGTTCAGAGCAGAATATTGCACCACCGTCACATCCACGCAATAAGTATATAGGCCTAGATTGTAAAAGTGATACAAAGCACAATTTTCAGTTTCAGTTTTTCTTTCTTCTTTGAGTTGGGAGGGGGTGTTAAATTACTGTGAATTTCATCTCTTGAAAGTTTGGCCATGGTTGACCGTTTTTCGATAAACACTCAAAATGTATACCCAAAGTTACTAACAGCAATGTTAATTTTTTAGTCCGCACGATGTGAGAGCTTAGTGATGAAGTTCGTGGGGGTCATGTGTTTATACTTTTATTTGAGAGAATTTAAAAACAACTTAAAATAAAATAAACTAGCATTCAGAAACACTACAATGAACGAGAGCGTTTAGTAATGTATGAAGGTCAGCAAAACAGAGGATATATTTTAAGAAAAAGTTGGTCTTGGCTGAGATAGACAAGGCGCCTATCTGATGTTATCAGACACCGTAGTCCCTCGCCTCGGGCCAGGTATATCAATCATGCTAACCGTAGCAGTAAGTGAGGTGATGGATGATGAAGGTAGGCTATTCTGGCCCCGGCTTACCAACTCTACGCAAACTTCTTGTGCTCGAAACAAAAACAGTACAACGAGAAAACCCGCACAATTCAATTGTCTCCAGATCTGGTGGCGCACAGGTCTAGTTTGTTGTGTGTGTGTGCGTGTGTTTTGAACGATTGTGTACATCGTTATTTGTGAACTACAGCTGTGAACGGCGTACACAGGCTGTGACTTCGTGCGTACATGGGAAAAACACGAAGCACGTGGAAAGATCAACATGGTCGTGCATTGAATCTCCCTTTGGAAGAATTTGTAAAAAATATGATCACAATTTTAAATTGGTGCTTACTTCCGTTCAACTACTGAATAAACTATGATCGTGTAATTCAAAGCAAAAAACTATTTGAGGACTCAGTCATACTGAGGAAAATTTGAGAGACTTCAAAAGTTTATGGGGGAATGGTTTAAGTTGTTTTGATGAACTTACCGTCCGGATTTGGTGATGACCATCTCTGTCCCTCGTTTGTGGAATTGATCCCAGAGCTCCTTGGATTCCAGAGTAACCTGTGGATCGTCTGTGTCGTTTTCCTGGGCCTCAATGCCGTGAATCTGCTGCATCGTGTGCCGGTGGTTGTGTGCAGCGAGTAAGTCCGCCTGCAGCGCCGTGTACGGGTTGTGCAGGTCGCCGAGTTTAGGCAAGTGGAACCCGGTCATGCTCCCGGCCGTGGCGGCCCCGGTCAGGTTAGGTCCTCGGAACACCCCCGGGAAGAAGTGAGGCTGTGTCAGCAAGGAATTCACGGAGAAGTCGCTGAGACGAGGGGGTAGCATCGGTGCGTATGCCATGGCTGGAAGGGTGGATGGTAACTCTGCTTGCTTCATGCGAAAGGAAAGTCCGGGCATCGAGGTCTGCGACGACGGTGTGTGATGGGTTTCAGTGTAGTGCCGGCCGGTACCGCGAAGGCACGGGCAGACTGAGGTAGGAAACTGCCGCTGCTTGGCTGGGCTCAACACGGCGGCTCGGCTGACTCCGGATTAGAAATCACACTGTCCAGCTGTGAGCCGAGTAACTGACTGGAGTCTCCGCTGGCTGTGAAGAGAGACGAAGTCCCGGCTGGAGCAATGAGCCACGCAGCTTGATTGGTTATTTGGCACGAAGCGTCCAATGGGAAACCCACTGTTCAGCAGTCGAGATGTTCCGTGTGTAGTAGAAGTGATCTTATTCCTGAAAGGCCTCGACCTGTAAGATGTGAAGCGATGTAAAAAAAAAAGCAAAGCTTAAAAATCACTCGCTATAGAAAAAGTAGACGTAAACATTGACGGATTGTGAGTATAAGAGCCCTCATATCTGCATAACTTCAAGTGTGTTCACTCACAGTGGACTATATAAGAATGCTCCATCCACGGCAGGTCTTCCTCGGCAGCCGACCGGCTATATTTTGTCCTGTGTCCCGGCTGAATGACCCACTACGTAATTGCTAGCCAATTACAGCAAGATACTGTTATAAAGCATGCGGATCGGACTGCGGCGGCAGCAACGCGTATACACACACATGCACACTGCCGTGCGTACAGTTTGAACACCGGGGTTAGGTCTGCGTGGTGACTGGTTGATTTACCATCACAGTGTCATCACGGACAGCCATGTACGGTGCTTGTGTGGCACGCCCCTAACTCAGAGACTGACGGCCAGAGGTGTCAAAATCATGGGCCCATCTTTTATGCTCGCGTCTACTCACTTGAAATTATTCTGTTTTGTCATCAAGGCGATTTTTTGTTTCTTCTTACGCAAATTATCAACGGTAGGGAGCAACGCCACTGTAACCTGTTCCCCCCAACACACAAAACCCACGAAAGTCGGTAAATTTTGGAGATGCTATACTGTATATTAAAAGCTTGTAGTAGCGGTCTGTAGCTCAATTTTCTTCTTGCTAAACCGATCTGTACCGATCCCTCCCTATTGTAATATTTATAGCATGGGCCATTGGAGGCGGGCCAGTTAAAAGCGTGAAAATGATGCTGCAACTTGAAAGGTGATTAGCTTTTCCAGCATTCCATTTCAACGCAAATGCCTAAGTACCGCTGGCGCCAGCAGTGTGAGCACACACAATGAACGCCGTCTGGTATCTGTTGTCATTCACCAAACTGTACCGGGGCCCCGCAGTCCGCATAATCGCCTGAACCCACCCACGAGGAGGTTCGCTAACCGGGCGTTCAGGGGGGATTTTTTCTGCTGCGCCGCGGTGTACAACATTTACACGCTATGGCTGGTTGAGCTTCTCTCTTTTTCTTTTTTTTTTGATGCGCAGGGGGTAAAGAATTAGAGGAGGGGGGAAAATGCAGGGGGGGGGGAAACCTTTAAGTTTCCACGATTGGTCGGGACCGAGTCCTCATTTTGTATTCAGTCAAGCCCATTTATGGAAATAGCATGTGGTGGCTGCTTTGCTAGGCGTCAGAGGTTACGGTATGTGACTCTGTCCGTGTGTGCATAATGCGTGTGTGCGGTGTCACCGCGGTTGTCCATGTTCAGGGGCCAAAGTAAAGAGACTACTGCTTTTTAGTGATCGAGCGGCCGCTTTGGCTCGGTTTTTTCCTCATAATGTAGACTTTGTCCGCTCAAAAAAAGCTCACATTTTACGTTAAAAATGTTGCCTTCAGGTACATTATTATGTTCCCTTAAGAAGAAAGAGACTAAATTGATCGTTTGGTGGTGAGAAAGGATGGTGTCAGTGGGGCGAAATTCTGATCAATACTGGGGTCCCGAAAGCAGAGGGGTGCCATGAGTATTAACGACGTTGAAATCGCACCACTTGAAATCCTTCTGAGGGTGTCTGTGCCCAGAGAGGGGCTATTATCAATAATTACACCCCGTGATTGACAGTTGCCTCGCGACTATCCCGCCCCTGGCCAATCAGCGCCGAGCTGTAGATAATTGTTGTTGACTGGCTAAAGTGTTAACATAATTAATAAGCGCCAGGGAAAACACGCTAGGTGTGAAAGTCCTTTGTGGAGGTCTGCGCCGCCTATTCACTGTACACAAACCACTAAACCGTACTGGCGCCAGCTTTGCCATTGGATGATTAATTTCAACGAAAACATATGGGAATTGTTGAATGCTTCACTGCCGGACCGCGGCCCGGAATGGAGACCCTTTTGTTTCAGACCCAGTTTCCAAACACGTCTTTTCAAAGAGAGGGTATTCTCGGACCGGTTTGTCTTCTTCTTTTCTCCTAACACCCCCCCCCTCCCCTCACTCTTTTCATCCCCGAGAAGGATTTTGATTGGGAAGTTAATAGAATTTCGATCGTTGAGTGGGGGGCCATGTAGCGTTCGCAACCGGGCTGGCTGTGGCTGCGGTAGACCCGGCTAGGGTACCGCTGTGCTGCCACCACGGCCGCGGAACAGTCCTGGGTGGGGTGCAAAGGACAGGACCAGTTGCCGGGAGGGGAAGCGCCGGTTGGGGTTTTTATTTTGTTTTATCGCATTTTTTTTTTACGGGGTTAAGCTAGGCCCGCTGGCTCCGTCTATCACTTTTCGGCGTCCCCGTTATCTTGGTTAACTGATTGGGACACGTCATTAGCTTTTCGTTTACACACAAAAACCAGTGTGGTCTGTTTATGTAATCAACTCACGCGGTTGTGTTGTTTTTTCGAGAGTTTAGCCTGGACTCCATACGAGGTGAAGAAGGATCGCTGATAAAACAGTGGCACTATCATTGGCAGGATATATTATGCGCAACGGCACATAAAACAAACATCTCATTAATGAAAAATTATGAGGCTATACGCCGTGATTCATGAAGACCGCCCTCACTCGGCCCTTGAAGCGAGCCCGCGGACAAATTGAATATTATTATTGTTATTCATACAGCATATAATTTAATATATTGCGAGCAGTTGCCAAATTGCAGACATTTGATTAAAGGCAGGGTATATTTTTGGGAATTATTCTACAAGTTAGTCACCCTAAAAACTTACCTGTTAAGAGAACTGAAGATCTGTTGATAATATTATTAAAAAAAACTACTCCGTTTGAAGAAGCGTAGTTTAGAGAAAGAGGTCATTTTCACCTCAACAAATTGAATCTGAGAAAGGCTACAGGCATGAATCCCTTCTCAGCCATTTGAAAGCACACAATTTCATGCAACAAGGGTTTTTTCTTTCATTATTTTCTTGCAACTTCGATGACCAAGTGAGCAAAAAAAAAATCACAAGTATTATTATTATTATTATTTATTCGACCAAAACAACGCAAAATGTACAAAAATAAACAAATGAAAAAAAATAAATAAATAAACGTGATAAAAGGAGCAAGAAATCAAACATAATGTACACAAATAATACAAAATGAACAGAAAAACACAGAATTAAACATCTTAACAGGGCCAATACAATAAAAAACACAAACAAACTATGGACGAACGAAATGAACAACAAGAAAAACTGTGTGTTATTTTTATGCATAATGTTGGGATACACCAAGTGAGAATACTGGTCTTTGACAATAAAATTACCAAAGGTAAACCCTGCCTTTAAGCGTGCTTGTCTATACCTCCTGCCAACCAGTATGCGTTCAGAAGAACTCTAATAAAAATTGTGCATTTCAATCGTTTTATTGGCGGCCGATATTCCTCGGTATGTTTTTTTTCTTCTTTGTCTTTATTTCCCGATGATTATTGCTGGTTGTATTTATATTATGGAATAATTACATGACTTATGTTGTTTCAGGCATAAAATTAAGTGTACCGTGTCACATAAAACAATACAGTATTAATTATACAAAACTCTCCTTAAAGGTATTATACATGATTGGTAGAGCTGACAAACAAAGTTCATGTTTTGTGTGATTAACCATATACATGAAATAACAAACCTGTAAAATTTGAGCTCAATTGGTCATCGAGGTCACGAGAAAATAGTGAAAAGAGACCTTGTGTGTTTTCTGTTTTCAAACATCGAGTTTATTATCGCGCACGATAAAAAACTATTGTTTTATTCACTTCGCAGAAACGATAGCATTTTAGGCAGAAATATTTTAAGGAACCCTTTCTACCATTACTTACTTTAAATCATGTAAGTTATGTGTGAATCTGTGAACATTTGTGTTTTTCAATCTTACCAATAGTGTACAGGGCCTTTAAAGGTAAGGTATACTTTTGGTAGTTATCAAAGACTGGTATATCCTCACTTGGTGTATCCCAAGATATGCACAGAATAATATGGCTCAATTGGTCATCGAAGTTTGTAAGAAAATAATTAGAGGAAAAAAGGCCCTTGTTGCGTGGGGGGATTGCTTTCAAATGCCTGAGAAAGGCTTTATGATTGACTGGCCCCAGATTCAAATATTTCAGTGAGAAATTACCTCTTTCTCAAAAAACTGCATTACTTCAGAGGTAGTCGTTTTCTCATAATGTTTTATACTATCAGCAACTCTCAGGTGCTCCTTTCTAAGTAAGTTTTTTTTATGATACTGTATATCAAAAAGTACCACTTGCCTTTAAAGGTAGTATTCGACAAAACTCTATTTTACAAGGTAGCACATAACACCTGTCTATTTATGTTTTCTATTTTAAGTTTTCCTCTGAAATAACATTTCAGAGTTTTTTAAAGGAACATTACAGAATTGTTTTTTGCTAACAAAACAGTTGCTGGCAGTGTAAGCACTTTATGTAATCCACCATATACATAAACTGACAAACCTGTACTCAAGTTTGAGATCGATCGGCCATCTGGGTCACGAGAAAATAGTGACAACCCGATTACACATTTTGCATGAAATCATATAGATTCAACAAATGAATAAAACGCTCACTGAGCGATAAACTCCAATCGGAAAATTAGTTTATTCATTTCTCATCAAATATGGCAATTCAGACAGAAATATTTCAAGGGATGTTTTGTACTATCATCATCATTAGACCGTGTAAGTTTTATGCAAATCTGTGATCAAAAAGTATATTTTACAAGTTTTTTCTTACCAATTCTGTAATGTTCCTTTAACAAATAGTTTTTGTTGAATACGATGAAAAACTGTCGAATAGAAAACAAGGCCTATTAGACATTTAATCTAGAGTTATTTCTTCTTCATTATTTCATTCAGTTGGTAATTAATATAGCAGACCAAAAAAGAAGGGACAGCGAAATGTCCCGTGACAAAAAAAATAAAAATAAAATAAAAATAAAAATAATAATCCATATCATGTTTTTTCCCCTAAACACAAACTCCCTCAAAAAGAGTGAGTTTGTAAAGCGTCAACGTTCAGAACTAAAAACAAACACAAACGTTTTATGAACTTTGGACAAGATGCGGATACTGGCTTTTTAGAGGATGGTTCCTCAAGAAACATTTAGATTTGCCGTCTTTGTTGTAAAGTTGTTTACTGTTGTTGTTGTTGTTGTTGTTTTTGTTTTGTTTTGGGTTTTTTTGGGGGGTTACACTTTGTTTGTTTGTTGTTGTTGTGTTGTTGTTGTTGTTGTTGTTGTTGTTGTTTAGACTAATATCACTTCCCGCCACCTATATTCTTGTTTTAAAAAAATGTGTTTTACGAGCGTTTTCTAGCCGATAGCCGTGAGGTCAAAGTAGATGAGTTCATTACAGGGAAACGACGACGACAGTCAATTTTCCAAACGAAATCCATTCCGCACTCGCTTTGGTCCCGCACTCTGGACGGCCCCTCTCACACGAATCACGGTACAGAAGTTGCGCATTTTGTGCCAGGTTTTGAACACACACACACACACAAAACTGTGCAAATACACCTCGGCTATGAGTGTTGGCCCAAAAAAGGCGACCACTGGTCCGACATGATGTCAAAACTTTGCTTGTGCAAAGTTGACGTGGTGCGAAATGTAAACGAAAGGGCGGTGATTGTCCGAACGTTTTGTCTTGGGGGCGAGCCCCTGAAGTGGGTTGGACTTTCGCAATCAATTGAGCTCAAAGTGATTAGAGGGTAAACCAAACCCGAAGAGCCCTTTCACTGGGTGTATAAAGAAGGGCTCTGACGTTTAAACCACACCGGCGCCACGGGGTCCGGTGGGCTCTAGACGCACGCCGTGTGCTACGCGTACTTGCGGGGGGATCATTCAGGCCCGACACACGGAAGTATGCAAAGCCCGTGTACACAATATTGCGTGCCGGCTTGCAGATTGCACGACGTCTTCTGTATCAAGTTGTTATGTTTAAGTTGATATATTTGTCACAAGTGGAGTTAAGGAACTTGGTCTATACTTTCTTTCCTGTCAGCTCTAAATATATCCAATGGAAGATTTCATGTTATATCAGTGTGCATGTTGCAAGTGAAATTTGTGCAGTAGGTCCTACGACGATAAGAAACTTTTTTCGAGGTTTCATGCAGACCCTCTGTGGTAATCAGTTCACAGAGAAAGTGATATACACAACTTGTATTGAGATCTCGAGGCGGTGAGATTTGTCGAGATCACAGGGATCGTGCCCGTGCTCGATGGAAATTCTTCCTCAATGTTTACGGGGCACTTGCCCTTCAGTCACGATGCTGGTCGCCGTCACATCCTCATTGATGGCCCGACGACCCTTCGCTGCGACACAGAACATGCGCACTCGTTGTGAATCATTTTGAGCTCCTTCCTCGATTTTGTATGTTGCCGAACGCACTTCTTTCCCCCATCGATTTCACTCCCCCTATTTAAGAGTTCCTGAAACTATAGCATTACGTGTGACAAAGCTATAAAACTAGTGTAATTCCACCCCGTCTGATGAATCATTGATTTCTACTGAAAGAAGCATGACCTCTGCTTGCTGACCGCCGCATCCCCTCCCTCCTCCTCCCCCCCCCCCGATAAAAAAAAAGAGAAAGAAAATCTTCTCGCTCACAGAAATAATAAATAATTCGCAAAATAACAAAACGTGTGAGAAGCCCCGAGGTGACAATTCACACGTAAGGCGCTATGTGTATCAAATAAATATAGGGACGCAACAAACGGAGATCCAGCGATTCTATTGAATTCCTACCCCGATCACATTCCCCTTTTTATCGATGCGTGCTGGAAGGGGGAGACGGAAAACACCCCCAAATCATTTTAGCACCTCCGTGGCGAGGGCTCCCTTTTCACTGACAATTGAGCACTTCTCGGAGTTGTCACCGCGGACGCGATTTTTTTTTGTCCCCTCTTCAATTTCCCCCCAAACAAAGTTGTGTTCCCTTTTTTTGTTCGCGTGCATCCACGACAGTTTTGAGCTGTGCTGGCCACGGGGAAACGCCCGCGTTCAATGGACCCCGAGTAGGACATGGCGACAAGGTGGCGCCCGGTCCAGGGCGCATCATCCCCGGAAACTGTTGTGAAAGGAGGGGGGGGGGCAGAGGAACGAGATAGATGTTCCGTATTGAGATAAGAGTATCGATTGAATTATCCTGTTTGTGTTATCTTTATCAGGGACTTCACCACCCATTCACCCCCTTCGCCTCTCTAACTCTGTCCTTTCAACGAGTACACCCCCCTTTGATCGAACCAGAATATAGTCACGAATAGGAGCTGCGTTGTCTAGTGGAAAATTATTCCCTTATACTTGTGATGGGAGCAAGGCCCAATGGCCAATGTTGTGCATTTTGTTGTTGTTGTTGTTGTTGTGGCTGCCCCCATTATCACGAAGCTGTTTTCATTCAGTATTGGTTTATTGTGGATGTCACCTGCCATCCCTATCCGTTCCCATTGTGTGAGAGTCCAATACCGAGCTGAAATGGCAATCGATGATGTCCCCACATTTCGTTCTATATCATTTTATTGTCACCGTTTTAATTGAGGAACAACAATTCTATTTCATTTCCCTTATGACAGATATTACCGCATATTTCCTCGCTTGGTGACTTATAAATACATGGAATGCCCAATGCCCAAGACAGACTATTGGCAATTAGTATATAGACGCACTGTATCATTACTGACTCGTTCGTACATTTCGTTTTGCTTCACTTAAACAAAAAAAAGCTTATTCTACCAAATATGTGTATTGTGGTCAAGAAAATATCTCAGGAAAGTCGTAACTTTTCAATTAGGAAACATCGCTTTCCAATCCCAACTATTAAGTGGTTTACTATTTCCACAACCAAATAAAACGATAGTCAAAATACGTGAAATAACCATGTACACTTTGGCTTCTTCCAAACCGCATTTTCTCACGGGGGCCGGGGTATAAATCTGTTGCAATGAATTTGAAATGTTCACCTGTAACGTCTGATCATGGTGTGATGAAGTGCTTCTTGTAATACAACAACATTTAGATGAGTGTTGTCTCTTCTTCCAAATACCAGTGGCGCATTCTTGTGCCCCGTTCATACAGGTTGTGCACGCTTCTTTCACCCGTTGTTATGTTTTCAGTTTAATCCAATAACACTTCACATTTTTTTTTTCAGGCGCATCCTCGTTCCAAACCAGTCTTCCTCCATGTTTGAACAGTGCCCACAAGTCAGACCCGCAGCACCCCCGCAAGAGCACTCCGGCTTCCAAACCCATTCAAATCTAAACCAGATTTCCCCACACACAGGTTGGGACCCCAACATTGGCCATTGTTATAGCTATAGGTGTTAAGTAGCTGTGTACTTCAATTTGCATTGTTTCCCAACGCGATAAGTGACGCGATTACAAAACCACACAAGAGACCCTCTTCCCACCTCTGGATGGCCTCAATGTTTGGATCCTGAAAGAAATTAAAGTCCCCCCCCCTTCTAATTTGATTGTTCCACGGTTAATTAAGTGAATCATCTTCACACCTCTTGTTCTTCTCCTGGTGTAGGGGTCTTTACTTTCATTGGTTTACGGTTACCAACCAAGTTGGATGTCAGAGCTTTTTGTCTCTCTTTCTAAGAACAGGAAGCATTTTGATTGTTCCAGAATGCAAGGTATCAGAAAGCACTGCTGGTTGCGCGTACCCACACGCATCCACTGAACAAGGTGTGGTAATTTTTCCAAACAAAGCGTTGATTAGATCTAATATGAAAGCTTCATTGATTGTGAGTGACGTTACAGGCACAGAAACAGTCAGAGAAACTTATCCTTTCTGGAATACTGTCAAAGTTGAGGGAGTACCCATTGGAAGATAAGACCCGGGCAATCACCGCTGTGTATTGAGATCGCCGCAATCGAAATAAGCATAATGGGGGAAAGTGTACGCAAAATCCCTAACTTAAAGTCAGAAAACAGCAAACGTTTTTGTTGTATTTTCTAATACCGGTACGTGACCATAACATTTTTTTCTGGGTTTTGTATTTACGTTATTCTTTTTTTTTGGGGGGGGGGGGCTCTGGGAGCCTGTTCGTTGAAAAGTATGAGGTCAGGAATGACCTTACTCTCTTACCCAAAATGATATACTTTCCTTTTTCTAGAGGTTGGTATTAAGACTTCATTAGTTCTTGAGTTCTGCTCTACACTGATATCATGGATAACTTGATGGAAAATGACCCCAAATATCTGTTCAACTACCAGCCACCCTGAGAATGTTTCTTTTTTATTTTGAACTATACCCATGACTATTTTGGAGGAATATTACAACTGAACGACGACTATCGATATTCACATACAGGTTCGATACTGCAGTCAAGCCTCGTTAAAGAGAGCACCGTTTATTTAATATATAAAAAAAAAAGGTTCTGCTTATAAAGGTTCTTATATAAATTTCTCTGTTATAAAGAAGTATTTCGACCAGTCCAAGTGATCTTGTTATAACGAGAGTCGATTGCACGCACTACTTTATTTTACACAGGTAGGTCTGGGGAATAGTTCTAAGAAGCCCTTGTTTTTTCTGAACAAGGGGAGAACTTGTTTTCACCCCCATATAAAAAATAATTGATAAAAATTCCACCGATTTATGTACTGAAAAAACAATTCTGATCAACAAGGATTTGTTTTTAATTTGAAAGTGGGAATAAGGCATAGGCCTATATAACTTTTGCAGAAGGTTATCTGGTGTCCTTTGCACAGTTCACACTCTGCCAAACTGCTTCATTTTTTCAGAGTAATGAATCAACTGTAATTTTTTTGTAAAAGTGAATGCAAAAAAAAGCTCTTCGAGTTAAATAAAATAATACAAACTCTACCAATAGGTCCTAGTATTGTATAACATTATTTTCCACGGAAGCCTATTTTTACAGGTTTTATCTAAAATATATATCTATTAATATCAACCATTACGAAGAAAAGGTCCAATAATTGTTAGGGCAAAAAAAAGTTACAATTTCAAATTTGGAAAGAGGCGTAGAAAATATTTTGGTAGTTTTCACAGACACGCAAAAAAAAATGATGTTGAATCTTGAAGCTGATTCCATTAGTGAAGTTGGCTCTTAGTCCAGTGGAATAACTCCATCTGAATTTTGTTCCTCGTTGGGCGAAAATTCGGTTTAGATTCAGCACACATCTTCTAAGTTATCTGGCCAGACGTAAACATTTCTAGCACACGAAAACTAAAACTCAAACGGATACGCAGAGGTTGTCAGCCTGTGTTAAAACAACCTTTCCACTTGTTTGTGTATTTTGTATTCAGCAGTAAAACAGTCTTTCAGGTAAAAGAAATCCAGGTAAAACTAATTCCAAATTAATTGTATGATTTCAACAGAGAAAACTGAGCCCCTGGTATACCAAGTGCACACGCAGTTTCAAAGCCATTCACAGGAAACTCTTTTGTATAAAAAAGGTTCACAGCTACAAATTGCAATGACTACGAGTGCACGACCACTACTATTAATAGTATAATATAGGCACGGACTTCCGACTGGTGACTACTGTCTCTTTGGCAAGCAAATTATTGTCCAGAATCAGAAACACGTTTTGTTAGTAACTGCTTTATGAAACAGGCATCACTCAATTACATTTTTTTGTTTAATCGATACTTTAATCTTAACAAATTCATTTATTGATGTCTCTTTTTTGTTTTCATTTGATAATCCATTCCAAAAATGTACTATTGATTGACTGATTGATTGATTGATTGATTGATTGATTTGATGAGTTATTTATCTATTTATTGATTATAATTTATTTTGATTTATTCACAAACAACAACAATGCATTTATTTATTTATATGTTTATTCATTTATTCATTTATTTATTTATATGTTTATATATTTATTTATTTATATATTTATTCATTTATTTAGTTCTTATTTTTTCGTAATGATAAACATATTAAAAGGTTTTATATTTTATAAGTTGGATCGATTTTTAGCAGCAATGTAAATGGCTAACAAATGGGTAGTTATTTTCTGTGTTGCTTACAAAACAATAAAGACATATATGTATAAATATAAAACTAATAGGGGAGATGGCCCTAGCTTTCGATCCAGACCGGACCTTCGTCAGAGGCATATATATATATATATATATTATACCCAAAATAATAATAATTAAAAAAAAAGACAGAGGGCGCAGTGACTAATGAGTTGTAAGTAAAATAAACGTAACATCTTCGAGTGGCACTATTACATACACTTTTGCAAGATTTGACTGACATTTTCAGGAAAACAACAACATTCCCGAATAAAACAAAACGCCGAACGAGCCATATTATTTCACTAACCCTTTATACCATGAGCGCTTCCTGATAACTACTGAAAGAAAAATTCCACGCCGAAACGACAGGAAACCACGCGATAATGGAATCCGCGATAACGATGCCTACTTGCCATCGAAATCAAATCACTCGACTTTGGGTTCTGTTTCCGAAATCATTGTATTCAGCCGTTCACTAAAATCGAAGGTTACAAAATAATTTTTTCTACAAAAAGCTACACCGCCTACTGTTTGCTTATGAATGGTAAACAAGTAAACATACTCACATTAATCCGACAAAACGGTGACAATCACCAAGAGATCGCGCTTTTTTATGAGCGTGGACCCTCGTTTCTCGAGCTCCCGGCCGAAATGTTCAGTTGTTTAGTCCGGTATATAGACGTGCATGCACCCGCAGTCTGTCCTTTTGCTCGGGAAAATAATCGCATCGCAGTCGACAACGGCCAATTCACTCTCGTCTCATCACCATCAGGCAAAAAAAAAAAAAAACCAACGCGCGTCAAGCTTCAAAGCGTACGAGTCTATTTTTTTTTTTTTTTCGCGTTGGATTGTGGGTGCGCTTCAACTTCAAAGTTGCCTCGGACGATCCCACTGATATCAGAGGGGTGTTTGCGGTGACCCTCACCGTCGATCCAGTGTGAAAACAGCACGTTATAACGTACACCCGGTACCCCGAATACGACATTTTACCCGCCTTCGTATACAGTTATTTTTTATTAAAGGTACATTTTAGAGTCAGCATTTTAAAATTGCTTGTCATTCAGTACGCTTCCCCCCTCCAAAAGATGTAGCAGTGAGTCAGCAACCGAAAACACCACACAATTATTGAAGGCCCGCCCATTTTGGCCGATTTCACAACTTCTCTGTTGCCCATCACTCTGTTGTCTGGTAATCATTTTTTCTATGTATGGCTTCAAGTCAAATGTCAAGACCAGCGGGCCGTTAGTCCCGACAACCCGGGATGTTTTCACAACAAACACGCCATTACAAAAAAAAAAAAAAAGGGAAAGAGAAAAAGAAAAATAGATTGGTCCAGGAATACCGTCTGCTTCCTGCGCGCTTTTGCAGTGCAGTTTTCATTTGTACATTTTTTGCGCGCCATTTCGGCATGCCTGCCAGACGATTCTGAACCTTGGAAGGTGACAGGGAATTTTGTGTGTGTGTGTGTGTGTGTGTGCTTTAGTGCGAGTGCTCTAGAGAAGAACGACACGTGCTCAAGACTAATTGGTAGAAATGACGTCATGGACTCATTAAACTTGGCACATGGCAGCAGACAATCTCCTGCAATTTTGGACCACGACCAGTTTTTCTCTATGACTGAGCAATGTTTTGAATGATCCCTTTTTTATTTGTGTGTGTGTGTGAGTGTGGGGGGGGGGGGTGGTTTCGATTTCCAGATATTCCAACTATCGTGCGCTTACCATACGTAATTTTGTTATGTTGAATCGCGCCCGGCCGTGCACGCTATGTGCCTGGTCGTATTGATCGTATTGTTGGCGGGAACACAACAGAACCATAGCCTCTTCGAGAGTAACCACTCGTGTGATTTTACTTGTGTATGTGTCCAAAGTAATGAACATTGTCAATCCTACGGCGAATGTTCAGGGTTACGCCGTCGCGACAATACAACACAACGTCCGTGTACAAAATGTGCGACGAGATCTGACAGTTAAAAATGCCTCTGTTTATGTTGTACAATGTAATTAGTGGGGCCTGCCGACACAATATAAAGACATGCTGCATGGACTGGTGACAAAAGACTAGACAAAATGAGCAAATTTGATAACCGAAAACCGAATAATATTGTATTTCATATGAAATTGAAACTGAACAAAGTACTCCCGATTTTACTGTGTCCCGAAATTGTCCCAGCGACTCGCACCGTATCTAAATTACCGCACCTTGATCACCATGAAATATGTGTCATTTGTGTTGCGCAGTGACAACTGAACATCAAATAAGATTGTTTATTTTGTTTTACTTTTTTTTTAAATTGTCACACGCAGGACTTAGGAAAGCACTTAGCATACAGTGCTGACATTCGGCATAAGGCTAAAGCCAACAAAAAAATTAATAATAAAACTTGACAAAAGCGCCAATGTGTCTCTGTCGAGAGTTGAATCCCTTTCCCGAAACAGATCGTGTATAGAATAGGCCCTAATACCTTTAACATGATCAAATTTTGTACAACTTGGGCCTTTCTTATGATATCGGAAGTCACCTGTTTATGATTACGTTCAACCAGGTCGACCTTGGGGTACGAATATACGGCTAGATTTACGACCGGAACTTGATGATCTGTGTATTACCATGAACTTAAAAGGAAATATTTGTGGCCCTATCTACGTATTTACACATCGAATTCACTCATCAACAAGAATATCTGACGTGCAAGCCTGAACAGTGTCCCAAATTGTTGTTAATATTATTTATTATTACTGGTTTCTCAAAATAATGCATTTGTAGCCCCGGGGCTAAAAGTGCAACAAAGTTTACAAGTTAAAAACAATGAAGTGTACACATAGAGTTAAACAAGATACCAACCTACACATACAACTAAAATACAACAACCACAATCCCACAGCTAGCGCAAATCTTGTTAACTTCAACGCAGGAATTGTATCTATAGCATATTATAGGATCCCTTTTTTTGGAGGTTTTGGGATCTTTAAGATTACTCATTATACAAAAGAATCAAATCTGCTCCAACTACTTGATATTATTTCCATTGGTACTTGTTACGGGCTGGTGTCCAGTCATCAGGGCTCGAGTCCACGCATATATACCCTTGGTCTACTGACAGCGATTGCAAGAATCGGTGGATTGGTCCATGTACAACGACCCGAGAGACTTTTTTTTTTTTTTCAAGGTAAATCAAATATTGTTTTTCTGGAAGAGCATTTCTGTCCACTAGGTTTCAAGGGAACACATCATACAGCCAACTTGTACAATATTTCATCCAACTGTATGAGAGGCCACGTTTTATTTCAAATACGAAACTATTTTGGGGGTTTGGGATTTTGCGCATGGTCATTATGGTCATAATAAAAAACATTATATTATGACCGTTATATATTATCTGATTGCGGCAATAGGAATATGCCACGGTGGTTGGCGGGGTCGGTGCTATTTCCTCGACGTTTGTAATGACCCAGAATTGTTGAAATGACCATTTAGCATCATTATCAGTAAGCTATTAGATTGAAATTAATCAATGTTTTATACAAAATAGTTATCAATACTGTACTTTTAAAGGGGCACAATGCCTTCAAACCTCTCAACAAATTTCTGTTTGGAATGATTGCTCCTTATCCATTTTAAAAGAGTTGTTTAATAGTGACTGTGATTCAACAAGAAAATTGCCTCTGGAAAAAACAACCAGCCGAACATACCGTCTACCATTTTGTGGACTCCAAAAATTTGGTTCTACAAAATAGCGTACTGTGTTCTGTCATGAAATTACACCCCCCAAAAACACACGTTTCAAGGGCTATTTATGTAAATCATCATTATTCTATACTTTAACCAAATCTTTCCAACCATATCCATTTCACTAAAGTGAAATGCTTTTTATAGCAAAAAGCACCCAATCCAAAGGCAATGTATACCCCTTTAATGTGTCAACTTGATACTTCGTCTGTTGACGGGGTCCATCTTTTGGGGAACTTGATTTAATTGGCCTAACCATACTGGAAATAGAGCATCATCGATTCAATGTGGAACTTTTGATATCAGTCATAGAAACAGCGCATCAGACCGGAGACAAAATATTGTCTGTCTGGGACTAAATCTTGTCAATTTTTTGTTGTTGTTGAAACTGGTCATGGATTGATGATCTACGTTTATACAAATCAAATCTAGTTTTAAAATTATTATAAAATGAACAATTTTTTAAAGTTTTTGTTTCAGGAATTTGATGGAACGAAATGAGCAACTGATTAGACCTATGGCTGGTCGATCTAGACCTTAAGAAACAAAAATCGCTTATTTTTTTTCATATTTGAATTTGAATGAAATAAGAAATAAGATTATCCCAAAATCACTTTGTCAATTTATGGGTAGAGAGAAAAGTCCAGAAAATAACAACAATAAGCCAATAATGTGAAGAGAGTACACGTACGTGATCTGCACTGTGAGCGTGCTTGGATTTGTAGCTACATGACAGTAGCTTTGTATCACAGACCGCACCATTGTGTTCACCACAATATCAGTGTGTACACAAGTAATATACCGACCTGGCCTCGGGGCAAAACACGCGTATTAGCAATAAAGGATCAACAATCCCGAGCGTATTTACGGGAGATTTGGGGGAGAAGGGCCGGCAAAGCAAGCAGCGCACGGGGGAGAGAGGAGCGACGGGCCCGATGATGCCTCGACGACTGGCTCATGAGAACCCCGGAGGGGCCGGGGGGCTGGTGAGGAGGGTATAGGCCGGGCGGTGGCGGCGTCGTGGACTGTCCCGATCAACTTACTGTATATTAACACACTCGGATCGATTTTGGTGCAAACCACTGTTCGCATGTCGTCACCTGGTTTCTCGGACGGGTGAGCTCGGGCTACGACTAGCCTTCCCCTGTTATAAACTTGCTGCATCGTTGCGGCGGGGCGCATGCAGAGGCTCGCGTTTCAACGTCGGGGCAGAAAATGGGTGCAATATTTTGTTACCGCTGCCCGTAAGTGAAAAGGTGTTCCGGAAAGAAAAAAACATCCCATCTTCATTACAATGTTCTGACGTATAAGGTGTCTAACGTTGTGTAACGAAGCTTGCACCTAACATTGTTTTAAGGCTATAGGCTTGGCCGAGGCCGTTTTTATAATCTCGTGTCCGATACATGGAATGGAACCTAGACTCCAAGGGCAATTTGCTACCAGCCCCCAACACAACAGCTCACTGCGAGATGACTAAGTTATTTTCTGTAATAATTTTTAACCAAAGGAAGGCCTTATTCATAAAGAGAGAGAGAGAAACTGCCTCATCGTTGCGTCCAGCTAGCAGCTACTGTCAAAGTCCTTATACCGGCCGGTGTCTATAGGACAATGCCTATAGGAAATATTCTGATTAAAATTGTAAGTTATATAAATTGTTAATGATACCGCAAAAATGAAGAAACAGTTTTTGCTATACTGGAAGCTTTTATTGGCGAGCTGTTGCAAAGAGATATGTTTTATCAGTAGGCCTATTTCAATATTTTTTCCCTAAATAAAAATGTATTCATTAAAAATGAAGTAAAGCATTGGCTTGTAAATACCGGAAGGGAAGGGGAGGGGGTGATTACTATTCTGAAAGCCCATCACTGATTATGATATTTTCATACCAGTAAATATCCTCCAGAGCAATATTTATGTCTAAATTACTGTTCAATTGAGGACCATTTTGAGGACCATTATTATTGATCCACCTTTGGCTGTTTTGATTGTCACAATCGGATCGAGTCCATTGTTAACGTGCGCAAAATCCCGGAAATTTTTTTTATCGACTATTCACTGTTTTCACTCAGTGACCGCTGGGGCTTTTATGAATTGTTTCACACGGGTTGTTGTATAAAGTGTCACTTTAATTGGAAACTAAAGGATGGGTTTAATTAATCTGCCACAAAAAACACACACTGAGGTTCTCTACTGTTACCAATAAGCACATTGAGCACGTACAAAATCATGACAAACGATGTAGTCCTACATGTATTTGTTTGTTTTGTTTGTTGGGGTGTTTGTTTGTTTGTTTGTTTATTTGTGTTATTGTTGTTGTTGTTGTTTTTTCTCGATGGTAATCACCTCATAGCTTTGTTGAACATGTCTACACTTTCAAACCGAGAACTTTAACAAAAGGCATCCGGGCAAATGACATAGCGAGGACAGTCCCCACTTCTCAAGTTCGTGTACAAAACCAATGGGAACGTCGTAAGTAAACAAACCCAAGTCCAGACAATGGGAGAACAAAGGGGGTGTCCTCGGTTTAACAAACATGGTGGGTTTGGTGGGTTTTTTTTTTTTTTTTTTTTTTGAAAATAATTTGAGGTGAAATTTGCGGTAACTCGTTTCCCTGAACAATGCTGTTCAGTTTCTACGGGTCTGCACGTTGGGTGACACACAACATTTAATGCACAGACCGCATTGTTGTAAAACGGACACGGCATTTAATAAAGGGCGATGCGAAAGCACACAGTGGACAGACGAGCCTCGTTGCATGCTGACGACAAAAAGGGAGAGCCAAAATGAGATCGAAACTAATGAATCCGTGTACTTTGCTCGCAGTAGTGCAACAATTTAATCACGGCTTTTGTGCATTATCTCTTAATTAACGCCGCACTGCAACACCCGTAGCCGTTAACGAGTCAAACACAACCACGGGATTGCTAACTGACAAGTTTAATTTCCTTCGGTTCCCCGGCGCTCTTAGTCAGTCTGCGTTCCTTTTCGCTGTTTCACTAATTACCCTGTAGGTCTATGCATCGCGATATTGCATCTTTTTTGTGCTGTATTATGTGTGTGTCTTTTTGTGTGTGAGTGTGTGTGTAAGTTTTCCCCCTTCACAAATATTAATCAAGACTTAATCACCCCCTGGTCACCCTTGAACACATATTAAGACCCGCTAATATATGGAATCCCTGAAATGTGATACTGTTGAAAGTTTCAACCTCGATCTCGGAGGCTTCCTTCCTGCTCGTGGTTATGCTACCAAGGTCCCTTTTTTTCTCTCCCCGTACAATACCAACACATCCAAAATGGCCTTCCCAACGGCGCCGGCCGCGCATTGCCTCTCCGTGCCCAGCCTCACCAGCGCTAAAAAACAAATCAAGGATTTTCTTATTCATTAAACGGACAAGATAAAATCGTGGCAAGCAACAGTGTAACATTGACAAAAAAATTATTTTTAATTTGAAAACGGAGCGCTTATTAGGAGAACAAGGGACGGCGCCTTGTGCGCTGGTAAGCATGTTAATTGGTGACCCACAAACGGCTCCCTCCGCCGTTATTAAAGAAACACGGTGGCTCTGCTGCGCTAACATTTATTTTTTATTTTTTATTATTTCATTCATTTTTTGCAGCCCCCTATGTTATGCGATGCACTGAGAATAGAAATGATTCTGACATAATTGCTTGCAACGTTGTGTGATGTTAGCCATTGTTCAATCACGGCCAAATCAGTTTATATTATTAATGCTTTTAAGTGGTGAATTTCTTGCACATGAGTACGCGATTCAGAATTCTTCAGATATGACATGTTCTTGTCATATTCAGTACAAACTAAAGGTCTGCGAAATCATTTGGTTTTAATTTGTAGATGTTTTCTTCGGTATGTTTTTTTTTGTTTTTTTTTAACGTTTTTGCTTTTAATATGGTCTTTCCCGATATATTAATATAAATGTGTTCTTTTTGTTTTTGTTCTTGTTGTCGAAAATGTTTTATTCTGTTGTTTTTGTCAGTAGTTGTTGTTGTTGATGTGGTTGTTGCTGTCATAAATTTGTTGTTGCAGTTGTTGTTGTCGTTATCAGTTGCTGTCGCTGCTACTGCTGTTGTTTTTCTTCTTCTTCTTGCTGTTTTTGGTTCATCGTCTTACTTTTTTTCTCTGTTGTTGTTTTTTGCCAGTTGTTGTTACTGCTGTTGTTGCTGCTGCCACCAGTAGTTGTTTTCGTTTATGTTTGTGTTTATGTTCATTTTGTTGATGTTGTTGTTGTAGTAGTTGTTGTTGTTATTGTTGTGGTTATGGTGTTTTTGTTGTTGTAGTTGTTGTTGTTGCTGTTGTTGTTGTCACCGTCGTTGTTGTCGTTGTCGTCGTTGTTGTCGTTGTCGTTGTCGTTGGCGTTGGTGTTGTTGTTGTTGTTGTTGTTGTTGTTGTTGCTGTTATTGTTGTTGTTGCTGTTATTGTTGTTGTTGTGTTATGTTATTCAAGATGTGTTGTTGTCATCAGTGCTGCTAGTGACTAGTGATGCTGTGGAGGATGTCGCATTTGCTGATGCGGTTACTTAAAATTCACTTGTATTACAACTGTATTTGCATTCACGGACGAAAGGGTCAATAAATAATCCTTTTTCAAGACAGGGTTTTAACACAATTGAGATGCTTTTGCTCACAAGATTCTGCTTCCTTTCCCATAAATAAGTGATAATCCGAGAAAAAAAAATAAGTCTTTCTTGCGAATCCTCCCCTCTGCGACTCGGCGAGATGTAAGGCTCTTGGGATGCACATCTTGGAGGCTGTGAAAGGTCGCACCAAGATTCACGTTTCTCTCCAATGCTGCGAGTTCATTTTGCTCGTCTCCTCCCCAAGGACCAATCGTCACTGTTGAGATGACACACGCGGCGGTTCTGTATCACCCAGATTATTTCATAAACACAATCAATCACATACAAAGTATGGTTTAAGTGTGTGTCATGTTATCAATCAAGATATGGAGAATCTTTGTATGACAAGTCGGCGCACTTAAACGCTACATAAATCATACATTTCCAGAAGAAAAAACGAAGATCTTCAGGGTTAAGAAGTCTTAAGGAGGGCCAATTAGGGGTCGGGGGTATTCACCCACACAAAACATATCTTATACGAGTATAATTTGATGCAGTAAGAGTCAGTACACACCTTGGTGTGTGTGCTATTCTGTAGTACCGCTTTCGTGTTGTTGTACAGGTAGTCTCTTCTCTGCCCCTCAAGCCACTTTTAAATGAACATTCTGTCAATGGTCATTTTTTTCCAGTTTCATTTCTGTTCACGTCTTGGAAGATCAAGCATTCTTATATATCACGCCCGGAGTTTCAAAGATGGAAATCAGATCACACACACACACACGGATACATTCATTTCTAACAAGAGCCGAAAATGCTAGCAATCTCATGGCGTTTCACGGTGTGTACACTATTTGTAAGAGTGAAAATATAAATGTTCACAGTTTTGCACATTCAAGTGAAAAGAAAATTGGTAACGGTGGGAAGACTTCTCTCGAAATGTATTATTGCTTGAAAAGCTACAACTTTACGGGGAAATGAGTAAAAAACAATTAGTTTTGAACTCGCGAGTTCAGAAACTAAAGTTTGAAAACCGTGAAAACATAATTATTAGTTATCCCACTAAATCTGTTCATGGCACTGACGGCCGATTAGCTTTAGGCCTTCACATGTTTGTTATTTTAATGTATAACATCGGGTCACATAAAGTGTGGATACTGGTCTTAGAAAATTATCGATGTCGTCGACGTGCAATGGGGAATACACGTAAAATACAATTGCATTTTTTTTAAACATTTATAAATACACATTTTCCAGTCTTGATAAATTAAAATTTTGAAAACAATTGGAAGACAACTTTTAAAAAAATGAATAATTGAATACTATTAAACAGCAATACTGACAAGTAATTGCATATTCAAAACGCCCACAGACTTTAAGGAGAAGCGATTTGGGTAGGAACATTATTAAGTGAAACGATTTCTCCGATATTGGGGGGGGGGGGAAACGTCCCGACTTTCGAAGACAATAACAAAAAGGAATCACGTACATGAATTTCTGAAATGCAACAACAAACAAGCAGGCGAAAGCATTTACAATATTCCCCGTCGTATTGACAAGGCGATCCATGCATTGCTAAAATAGCAAAAAAAGCTATTTTAATATGTACCACCAACGTCAGACGCCGCATCAGAAATAATGAGCATGTTAAAATTATTCATAAGTTGGAACTTAATTGAGGCAATGGCTGATCAATGTACTCCCTTTTTTAATAAGCTTGGGGATTAGTGCAGTCTAAAGTGTTTGATTTTCGGTCCGTATCATTTGGAAATCTCCATACCATTTTCTCGAGCCATTTCTCGAAGGGTTTCTTCATTGCTCGGGTCTTCTTCTTCTTCTGCTACTTCTTCTGTCTGCCTCCTCTTTTCGGGGGGTCTTAAGAACTGCGCGGTCATTAACCTGGGAATAAATCTGAATAATGCTGGTTGCTCAACTGACGTTCAGAAAATTGCGAAAAATCACCGAGCGTGTTATTGTACACAACAGCGACTCTACAGCCAATTACATATTTTTTTTCCCCCTTCTAGTTATTTTGATGAAAGATGTTCGATCGCTGTAAAGAAAACGCCGGACATAGCTGCGCACGGCCCACACTGGCGCTGTGTTTATTGTCAGGTATGGCTCTTTTTCATTTTTACCCCCCAAAAAGGGGGAAAAAAGATAACAAAACAATTGATTCCGTGCAACACAAAGAAAGACGGTAGCGGAGGGGCTGGGGCTTGGTGTTTTTGTTCCGTTTACGGGTGTCTGGTTAAAAAAAAAAAACGTGATTGGGCGGTTTGGGGTATTGTGGTAGTGTGTTGCAGAACTGGTGGTGCGAATGGTGGCTCTTTTTCATTTTTTTGTTGTTGAGAGAGAGAGAGTGGAGTTCCGGGCAACATTGTCGTGTTTTATAATAACGGTGGTGTCGTAGATTGGAGGTTGGGGGGGGGGGGTCACACCGGGTGAAGGTCACGGGCAGTGAGTGTTGTCAGCTAATAAACGCAACTCGCAGTGGACTAAATCCTATAGTCAATGGGGTTTGCTCTTTGTGTTGTTTAATTCGTGGCAAACTTCACGAGCCTATATAAACTGCTGCACTTACGTAAAATGTACTCTTTGCTTCTTTCGAACCCTCTTTAATACGAAACCGCACGTCAAATGTTCGGGTTCTAAAGAACTTTGACGTCACTCATTACGTATGCATACATCCATCCCATTCTAGGCCAGTCAGTAAAGTAGACACTGCTCAGATGACCCTAAGACGTCTACTCAAAGCAAACGATAAATATTAAAATGTAGTCCAATGGAATTTGACAATTTTAGTGATGTTCTTTTCCATGTAAAATGAACAACGGATTTTACTGTCTAAAATAACAAAACACAGTGTGTTTCATTGTTCGCTTGGGAGGGTTTTTTTTCATGGTTTGTATTCTTATTTTTTGTTAATTTATCAATTCCTAAACTCAATCAATTACACACAATGACCTTCGTACCCGGAGTGGGCCTTTTCAAAACCAAGGTTTTGAGGCCCCGGCTCCGGTTCCGTCATTAATTTCGGAGCAGTGTGCATTTTGCACGGTGCTTCAATAATCAAACAGAGCCCGCAGCCGTGCATGGCCGGTTTGAAACAAAAGCTTATTGTTTCCACCATGACCCAATTTCGTGGCGCTATATACCGCAGAATTCTGCGCTTACGGCGCCCGGTAAAGAACGTGATTCTGTGGGCCAAAAAGCTTAGTATTTCGCGGTAAGCAGTAAGCCTAACACGGGATTGGGTCATGGGCCAAATTTCACTGGAGGTGCTAAGAGGCAGAAAATATCGCTCATCAATTTTCTGCTATTCTGGTATTTTGGCTGGTAACCTTATTATGGTAAGTATCATTGGTATTTGGGTTGGTATTCTGGTAAGCATAATTGGCATTTGGGCTGGTAACCTTATTCTGGTAAGCATCACTGTATTTGGGCTGGTAACCTTGTTCTGCTTAGTATCATTTGTATTTAGACTAGTAAGTATTATTGGTATTTGGACTGGTAACCTTGTTCTTTTGGTAAGCACCATTGGTATTTTGGCTGGTAACCTTATTCAGGTAAGCATCATTGGTATTTGGGCTAGTAACCTTACTCTGGTAAGCATCATTGGTATTTAGACTGGTAACCTTGCTCTAGTGTAAGCACTATTTGTATTTGAACCTTGTTCTGGTAAACATTATTGGTATTTGGATTGGTAACCTTGTCCTGGTAAGCACCATTGGTATTTGGGCTGGTAACTTTATTCTCGGGTAAGCATAACTGTGTTGTGCTTAGCTACTTGTCGTGCAGCTCTGTGGGAAATCGGCCTTGGCCTCCTTTGTTTATCACCCCCACTTTACAATGAGTTCTCAAAATTACTATAACAATATACTGTGGTTTAGAGAAAATTGGCTGACTTTGAGAGGATGTAAAATAACGCCGTACCTCAAAATCAGGCTTGGTGACACACTTCACGAAAAGAAACAGACACAGTCAACCGTTAGAGGGGGTTACTTGCTGAAAATCTGGGCGCCATACTGCCGTGTTGAATTCACGGCCTTCTGGCATCTCGCTCAAGCTTTTAGTGTTAGTGGTCCTTTTATGTTCAGAGTGAGTTGGCCACGAAACCCGTTTTTACAGAAACAGTGACCCCAATTCTAGGGCCTCTCTGGCAGGCAAGATACTACACTGGTCATACGGGGAAATTTCTACATTTTAGTGTCAAAATGTCCGCATAAATTCAAGAGCTGTAAAAAATAGCAGCTGAACAAGTTTTGAGATGAGCACCCTTTCTTCATATCAAAAATTGATACGAAATGCAAGATTTTTCCTTCCGTTGGGCTGGGTACAAAATCGTGCCCGCGCAGGAAGTCCAGGGTCAGTGTGGCTCTTTTGTAAATGTGTGACGTCACAGGTTACATCCCACTCAACTTTTATTTTGATGTGATGATGCAGCCTCAACAGAATTGACATAAATAAATAATCATAGACATTATTAAAATTATACATGTTCGTCACAGGAAGAAACAAATTCTGGAACGGGTTGTGCGCGCTCTCTTCTCTTAGTTTCGCCTTTACACCGGATAAACGGATCACAGGGCAAAGCTGTGCCACGTAAATATATTTTAAAAAAAACAGAGTTTGAGAGGGGGGGGGGTGGTGCTGGTAGATTTATAGAGTTAGACCCAAACCCGATTCGAGGAATAAAACATTATATGGGAGAATTCGTGAACGTAAGCAATCACGGATTCCACGCTCTCAAGAGAGATTCGGACAGTCTAATTTGATTGTAAATTATCAAAACAGACTCTGCAAAAAAAAGAAGAAAAGAAGGGATAAATAAGAGTTAATTCCATTCGCAGGATCAGTCGGTGATTTTGCCCCCGCCCACCGGATACGGGAAGTGTCACCCCGTTTGCAAACGGTCAAAACCGCTGAGAGCCCCCCCGGTACCTGCCGCTGGAGCAAATCGGCCTGTGGGATTACCCGCCGTAGATAAACGAACAATTTATATTCCGCACTGTGGAGACTCATTCGTTCCCCGGTAAACCCTCCACGTCCCTAGCGGGTCCAGGCAAAACAAATTAGCATGTGCCCCGTAAAATATATATTTTTTAATGAAGAAGAACAAGAAGAAGAAGAAGAAGAAGACGAAGGGGAAAAAAAAGAGCAGCCGTTGTCACTCGTTTCATTCCCCGTTGTTCCCGATCCCCCCTCCCAATGATTGTGATCACAGCATAAATATTTATGCCCGTATTTGCGTGTGCCTCGCCGCATTTTGTGCGTGTTCCTCGAATAATTATAATGTTTGTGAAAATCAGATCTTTCCTCATCACAGGGACACGGGACGTCGAGTTTCATTGACATTAGCTGCACTTTTTTTCTTTTTTCTTCTTTTTTGCTTTTCCCCCTTTTTCAGGAACTCATAGTAATTGCTAATTTTGACTTGCCGCTAAGACAACAATTTTTTATTTGACTCAAAAACACAATTATGCGCCGAAAGTCCTTCAGAATTTGAAAGCCAGTGTAAACAGTCGGGAGAAATGCATGCAGATGATATTCATATTTAATAAAGAGTGGGGGAAAAGGTAGGAATTTATTAAATCATAAACTTTTGTTTGAGGAGCATGTGCAACAACCCCCCCCCTCCCCACCGCATATCATCACCTTGGGGAAAAAATGATTGTTGTCGTAAGTCGTACCTTAATGGTGCCATTTCCTTCTATACCCAAGTACCTAAGTGAATGATTCAGAAGAACTGAGGGCTGTAGGCCCAAACAACAAGTGCTGATCACAGAGTCAGACATTCCCAACTGCATAAGGGCGCAGGATATAACTTTAAAAATTGAATTCCGTATCCCTGGGGGGGGGGGTAAATTTAGGTATACTAAGTACTAGCCAAAAAGTTTCCCAAGATAAGGTACAGCACGGATAGTGTTGGCAAATCTGCTACCACCAGTTTACTACTCTTTATGAACCAAGATGAGGTACAGCATGGATAGTGTTGGCGAAACTGCTGTCATCGGTTCAAATACATGAACCAAGATGAGGTACAGCACGGATAATGCTAGCGAAACTGCTATCATCGGTTCAAATACATGAACCAAGATGAGGTACAGCATGGATAATGTTAGCGAAACTGCTATCATCGGTTCAAATACATGAACCAAGATGAGGTTCAGCATGGATAATGTTGGCGAAACTGCTATCATCGGTTCAAATACATGAACCAAGATGAGATACAGCATGGATAGTGTTAGCGAAACTGCTATCATCGGTTCAAATACATGAACCAAGATGAGGTACAGCATGGATAATGTTAGTGAAACTGCTATCATCGGTTCAAATACATGAACCAAGACGAGGTACAGTATGGATAATATTAGCGAAACTGCTATCATCGGTTCAAATACATGAACCAAGATGAGGTACAGCATGGATAATGTTAGCGAAACTGCTATCATCGGTTCAAATACATGAACCAAGATGAGGTACAGCATGGATAATGTTGGCGAAACTGCTGTCATCGGTTCAAATACATGAACCAAGATGAGGTACAGCATGGATAATGTTAGCGAAACTGCTATCATCGGTTCAAATACATGAACCAAGATGAGGTACAGCATGGATAATGTTAGCAAAACTGCTATCATCGATTCAAATACATGAACCAAGATGAGGTACAGCATGGATAATGTTGGCGAAACTGCTGTCATCGGTTCAAATACATGAACCAAGATGAGGTACAGCATGGATAATGTTGGCGAAACTACTCTATATTTGCTTACAGTACTCAAATACAACCATACTTAAAGACACTGGACACCTTTGGTAATTGTCAAAGACAAGTCTTCTCACTTGGTGTATCTAAGCAATATGCACAAAATAACAAACCTGTGAAAATTTGAACTCAATTGGTCGTCGAAGTTGCGAGATAATAATGGAAGAAAAAACACCCTTGTCACACGAAGTTGTGTGCTTTCAGATGCTTGATTTCGAGACCTCACGCGTGAGGTCTCAAAATCAATTCAAGACATTACTTCTTTCTCAAAAACTACGTTACTTCAGAGGGAGCCGTTTCTCACAATGTTTCATACTATCAACAGCTCTCCATTGCTCGTTACCAAGTAAGTTTTTATGCTAGCAATTATTTTGAGTAATTAATTACCAATAGTGTCCAGTGCCTTTAACGTCAAGAGCAATATAAACAGTGTGTATGTCGTAAATAAAACAAAGTAAGCAACAAGTTAGTTAAGTTATGTTGCAAACGCCATAGCCCAGCTTTAGAAGAAAAAAGCCTGCCCCCCCCCTGATCACGAAGGGTGAAAGGTCAAGTACTGCTGTAAAAAAAATCACAATATCATTAATTTTCAACACCTTCTTAAGGACAAAGTAAATAATTGGTTATTATTTAGCAAGAAAAAAGAAGAAGAGGATCAGTTTCAATCTGAGAGCTCACTGATTCTGAAGTTTCTAACCAGTATCGATCCTTCAGGAGAAAACAGAGCGTCGAGCTCATTAATATTCTATATGAGACAGATTTGAGAGCTCCGAGAAAGTGTTTCAGTGTAAAAATGTTGCCCAATTGTGACCTGGGGGTTGTTGACTTCCAGCTTGAGGTATTTTGGATGACATAGGCCCTGAAATAAATGGTCCTATTTGCTGAGAGGTGTGGGGACATTTTGTAAGATTGATGCTCGGACGTTTTGAAAATTACACCTGTGAAGGGGTGTTTTTACTTGGAGGGAGAATAACTCGACGGGCCCAGGGAATCCCCATATAAAAATTGAGCAGAGAATAAAAGTTCAAGAGTCAATTAATAATTTTCCCTTTCAAGTTAAAGCTGTGAGACTTTGAAGTATTTTTCGTGTATTTTTGAATATTTAAGCATGTTGCACTGTATGCTATGGGAGATTATTTGGTGGGGTGCACCCGCAAGGGTAGAATACTGCCTGCAAAAAGCAGAGCCATGATGACATTGGGTTCTGACTGTGTGGGTTTTCCCTTACATTATTTAAGGGGATTTCCCTCCAATATCTCAGACTGAAAAAAATGTCTTAAATCGTCTTCTCTACGCGCAGGTATCTTTAGGCCTGCGGGTCACAGCCCTATATAGTCACTTTGCATGATCACTTATAGTTTCATTACCAATAATATTTTAATTAAAAATTAAAAAAACATATTCAAGTCACTCATTATAAAACTTGCATGCGTGGAGTTCATCAAATTCACCAGTTTTGGTAGCGTGTGTATGAACTGCAGACTTCCGGAGTAGATATTGGTCATTGATTATTTGTGGTTTTTTTTAATATATATATATTACCATTACACTTTTTAAGGCAGGATATACTTTTGGTAATTGTAAAAGACTTGTATCCGCACTTAATGTGTCCCATCATGCATAAAATAACAAACCTGTGAACATTTTGGCTTAATTGGTCATCAAAGTTGCAAGAAAGTAATAAAAGAACAAAACAAAACTCGTTCCATAGAACTGTGTTATTTCAAATGCCTGAAAAGGGGCCTCATGCCTGAAGCCTTTCTCAGATTCAAATATTTGAGTGAGAAAATACCCCCTTCTCAAAAACTACATTACTTCAGAGGGAGTCGTTTCTCACAGTGTGTTGTAGTATCAGAAGCTCTCAGGTGCTCCTTTACCAAGCAAGTTTTTTTATGGTTATATATTGAGAAATTACCAAAAGTATCTACTGCCTTTAAAGGAACATTACAGAATTGGTGAGAAAAAAACTTGTAAAATATACTTTTTGATCACAGATTTAAATAAAACTTACTCAGTCTAATGATGATGATAGCAGAAAACATCCCTTGAAATGTTTCTGTCTGAAATGCCAGATTTGATGAGAAATGAATAAACTAATTTTCCGATTGGAGTTTATCGCTCAGTGAGCGTTTTATTCATTTTTTGAATCTATATGATTTCATGCAAATGTGGTATCGTTCTTTTTTTACTATTTTCTCGTGACCCAGATGGCCGATCGATCTCAAACTTCTACAGGTTTGTCAGTTTATGTATATGGTGGATTACATAAAGTGCTTACACTGCCAGCAACTGTTTTGTTTATAGCAAAAACCAATTCTGTAACGTTTCTTTAAACATTAAAAAGAAGGGGGAAAAAAGGTCGTGGCGACACCTCCACTAATGCTTCCAGTATCTGTCTACGAGTTGATGACTCCCCGATGGTGTCAACTGCCTCGCCACATTTCCGAGTAACAATATTGAAAGCATCCGGATCATTGTTACTCTGTGTGAATGTTTACCAGCTTGGATAACACCGAAATCACGGACGAGGTGCCGTGGCAATAGATAACATGTGTAAACTCTCGAGATGAATTTCATATGTTGGTTAGAGAGAGAAACAAAATCAGTCAATCTGTCGTTTCACGGCATGAATAAGTTGCTATCTATTTACTGGGTTTTTGTTGTTGTCTTGATTGAAATTGTAGGACTCCATTTATTGTAATAACTTTTAAAAAGTACCACCATCACACGTAACACTGACACGAAAATAAAAGGACAAAATGACAAGCACTTCTCTTAAAGGAACAGTTTTGCTATCAAGCAGAATTAAAAGATAACCGATATAGATCAAGTTAAGTGTATGATGTATACAAATTAAAGTGACATAATATGTCACTTTAATTTGTGAACCAAAAGACACGCAAATGTGGGAAGGGCCGAACGAAGGGAGGGAAACAGAGAAGTAGATCAGACACAATTACAATAAGTCAAGTGCGGAAGGATCTCTGAGCAATAAAGTGAATTGACGCAGTTAATCAAGAAAATTCTTCATCTGGTCGTCATACCAGATCGATTAATTTAAAATCCCTTTGGATACCAGAGCGGCCACAAGCGGCTAGTATACCAAACTCCCCTAAGCGGCCGCAAACGGCCGCAAGATTTGACCTACTTTCGTTCACCCAAAGAGTCCGGATATGACGTTTTTCCCAATGTTTCGTGTGAACAAAAACAAAACAAATTTTTTTCGTTTCATGCTATTTTTGTTGACATTTTTACAGAAACAAAAGTTTTTTAAAAAGAAGAAGAAAAAAACAAATAAACAAGCGATGTCTGGGTTTATTGTGATGAGTATACAGAAATGAATGGTCTCTCATGTTGGTGTCTCAGTTTCTAACGTAAGTCGGGGAAAATATTTCATTCCTTTAAACTTCTAAATAATTTAGTGCAACTCTGCCGAGTGGGTGCTTCTGTAATTGTGTTATTGGCGAATTGTTTTCCGTCACAGTGCTCAGGGGCACTCGTGATTCGGTTAGATCGTTGCTGTTGTCTTTTCTTTTTTTTTGTATTCTATTTATTGTTTTTCTTTTGAGCTTGCAGACGTGGGATGGTTTTCTCGCGTGAGACATCTCGCCTCGCCCGAATCACGGTCATCCCTGCCCCCCGTCCTTCCCACTCGCCTTTGTGGTGCTGTACTTGATCAAATGCGATTAAGCAGTATGCCAATCTAGCTCTCTAAGGGAAAATCTGTTCACGAATTATGAAATAAAACAGGGAGGGAGGATGGGAGAATGATGAAGGGAGACCACAACAAAAATATCAAAATAAATAAAAAAAAGCCCGAATGACAGAGCGCGTTCTGTGAGAGAAATCCCTCAGACAATAAAGATTGCCTTCCGGGGATTGAAGTTCGCCACATCTTCGCCATCGTCGGGCCCGAGCCATTTCCGGTCGCCGGGTTCAAGCAGCTGTAGCCCCCGGTGAGCGCGGCTAAATTTCGTCACATCGGAGGTCTTTTGAGAGCGCACGCGAGAGAGAGAGAGAGAAAGAGAGACAGGGAGAAAGAAAAGAAATTGTCGTGCGGGGCGACCCTGGATAATCGCGTTTTTCTTGTTTGTCCTCTCCCCCCCCCCAA